>JAJONR010000356.1:0-220342 GCA_029582245.1 Solanum etuberosum
AGTTGATTGGTCAATCCCCCAAGCGCCTCTAAATCATTTGATTTCCCATGTTATTTTTTATTGTTGTGATTGCTAATTTAACTCATCTCCCCCCCCCCCCCCCCACTTAACATTTTATGTAACATTTTGTACTTATTTAAGTAATTCCGATAATTTCTATTCCTACAACTAATTAAATCAAATTTAATACTTCGTAATTGAATTCAAACACATACTACTCCCTGTGGGTTCGACTCCAACTCTTTATTAGGTTTTATACTAATTAAGGATCATTTACACCTAGAATCGGATGAGGTTTATTTGAAACGGTAATCAAAATGGCGCCGTTGTCGGGGAGTGGTGTTGTTTAGAATTCTTTTATTGAATTTGAATTGAGATTTCTTTGTGTTATAGTTGAATCAACTTACCGTTTGTAGTGAGCTGTTTGTGTTCAGGTGAAAGGATGAGTGCAAATGAAAGCACCGTGAACCAACCTGGATAGCAAGGTGATGGTGGTGATTTCTCTCACGCCAACGAAAATCTATTGGGAGGTGAAGGTGCTATTCACATACCTCCGGCTGTGAATCATGCTGAATTTCTGGTGACAAACACAATGTTGCACCTTCTACAAACCAAAGGCATATTTGGGGGACTAGAGCATGAGAATCCTCATGAGCATTCATAATTTTGTGGAAGTGTGCAGCCCGTTCTCACTCAAGGATGTTACACAAGAATCAATTAGACTATGGTTGTTCCCGTTCTCTTTAATGGGAGATGCAACTAAGTGGTTAGAAAAGCTACCAAGGGATTCCTTTTTGTCATGGGAGGAGCTAACCGACACATTCTACATAAGGTTCTTTCCACCCTCAAAGATGGGGAAATTGCGTGACAACATCCAAAACTTCAAGAGAGTAGAAGGGGAACCAATTCATGAAACTTGGTTGAGATATCGAAAGTTGCCATTACAATGTCCTACTCATGGGCTTTCGGGTGACGTGATACTTCAATATTTTTACAGATGTTTAGACTCAGTGAACAAATGAGTAGCCGACCAGCTGACCTGAGGAGGAATAATGCTCCAACCATTTGAGGTAGCCTCATCCCTTCTTGATGAAATGACAAAGATCAATCAGGCATGGTACACTCTAGAAGACCAAGTTTCCCCCTTTAGTTTTAGTATGACGAACGAATAACTTGAGAAATAAAAAGAGAGGGATGAGAACATTAATAAAATGATGTCCTAAATGGAGTTGTTACAAAAGCAAGTGTTAGAAAAGGTTGGTCAAACGAAAGGAGTCAGAAGAGTGTTTAGAGTTGAGGAGGGTTCTCACCCATGCTACCTTAAGCAGGGTGGGAATCAAGGTTGGAATGAGGAGGGTTTTCACCCGTGCTACTTAACGCCGGGTGGGAATCAAGGTTGGAATTCTCGTAAGGAAGAAGAGCAGAGGCAATATTACCAAGATTGGACTGAACAAGAATGGAGGAGAGAAGGCAGTCATGAAGAAGAACATACACAAGCAAGTAGCACCCTAAGATCAAAAGGGAGTTCGGGTAGCCCACGGGTGGATGAGTTGTTGTCACGGATCCTAGAAAAAGTTGAAGGATCTGATGATATACTTAGGGAAATGAAAGTTGACTTCTCGTCGCTGAATAATAGAGTGAATTCACATGATGATGCAATCAAGCAACTTGAGTGACAACTGAGTCAACTTACAGCCCAATTAGAACCCATGGAATTAGAAAGGGGTGAAGCTGAAGGCACAACAAATTTGAGGGTTGACTATGATAAAGATTTGGTAGTAGTGACTCGGAGTGGGAAGATAACGGCTGGTTCCGCGGAAGATATTGTTGAGGAAGGGAAGCCCATTCAATCACCAAAAAGTGAGATACCCAAATAAAAGGGGGAAAGTCATGAGCAAAGCCCCATAGAAGAGATGTAAAAAGCTAAAGAAAAAGCTATATCAATGCCAAACATAGTGCAACCCCTTCCCAAGATACTTTCCCCATTTCCTCAACGTCTCAAAACGAAAAATGAGGATGAAAAATCCAAGAAGTTCTTATTTCTGTTTAAGACACTCTCTATCAATCTTCCTTTAGTGGAAGCATTATTGGAGATGTCGGGGTATGCTAAATTTATGAAGGAGTTGGTCACTAAGAAGAGGAATATGGACTTCTAAACAATCGAAGTGTCTCTGTAGTGCTATTATGACTAGCGAGGTGATTACAAAGAAGGAAGATCCAGGGGCATTTACAATACCAGGCACCATTGGTATGCTTCAATTTACTAAAAACTTGTGTGATTTGGGGGCAAGTATAAATTTGATGCCCTATGCAATCTTTAAACAACTCGGGCTGGGTGAACCAAAATCCACAACAATGTGGCTTCTTATGGCGGACAGGTCAATCAAACACCCCGTTGGGATACTTTATGACATATTGGTGAAAGTCGATTGATTTATCTTCCTGGCGGACTTTGTTATTCTTGACTGTGAGATTGATGCTGAAATTCCCATTATTTTGGGAAGACCATTTTTAGCAACCGGGAGAGCGCTAGTGGATATTGAGAGCGGAGAATTGAAGTTCCGAGTGAACGAAGATGAGGTCACCTTTAATGTGTGAAAATCAATGAAACACCCGAGTGATATTCATGTGGTTTCAATGATTGATATAATTGATGAAGCGGTGGCTAGTGTGAGCCACTTGATGTGTATGAGTGACCCTCTTGAGGCTGTTCTTTCGAATTATGATGAGACCGAAGCTCATGGATATTATGAAGAAGTAGCTGCTCTATCGGGATTAGGTGAATATTCAAGGAATCCATTGAAGCTCAACATTGATCTAAAGAATCGAGAGAATCCTCCCGCCAAACCATCCACGGAGGAACCACCAAAGCTTGAGTTGAAAGTGCTCCCCGCTCATCTTTGATATGCATTCTTGGGGACAAATAACACCTTGCCCGTTATCATTGCAGCTGACTTGCTTGAATGGCAAGTAAAATTGCTTCTTGAGGTGTTGAGAAAGTACATCAAGGCTACAGGGTGGACTATCGCTGACATTGTTGGTATTCCACCCGGCATTTGCACTCATAAGTGAGTGCAAACTGAGTGTCGAACATCAAAGGAGATTGAACCCACCAATGCAAGAGGTGGTAAAAAAGGAGATACTCAAGTGGTTAGATGCAGGTGTGATCTATCCTATTGCGGACAACCAATGGGTGAGCCCGGTGTAATGTGTACCCAAAAAAGGTGGTATCACGTTTGTCCTAAATGAGAAAGGGGAACTTGTTTCTATTAGACCGGTAACCGGTTGGAGGGTATGCATGGATTATCGAATGTTAAATTCTTGGACTGTAAAAGATCATTTCCCCATGCCTTTTATGGATCAAATGCTTGATCGACTTTCGGAGCGCGGATGGTATTATTTCTTAGATGGCTATTCCGGGTACCACCAAATCTCTATAGCACCAGAGGATCAAGATAAAACCACTTTCACTTGTCCTTATGGAACTTTCACTTTCAAAAGGATACCTTTTGGGTTGTGTAATACCCCGGCGACATTTCAACGTTGCATGTTGTCTATTTTTGCTGATATGGTAGAAGATTCAATGGAAGTCTTCATGGATGACTTCTCAGATATGGGCGATTCTTTTGAAACTTGTTTGGCACACCTTGGGCAGGTTCTTCAAAGATGTGTGGAAACCAATTTAGTCTTGAATTGGGAGAAATGTCACTTCATGGTTGGGAAAGGTATAGTTTTAGGTCACAAGGTATCACAACAGGGGTTGGAGGTCGACAAGGCCAAGATTGAGGTAATTGAGAAGCTACCCCATCCCATCTCGGTAAAGGGTATTTGTAGTTTCTTGGGACATCTTGGTTTCTACCAGAGATTCATCAAAGACTTCTCAAAAATTATACACCCATTGTGCAAGCTTATGGAGAATGAGGTGAAATTGAGCTTTGACGACGCATGTATGGAAGTTTTTAAGTGTTTGAAAGAGAAGTTAATATCTAGCTCGATGATTATTACCCCTGATTGGTCGGCACCCTTTGAAGTAATTTATGATGCTAGTGGTACGGCGTTGGGTGTTGTGTTAGGGCAAAAGCGCAACAATCTATTCCACCCAATTTACTACGCCAGAAAAACATTGAATGGTGCTCAACGTAACTACACTGTCACTGAGCAAGAATTATTCGCGGTGGCATACGCATTTGAGAAATTTAGGGCATATTTTCTTGGTACCAAAGTGGTAATTCACACTGATCATGCAGCATTACGGTATTTAATGGCAAAGAAGGATGCTAAGCCGAGGTTGATTAGATGGGTCTTGCTGTTACAAGAGTTTGATTTTGAAGTAAAGGACCGAAAGGGGTGTGAAAACTAAGTGGTCGATCATTTGTCGCGGTTAGAGACCAATATGATAGCCCCAAAGAAAGGGAGATTGCGGATGAATTCCCTGATGAAACAGTGATGAGGTTGACCCAAAGCAAAGTCCCTTGGTATGCTGATATCGCTAACCACGTGGTATGTGGGATTATGCCGGAGGAGTTGAACTCCTATCAGCAAAAGAGGTTCTTGTTTGAGGTAAACAGATACTTCTGGGATGAACCATATTTGTTTCAGAAATGTGCCGATCATATCATTCGTAGATGCGTACCAGATGAAGAATTCAATGCCATACTTAATGCGTGCCACACATCACCTGTTGGTGGGCATCATGGTGGGGTGCGAACAGCTGTAAAAGTACTTCAAAGTGGTTACTACTAGTGTCTCTATATCGGGATGCGCATGACTTTGTGAAACAATGCATCCCTTGTCAAAGGCAAGGTGGAGTTTCAAGAAAGCATGAATTACCTTTGAATCCTATCTTAAAAGTAGAGTTGTTTGATGTGTTGGGTGTAGATTTCATGGGGCCATTTGTGAGTCCTTTCGGCCACAATATATCTTGGTAGCAGTGGATTACGTGTCCAAATGGGTTGAAGTTGTAGCCTTGCCCAACAATGAGGGCAATAGTGTGGTGCAATTCTTGAAGCGATATATTTTTGCACGATTTGGCACTCCTCGAGCTATAATCAGTGATGGGGGATCCCACTTTTACAATCGGGTGTTTGCCTTGTTGTTAAGCAAATATAGGGTAAAGCATAAAGTCGCAACACCATATCATCCATAAACGAGCGGTCAAGTAGAAGTTTCGAACCGGGAAATTAAAAGTATTTTGGCAAAAATAGTGAACGCAAATGAGACTGATTGGTCTCGCAAATTGGATGATGCCCTTTGGGCGTATCGCATTGCCTACAAGACACCAATTGGCATGTCTCCATATCAACTAGTTTTTGGGAAGTTTTGTCACCTACCGATTGAACTTGAACACAAAGTACTATGGACATTAAAGGCATCGAATCTAGATTGGTCGAATGCTCCGAAAGGAAGAGTGGATCAGCTGAACGAAATGGATGAATGCAGGTTTAGAGCGTATGAAAGTTCAGCTCTCTACAAGGAGAAAATAAAAAAATGACATGACTCTAAAATCCTTCGGAGAGAATTTTGAGTTGGAGATTTTGTGTTGCTGTAAAATTCTAGACTGAGACTCTTCCCCGGAAAGCTCAAGTCGAAGTAGTCCGACCCTTTTAAAGTGACACGCGTGTTCAAGAATGGGGCCATTGAAGTCAAAGGCAAGGAAGGTTCAGCCTTCAAGGTGAATGGGAAACACGTGAAGTTATATTTTGGGGAATGCCAGGAGATTTCATTGATCGAAGTTGTGTATTTTGAAGATGCTTGAAAGCTTTTCAACGTCGTGCTAGGACGTTAAATAAGGCACTTCTTGGGAGGCAACCCAAGCGTTAGTGGTTTTGAATAATGTGTGTTGAATGTGTAGGTAGGGGTGATTCTACGACGCCAGGACCATTTTGGTGAACTACCGAGGGGACTTGGTGATCACGACTTTGATCACTTTTGTGGCATCAAAAGTGAGTTAAGATACTGTAATATTTGGTGACGGCTCTAGACCACTCGGCGATGCGCCGAATAGATTGGGCGAGTCCGATTTGCTCCACCCTTTGCAAAACCTTGCAAGGTCGGAGTCCTGGAAATTTCGGTGAGGTGTTACGCACATTAGGCGATACGCCGATGCTTTTTGGCGTACCCGATCTTGATCGCCCTTCTGCCCCAACTGGAGCGGTAGCATTCTAAAAATTTCGATGAGTTGCATTATGTTCGACGGTTCGCCGATCGTTTCGACGACCCCTGTAACCCCTCGCCAAATGGCCACCTAGTGAAGATGCCTTCTCACCGTACTCTGTTTGTTCAGTGCATGTGCCTCTCTTTTTTTGTTTTCTTTTTATTGTTTTTTGTTTATTTTGTATTGTGTTTAACATACATTGAGGAGAATGTTGGTTGCTTTTGGTGGGGTGGTAGCTTGTTGTTCTCTTGCATTTTCAAGTGTCAGTTGTGATCAATATCGATGACTTGAATAGTGCTCTGAATCGAACAAAATGAATGTGCGGCTACGATGAGGCAAACGAAGTTACATAGGCCATATATGAACTTTTAGCATCTCGTTGTGACTAGCCAGTTGTCGAATGAGTCTCCTGTGATGACCATTGCATGCTAGCTAGCAAGTGTGAAGTCTTGTTTGATAATTGTATCAATAACTTGTGTGGTGAGGTTTCTTTGAACATTGTGCGTGATGACACCTAGAATTTGCCTCGTTGGTCCGATTGATTGAGTGAGGCAAACGATAGACATGATCTTAGGCAAAAAATTTGAAGAGTGAGCCTATTTGACAACATACCTTTTTGTTTGGCCAACCTTGTGAGATGTGTGAACCCTGCTTGGCACCTTTTGAGCCTAACCTTTTCTTGGAAGAAACTTGAACAATTGTGACCTCTTTTTAACCCTTCACCCATAACCTTCATGAAGAATGGTTTGTTTGAATAGCAAACTTAGGCCAAAAGCCTAAGTTGGGGTGTGGTGAAAGAGAAGGAAAGTCAAGAAGTGAGAAATATTCCCCCTAGTTGGATTGTTTGGAAAAATAATAGAACACCTCCATAAAAAAATTTAAAAAAAAGACTGAAAAAGAGAAAGTTGTGGAAGAAAGTACTGAAAATAGCAAAAGAAATGGGGTATCCGGTGATTCAAGTCTAGGTGAATAATGGGGTGGATTATGATCATGTTGAAATGAGGAAGAAAAGGAGAAAATGATTTTCAAGTCATACTTCATGAAGGTAGAAGCCACTAAGCCTAAATTGCCACACCTTTGCACTCAGTCTCGTTACAAGCCCTAACAAGACCTTTTTGATCTTGAGTGAGCTAAAACAAATGTTGATTGGAAAATGAAGGCAAGCCTATGGGTGGAGTCATGCATGTGTTCAACTTTGTGAGTGTGAGAGTTGTATGTGATTCCGGGACTGTGAATTTTTGAGAAATTTTGTGTGAATATGGAATCATCTTTGTTGTGAGGGCATCTGAATACCTTTGTTGAACTTGAACTTGCATTTGAAGTAAGCATGTGAGCTTGAGTACTTTTGATGATGGTGAGTCAGAATTTGAAACTTTGAGTGCACAATTAATCAGTGTATGAGTAATTTGAACCTTGATGTGTTCATTTATGTTGAGTCTTATGCAACACAGTTTGTAGACATCCTTGTTTGAACTGATTGATCTTGAGTTTTTACTTGAGGACAAGCAAAAGTTTAAGTTGGAGTGTTGATGAGTCCAAAATTTCTACTCATTTGGGCTTCGATTTATTAGTATAAGTGTCCTCAAATGCCTAATGTCTGCTCTGAACTGATGTTAAAATATTGATTTGCAACTATAAAGGCTAAAGAGCAAGGCAAAGACATGACCAAGAAAAAAGGAGCTAAAAAACCTGAAGAAGTGAAGAAAAGCGATCCTGTTGATCATCCAGACCACTCAGCGCACCGCCGAGTGACCCATTACTCCGCCCAAAATTACAGTAGGCCAGTCCTGAGGATGAGAGAAAATGGGCGATCAGCGTCCCTATTGGCGAGCCGCCAAACGGATTGGCGAAGGGGGATTTTGTCTGCCGAAGTGTACAAAACTATCATTGAAGCTGTAGGCAAAATGGTGAGGAAAGGAACAAAGGGCGAGTTGCCAAACCACGTGGTGAACCCGACATAGACCGCCGAAAGTTACAGTACGAAATGGATAAAAACCTGAGCTAAGAGGGCGATGGACAGGAGTGCTCGGCGATTCGCCGATTGGTTGGCGAAGCCCGACTTAATCCGCCAAGTCACCCAAAAGGCCAAAATTCGAACGAATATAAATTTATTTTCGGAAAAGGGAGAGGGCATCAAAACATTGTGAAACTCATACCTAGAACGAGAAAACATTGTTCTTGCTCCATTTTCAAGCTTTCAAGTAGATTTTTCGAGTTGGGTTTTGTAATTAAAGCGAAGTTTACTCATTTTAAAATTTTTGAAATCAATACCCAGGTATGGAGCATGTATTAGGTATTGAATTTTCACCATTTATGATGACTAGCTAAAACCCTATTCTTGGGGGTTTGACCATGTGATTAATTGCTTAATTTGGCTGATGGGTGTTAGAAATTATTGATTGTTTTGCTAAATTGAAGTGGGTCTAATTTGTTGATGTTGTTATTTTGCTGTAGTGATTGTTTATTTCACTGTTATTCGTGTTTTGTGCTTGCTTGAGAGAGAAGTTTAAAACCAAGGCTATAAATTAGCACTCGTAGTAATTGGTCTGTTGTGGGTTCAGCTCGAGAGAGTGAATCCTAAGTCTCGTTCTACCTATCTAGCTCGAGAGAGTAGATGGAGTGAGGTTGTGGGTTGTTTCTCATGTTAGTCTATTGAGGTTTGAGAGAACTCAATTGAAACGTGGTAGTTGTTTGAGAGAAAGCTACCTCATCTAGAGTCCATTCTACTCACAAAGATTTAGTAACATTTAGTAATTAACTAGCACCCATTTAGCATAATTGGCAGTTGATTGGTCAATCCCCCAAGCGCCTCTAAATCATTTGATTTCCCCTGTTATTTGCTATTGCTGTGATTGTTAATTGACCTCATCTCCCCCCACTTGACATTTTATGTCACATTTTTTACTTATTTACGTAATTCCGATAATTTCTATTCCTACAACTAATTAAATCACATTTACTACTTCCTAATTGAATTCAAACACATACTACTCCCTGTGGGTTCGACTCCAACTATTCATTGGGTTTTATACTAATTAACTATCGTTTACACCTAGAATCAGATGAGGTGTATTTGAAACGTTAATCAATGCTGCATTTTACTTTCCGTCCCCGCACTACCACATGTCCTACTGGCTTGAATGAGCTAGCCTTCTTCTTTCCTTTAGGGACTAGCTTCGCATACTCAGCATAAAACTCACGGATCCAAGTAGGAATGTATGAGCTTTGAGCTATGTCATGACCCAGGGGTACCCCCTAGATGTAACATGGCGTATAGAACCCCGAAGGACTCCATACAATCCACTTAGTCCTCATAACATAAGCAATAGAACAATAAGAGTAAAAACACATTTCGAGTCTAAGAATTTTCATAAACGAAAGCGGAAGTCTAAACACTTTGTCTCAACATCGCCATCTATTACAATCTTGAATGAAATAGGGCCTAGCCCATAAAACATGTCCAAAAAGGGAAAGTACATGAAATAAACTAAAGCATAAGAAAAGCCGTCCTGGAACCATGAGGACTCACCAAGCTCGGGAAACAAACAAGTCCAAGCTCTAGCCACAAGAATGAGCACCTCGAGAACCAAACCCTACACTTGGGAAAAATGTAGGCAAAGTAGGCGTTAGTACAAAAATGCACTAAGTATGATAGCCATGTATAAAAACATTGAAAACATGCTAAAAGGGACATTTCATTTGAAAGCATGCAATTTACCAAGATAAATATGCATAAGAGGTTAGAAATCATTAGTCATAAAACATAAGAAACATAAGTCATCATCATCATTAAAACCTTTGAACTCATATACAAAGCTTTTTGTGTAATCATAGCTCATTATTCATGTTCTTGTTGTGGGAATAAGCCTTAACCAACATGAGATCATGTGAGCTATAACATGACTAACCGGTGTTACCCACACCGAAAAGGGTTGTCCTACTTGCCTAAGGTAGAAACATGGCTTGTTAGCTTAGGTGGATCCACTAGCTAAATATCCTACGGGGGCACGTAGTTTATGGGATAAGGAGATTGTTACTAGAAACCCGGCCTTGACTGATGTGAGGGCTTGCATCTCAAGAGATTGCTTTTAGAAACCTGGCCTCAACTGACGTGAGGGATCCCATCTCAATTCAATATCCATTCGGTGCTAAGCATTAATCCCATGGAGTACTTATTAAGTATTGACTTAACTCATGTTTCATGGAAAGATGTCCTTGGCAATCAATCCAACTTAGTTCATTAGGATAGCTCTTAGATCATGCGTGAGAAAACCTTTCACCGTCCATGTCTACATGTAAGTATTAGATTCAATTAGTTGAGAAAGCCTTTCAACCTAGAATCTTCATTATGTGAGAAAACCTTTCACATCATGTTCATACGTGTTCATGAGAATAGCCTTTCAATAAACACAACAACAATATATTAATCATTGACACTTCACTTTCAAAGTATCCTTAAAGCATTTACATAGATTTCATAAAACATGCATAATCTTATACTTTGCCCTTTCAAGGTTCAAAGCTTACTTTCAATCAACACATATAGAATTCAAGCATTAGACATGTATTTTATTATAATTCATGTGATTTTATCACTTCATAATTAAATTCATAACATTCCTCTTTCATCAACAAAGACCCACATCATAAGATCACAATTGAGAAATATGGGAATTTCATGGGTTCTTGGGGATACATCATAAAAACCATAGGAAATCATCAATTCATGCTTAATATAACATATTTCAACCATTAGAATCAAGTTTGAAAGGAACCCATGACTTGTGAATCAAATCCTAACAATTGGGGATTTCTATCTTTTGAAATTGGAGATTTTGAGAGGACTCCATGGATGAAAACTACTATACCTTACTATCAAAGCCCAAAAAAATTGATGTACAAAAGCTTGATTTTGAAACCCTAGCTTGAATCTCCTTCTTCTTCTTCTTCTTCAAGTTTTGTAGAGAGAGAATTTTTGAAGAGGATGAACTTTGGGAATTATTCTGGGTTTTGGAAAATATGACTTAATAGGGTAAATTTTAGAGTTAAAAAGGCTTATATATTGGTCCTATACTTAGGCAAAACGACCTCACTTTAGTTGGATTAAAACTGAAAAAGACCAATTAACCCTCAATTTTAAGTGAGCTGACAGGTACCACGTGGGGCACCACGGCCCGTCAAGGGTCACACGGCCCTTCATGGTGCCCGTGGTCCCTTGACCAGTGGCTAAGACACTCCACCCTAAAACCCCAAAAAAGCCAAGGCAATACCACGGTCACTCCCAGGAGCCGTCTAAGCCTTCACGAGCCGTGAAGTGGCTCATGTGGAGGAGGTCAACTTGGGGCAGCCTTGGGGGCTTACTGCCTCACCAC
This sequence comes from Solanum etuberosum, assembly GCA_029582245.1. Lineage (NCBI taxonomy): Eukaryota > Viridiplantae > Streptophyta > Magnoliopsida > Solanales > Solanaceae > Solanum > Solanum etuberosum. Next base: position 11,527 of record JAJONR010000356.1, read on the forward strand.
CACGGGTGGCACCACGGGGAGTGGTGGCCACCACGAGCCGTGAAGGCTCACGTTGTCATGGGCAGGGCCTTGGGAAGATGGGGCAGTCTTGGCCCCTTTCCCTTGGCTCTTTCCCCTTGCCCTTGACTTGTTGCCTTCTCACGTAGCCCTTGTTAACCTACTAAGCTACGGGGTGTTACAATATCTCCCCCTTGAGAACATGCATCCTCGAATGATGATTTAGACACCTTACAGAAGTAAAGACTCAAGACTAGCAACCCATTATGCATGCGACATCATAATAATGCACAAAACAAAGGAGGAAACATCAACTCCAAGTCAAACATACTCAATGCATCACAAGGAAGTAGGAACTACATCTAACAACCCATTCTGCATGAAATCTCAACATTTCTCATGTTCTTAGGAGGAATTACCTTCTCCAAACTAAAAGCATGATCAACAGAATCACATGGAGCCTTTATGCAATTTACTCTCAAAAAGCATAATTAAAAGCATGTTCATCACTTCATCTCATGAAGCATATAGGCAACTCTTACTCAATGCACAACAATATGAGGAAAATCAATCATGTCAACTCATTTTCTTGTTAAACATAAATTTCTCATGAACATGCATAACATAGGGAAATCATGGAAAACTCATATAACACACATGACTCCGAAAATAAGGAAAACTCAAGAGGAACTAATTACCTCAAGTTAGAATAGGAGTAGAAGGAAAAAGATGAGGATAGCGGGACATCATACCGGCCTCGGCCTCCCAAGTAGCACCCTCAACTAGATGATTCCTCCATAAAACCTTTGCGGAAGCTACTTTCTTGTTTCTCAATTTCTTGACTTGCCAGTCTAGAATCTCTACCGAAACTTCCTCATATGAAAGACTTTCATCAACTCCCAACCCTTCTAAGGGAATAATGGATGTCGGATCTCCAATACACTTCTTAAGCATAGAGACATGAAACACCGGATGCACCGAAACCAACTCACTTGGAAAATCTAACTCATAGGCAACCTTATCAATACGTCTCAAGATTTGGTATGGGCCTACATACCGGGGACTAATTTTCCCTTTCTTGCCAAATCTCATCACACCCTTTATGGCTGAGATTTTCAAATAGACCCAATCATTAACTTCAAATTTTAGATCCCTTTTCCTCACATCGGCACTTTTGCCGACTTTGATTCGTTCTCAACCTCTCTCTAATGAGTTAAACTTTCTCAATAACCTCATGAACCAATTCGGGACCTATCAAAGCGACTTCACCCACATTAAACCAACCCACGGAAGACCTATATCTCCTACCATACAAGGCCTCAAATGGATCCATACCGATGCTTGAGTGATAGCTATAATTGTAGGCAAACTCTATCAATGGCAAATGGTCATCCCAATTACCCTTAAAATCAATTACATAAGCCCTTAACATATCCTCCAAAGTTTGGATGGTACGCTCCGCTTGCCCATCGGTTTGGGGATGAAAAGTCGTGCTAAGCTTAACCTTGGTGCCAAGACACTTTCGGAAAGACTTCCAAAAATGTGAAGTGAATTGAGGGCCACGATCGGAAATAATGGATAAAGGTACTCCATGCAACTTCACCATTTCTCTAATGTACAACTTAGCATAGTCCTCCGTCGAAAATGAAACCTTGACGGGAATAAAGTTAGCAAATTTTGTCATCCGATCTACAATAACCCAAATAGAGTCATGTTGTCTCCGGGTGCGAGGCAAACCAACAATAAAGTCCATGTTCACATCTTCCCACTTCCAAGTAGGAATACCTATATCTTGGGATAAACCTCCCGGTCTTTGATGCTCAACTTTAACTTGTTGACAATTTGGGCACTTAGCCACAAACTCTGTGATATCTTTCTTCATCCCGTTCCACCAATAGACCTCCCGCAAGTCACGGTACATCTTTGTGGCTCCCGGATCAATGGAATACCAAGAACTATGGGTTCCGACATGATTTTCCCTCTCAAGTCTTCAACATTAGGAACACATAAACGGCCTTGGTATCTAAGTACACCATCTCCCCCTTGGGAGAAAGCCTCAACGGATTTCTTAAGTACCACCTCCTTCAATTCAACCAAAATAGGATCAAGGCCTTGCTTAGATTTCACATCTGCCACAAAAGATGATTCGGACCCATTGTGAACCATCACACCACCCTTGGTGGAGTCCACTAATTGAACACCTAATCGGGCCAACCTATGAATATCTCGAACCAACTCTTTCTTATCATCATCGATATGAGCAACACTACCCATAGACAACCTACTAAGAGCATCCGCTACAACAGTTGCCTTACCGGGGTGATAAAGGACACTCATGTCATAATCCTTCAGTAGTTCAATCCACCTTCTTTGGCGAAGATTCAAATCATTTTGACTAAACACGTATTGTAAGCTCTTATGATCGGTGAAGACATCAACATTAACCCCATACAAATAATGCCTCCATATCTTCAAGGCAAAAACAACCGCCACTAACTCAACGTCATGGGTCGGATAATTCTTCTCATGGATTCTAAGTTGCCTTGAAGCATAGGAAATCACCTTACCATTTTGGCATAAGCACACATCCCAACACAACTCTAGAGGCATCACAATACACCACGAACCCATTCGTACCCTCCGATAAAGTCAACACCGGAGCGGAAGTAAGTCTATCTTTCAACTCTTGGAAACTTTTCTCACAAGCTTCCGACCAAATGAACTTAGCCTTCTTTTGAGTCAAAGCCGTCAACGGAGAGGCAATGGAAGAAAACCCCTCAACAAACCTTCTATAATAACCGGCCAAACCCAAGAAGCTTCTATTATCCGTAGGAGTTAGAGGTCTAAGCCAACTCTAGACCGCAACCGTCATCTTTGGATCTACCTCAATACCCTTATTAGACACAATATGACGAAGGAAAGCTATGGACCTTAACCAAAATTCACACTTGCTAAAATTTGCAACAAGATGTTGGTCCTTAAGAACTTGCAACACAATCCTCAAATGATCCACATGCTCGTTCTCACTCCTTGAATAGATCAAAATATCACAATAAACATGATCACAAACATGTCAAGGTATTGCCTAAACACTTTATTCATCAAGTCCATAAACGCCGTTGGAGCATTAGTCAAACCAAACAACATCACTAGGAATTCGTAATGACCATACGGAGTTCGAAAAGTCGGCTTTGGAATGTCATTTCTCTAACCTTCAATTGGTGATAGCCCGACCGAAGGTCAATATTAGAGAAATAACTTGCCCCTTGAAGTTGGTCAAACAAATCATCTATCCTTGGAAGAGGATACTTATTCTTAATTGTCACCTTGTTCAACTGATAATAGTCTATAAACATATGAAGAGACCCATCTTTCTTTCTAACGAACAATACCAGAGCACCCTATGGAGAGATACTCGGTTGAATAATAGATCTTTCAATTATTCTTTACACTCCTTTAACTCAGCCGAGGCCATTCTATAAGGAGGAATTGAAATAGGTTGCGTATCTGGGAGAAGGTCAATACCGAAGTCTATTTCTCGATCGGGAGGAATACCGGGTGGATCATCTGGGAATACCTTCGGAAACTCATTTACAACGGGGACCGACTCAAGAGAAGGGGTTTCTGAATCTAAATCCCTCACCCTAATAAGATGGTAAATGCAACCCTTAGATATCATCTTACTAGCTTTAAGACATGAAACAAACCGACCCTTAAGCATAGAATTTCCCCCCTTCCACTAAAGGATAGGCTCATTCGGGAACTGAAACTTGACTACACGAGTTCTACAATCAACAGAAACATAACAAGAGTGCAGCCAATCCATACCCAAGATAACGTCAAAGTTTAACATATCAAGCGCTACCAAATTGACAAGAGTAACTATATGGGATAAGGAAACGGGACATCTTCTATAGACCCTCTTAGCCACCACAGAATCACCAACAGGAGTAGAGACAGAAAAAGGTTCTAACAACACATCAGGGAGCACATCAAATCTCATAGACACATAAGGCGTCACAAAAGACAAAGTAGCACCAGTGTCTAACAAAGCATACACATCTATATGGAAAACTTTTAACATACCGGTGACCACGTCCGGAGAATTCTCTTGTTCACCTCAGTTTTGGAGAGCATAGAAGCATTTTTGCTTGGGAGCATTGGAGTTTGAACCACTAGGAGGAGCTTGCTTGCCCTCTCATCCCTTAGCCATGAGCATCGGGCAATCCCTCATTTTGTACCCACTATTTCCACAACTAAAACAACCATCCTTGTCAGCAAGGCACTTACCATCATGTTTCTTCCCACACTTCACACAAGTAGGTCTAGCAAATAAAGATCCACTACCATTACCTCCTTGAGGTTTAGGGTTAGACACCCAATCCTTGTTGACTCTTGGAGGAGCGTTTGAGAAACCTTGACCGGAATACCTTTCTTTAAACCTAGGTCAGCCTTGCCCATGGGACCTTGTATTAGAGAAGTTCCCATCACCGTTCCAAGCCCTTTTCATCTCTCTATTCTTTTCTTTGAGTTTCTGTTCGTCTATTTGTTGGGCATGCACCATGAGACGTGTAATATCCATATCTTGGAAAAGCATTACCGTACGGTATTCTTTGACTACCATGTCGGACACGCCCGTCACAAATTTATTCATCTTAGACCTTGAATCCGCCACCATAGTTGGAGCGTACTTGGATAGTTGGGTGAACTTTAGAGCATACTCCCAAACACTCATACCTCCTTGACGAAGGTTAATGAACTATTGCACCTTTGCTTCCCTCAATTCTAAGGGAAAGAACCTATCAAGAAACACCGATTTAAACACTTCCCACTCTACGAGACTCGCTCCTACCGGCCTCCCCTCCTTCCATTGATTATACCACACTTGAGCAACACCTTTCAATTGGTAAGCGGCCAACTCCGCCTTCTCTACCGGAGTCACCCCCATAATAGCAAGTACCTTATAGACCTCTTCGATAAGCTCTTAAGGATCTTCCTCAACTTTGGAGCCATAAAATTATGGAATGTTCATCCTTTCAAAGTCCCTCACTCTTGAAGCCGCTGAATTCACATTAGGGTTCACAGGAGCTACAACCTCTCTATTGGGTTGATCCGTCACGGCTTGAGCCAATACTGGAAAAGTGACCCTAAATTCTGCTTTTGTTACATTCTCAGCCAAAGGATCAACCGGATCTTGAGGAGCTTGAGGAGGAGCTCCTTGATTTACATTGCCTTCCTCATTCCTTCTAGCGAAAGTCCTTCGAGTATTCATATCATGTAGACCATCATATAAGAATTAGGAGAAAGACCTTATAGAGTTACACTCTATCGCACGACTTAAGAGAAATGAAAGAAGTGGGATTTCCAACATATCTTGTAGCTTCTCATTCATAAATGTGGTGCGCTTCACACTCATGAACAAGACTCTAATACACGTGGCTTATGAGACATTTTCCTAGAACTATTCAAAACCTTGTGCTCTAATACCAAGTTTGTCATGACCTAGGGGTACCCCCTAGATGTAACATGGCGTATAGAACCCCGAAGGACTCCATACAATCCACTTAGTCCTCATAACATAAGCAATAGAACAATAAGAGTAAAAACACATTTCGAGTCTAAGAATTTTCATAAACAAAAGCGAAAGTCTAAACACTTTGTCTCAACATCGCCATCTATTACAATCTTGAATGAAATAGGGCCTAGCCCATACAACATGTCCAAAAAGGGAAAGTACATGAAATAAACTAAAGCATAAGAAAAGCCAACCTCGAACCATGAGGACTCACCAAGCTCGGGAAACAAACAAGTCCAAGCTCTAGCCACAAGAATGAGCACCTCGAGAAACGAACTCTACACTTGGGAAAAATGTAGGCAAAGTAGGCGTTAGTACAAAAATGCACTAAGTATGATAGCCATGCATAAAAACATTGAAAACATGCTAAAAGGGACATTTCATTTGAAAGCATGCAATTTACCAAGATAAATATGCATAAGAGGTTAGAAATCATTAGTCATAAAACATAAGAAACATAAGTCATCATCATCATTAAAACCTTTGAACTCATATACAAAGCTTCTTGTGCAACCATAGTTCATTATTCATGTTCTTGTTGTGGGAATAAGCCTTAACCGACATGAGATCATGTGAGCTATAACATGACCACCCGGTGTTACCCACACCGAAAAGGGTTTTCCTACTTGTCTAAGGTAGAACCATGATTTGTTATCTTAGGTGGATCCACTAGCTAAATATCCTAAGGGGGCACATAGTTTATGGGATACGGAGATTATTACTAGAAACCCAGCCTCGACTGACGTGAGGGCTTCCATCTCAAGAGATTGCTTCTAGAAACCTGGCCTCAACTGACGTGAGGGGTCCCATCTCAAATAAATATCCACTCGATGCTAAGAATTAATCCCCATAGAGTACTTATTAAGTCTTGACTTAACTCATGTTTCATGGAAGGATGTCCTTGACAATCAATCCAACTTAGTTCATTACGATATCTCTTAGATCATGCATGAGAAAACCTTTCACCGTCCATGTCTACATGTAAATATTAGATTCAATTAGGTGAGAAAGCCTTTCAACCTAGAATCTTCATTATATGAGAAAACCTTTCACATCATGTTCAAATGTGTTCATGAGAATAGCCTTTCAATCAACACAACAACAATATATTAATCATCGACACTTCACTCTCAAAGTGTCCTTAAAGCATTTACATAGATTTCATAAAATATGTATAATCTCATACTTTGCCCTTTCAAGGTTCAAAGCTTACTTTCAATCAACACATATAGAATTCAAGCATTAGACATGGATTTCATTATCATTCATGTGATTCTATCACTTAATGCATAAATTCATAACATTCCTCTTTCATCAACAAAGACCCACATCATAAAATCACAATTAAGAAATATGGGAATTTCATGGGTTCTTGGGGATGCATCATAAAAACTGTAGGATAACATCAACTCATGATTAATATAACATAATTCAACCATTAGAATTAAGTTTGAAAGGAATCTATGACTTTTGAATCAAACCTTATCAATTGGGGATTTCTATCTTTTGTAATTGGAGATTTTGAGAGGACTCCATGGATGAAAGCTATCCATGGATGAAAACTACCATACCTTACTATCAAAGCCCAAATAAATTGATGTACAAAATCTTGCTCTTGAAACGCTAGCTTGAATCTCCTTCTTCTTCTTCTTCAAGTTTTCTAAAGAGAGAATTTTTGGAGAGGATGAACTTTGGGAATTATTTTGGGTTTTGGAAAATATTACTTAATTGGGTGAGTTTTAGAGTTAAAAGGCTTATATAGTGGTCCTAGACTTAGGCAAAATGACCTCACTTTAGTTGGATTAAAACCGGAAAAGACCAATTAACCCTTAAATTTAAGTGAGCTGTCAGGTACCACGTGGGGCTCCACGGCCCGTCAAGGGTTACGCGGCCCTTCATGGTTCCCGTGGTCCCTTGACCAGTGGCTAAGACACTCCACCCTAAAACCCCCAAAATCCAAGGCAAGACCACAGCCACTCCCACGAGCTGTCTAAGCCTTGACGAGCCGTGAAGTGGCTCGTGTGGAGGAGGCCAACTTGGGTCAGCCTTGGGGGCTTACTGCCTCACCACCACGGGTGGAACCACAGGGTGTGGAGGCCACCATGAGCCGTGAAGGTTCACGTGGTCATGGGCAGTTCCTTGGGAAGATGGGGCAGCCTTGGCCCCTTTCCCTTGGCTCTTTCCCCTTGCCCTTGACTTGTTCCCTTCTCACTTAGCCCTAGTTAACCTACTAAGCTACGGGGTGCTAAAAGCTTTGTGAATATTTTAAACTTGTGGAACTTGTTAGTGTTCCACACCTCCGGGTACCGGTCTACAACACTATCTGTAGACATTTGTTTCTCTTCTAATGTGGTCCTCAAACCCTTGGCCTTCGGTCTATTTAATGATAGGGGAGGGGGTGCCTGAACTGGTAGCATTGGAGGAAGCTGCTCAACAATCGGAGCTGGAGCTGGAGGAGTAGGCGGCAGTGGGATCCTGGCCGGATCATTCAAAGATTTGGAGCGCAGCTCCGCTCTCCTAGTTTGGAGAGTCTGTTCATCCTCCGGTTCATCCATAGAGGTCGGCGATCTATCACCTGAGGTTCCCTCACTTTCAGAAGTAGTGAGGTGGGTGGCATAGATGCCTTCACTGTCGGAGCTCCCAACCTCTGGCGTTTGTTGTACGGGCCCCTTCCCTTTTCCTTTCCCCCCTGTTAGAGGAAGTTTGGTCTGTGCATTCCGGAAGGGAGCAGCACCCCCATTTATAACAATGCCTCTAGCCCACTTTCCGGTTGGTTGATTCCTTCCCGGTACTTTGGGTCTAGACATTCTTGCAAAACAAAACCAAATACGTTAGACTTAATTCGAAAAATTTCAAAGTTGTAAAACTACACAGGAAAACTCACTGAGTAGTTCGGCGAGTCGCCGAACCCATTTGGTGAGCCAAGTCGGGCGAGCCAAATGTTCCAAAATAAAAACTCTAAGAAATCAGCACAAGTCGGCGATGTGCAGGGCCTTTTGGTGATCTAGAAGTAGCTCGCTGAAAGTTACAGAACAATATCTAAAAACTGGGGCAGAGAAGGGAGATCTGAAGGGGCATTCGGCAAGTCGATGAGTGAACTCGGTGAGCTCAAGCGTATCGCCAAATATTACAGAATGATTTCAACAATTTTGAAGGATAAAAAGGTGATCTAAGGGTTGGCTCCCAAGAAGCGCCTTAGTTAACATCGTGACACGACGTGGATACTCATTCAAGATTCATTCTTTGGGTTAACCAAGGTATCACTTGGTAGACCCTTTTTTTGCCTTAGATTCAAATGAGATGATATCTGGCCCATTTGTGATTCCAGTTGTTTAATGGAGACCGAATGAGAAGTAACTGTCTGGTTTAGAGTTGAGACGTCCTCCTTTATCTATTTGAGCACTTTGTCCAACCCTTCCACCTTATTGAGAATGCGTTCAAGCATATCTTCAGTGCAGAAATTCTCTGGGTCAGCCTTTTGCTCTTTTGGGTTTGGACGCTCCTCGAGAGGTACATATCTCTCCTTGTCACCGTCTCGCTCCCTCCAGTTTGTACCACGGTCACGCCACTCCTTATCACGGTCGAAAACCTCCTCCCTGGTTTGCTAAAAAGTGTACTTCTTCATTGTACAGAGCTTCGAAGTGCGCATCATCAAGATTTGCTCCGCTAACTCAAACTGCGTTCACGGCCTTAGAACCACTACCCATGACATGTTTTGGAAAAAGATCCATTTGGGTCATTATTTTATCCATGTTTTCATCCCGCTCATGGTGTTTTTCTATTTGTTCCTTTGTCATCCTGAAAGTCAAAGGAGACACTTGATCCTCTAGTGTACCAAGCATGGTTTATCTTCGTCATTCCATCAAGGAGAGTAGAAGCTTCATAAGGCTGCTGGATAATTCCTCCTTAGACAAGTTGATCAGCCACACCTTTGTTGAACGAATCTAGACTCTGATAGAAATGTTGAAACAACACGTTGTTCGGGAGTCCATGGGTTGGACACTGGAGTAACAGCTTCTGAAACCTCAGCCAATTCCCATGGATTGGTTCACCATCCAAATATTTGAAACCCTAAATGTTATCTCTCAATGCCATCATCTTCTAAGGAGGAAATTTTTTATTTAGAACGCCTCAGTCAGCTCATCCCAAGACGTAATCGAGTCCCTTGGTAGGGTAGCTAACCACTTTGTTGCTTCCCTAATCAAAGAAAAAGGGAAAAACCGAAGTCGGACTGACTCTTGTGAGATATTATTGAACAATAATGGACCACATACGACCACAAAATTCCAAACATAGTCATGGGGATCCTCATGAGCCAGCCCTACGAATAAACCTTTCATTTGCAATAGTTGCAACATCGTGCTAGTCACATGGAATACAGCATTTCCCACGACCGGAGGTAACAGGATAGCACCCACGCTACCAAATTGAGACTCATTTACATCATTCAAGTTCCCAATGTCATCTTGGTGACCAAGTTGGCTCGCGTTGATTTCGTTCACACTCATCTCATCATCTGTTCACGAACAGCCACAACAAACACAAAATAAAGTAAGTCGATTCAACTACAAACAAGATTAGATCACAGTTGGACTTCACTAAAAGAATTTTAAACACCACTCCCCGGCAGCGACACCATTTTTGATAATGCTCAACTACACTTCATCCAATTCTAAGTGTAGGCGATCGCAATCTAGTATAAACCCAACGAAGAGTTGGGGTCGATCCCACAGGGAGTGATACGGTAGAGAATTCAATTAGGATATAAAAAATGTGTTCTAATCGATTGTAGGAATAGAATATATCGAAGAAATTAAAGTAAATTGTAGCGGTTGACAACTAGTGTCGAATGGGGGGATTGGATTGTCAATTAACAACTACTAAAACATAGGAGTTATCAAGTAGAGAGGGATCCTTGAAGATGTGATCGATTAATTACCGATTTCACTATATGGGTGATTACTAATTACCGAAAGTTGTTGAATCTTAGTGGATAGGCTAGACTATAGATGCAATAGCCATCTCACGATCAACTGTCATGATTCAAGCGAGTTCTCTAAACCTTGACAAGTATACAATTAATAACAACCCAAAACGTCAATTTACCTACTCTCTCGAGCTAGGTAGGTAGGATCGAATTAAGACTCACTCTCTCGAGTTGAATCCACAACAACCCAATCACTACAATCATCAACTAATAACCTTAATTATAAAACCTCTTTCTCAAGCAAGCATAGAATACTAGACTAGAACTGCATTGGCAACTACAATTCATAAGTTAAAACTCAATTATCAATCGAACCCACTTCAAAACAACAATTAAATTGGTAATTACTAACACCCATAAAGTAATTGAGGCAATTAATCACATAATCACACCCCCAAGAATGGGGGTTTTAGCCACATATTATAGAAAGCATGGAAATATTACCAACTATATTCTCCATCAGCTGGGTAACGAAATCCAAGTCTTCATAATGCGTAAAATCAACTTAAAATTAAAACCCAACTTCAAATTCTACTTAAAAACTCAGAAAAACAGTGTTTTACTCAAATCCCAGAGTCTAACAATGGCAGGGTCCCAAAATCTCTGGATCTCCTATTTTCTCTTTTTGAAAATCAATTTATACATTCCCAGATTTTTGCCTTAAGGGTCATTCGGCGGTGTTAGTCGAGCATCGCCGACCTGGTCGGCGATGCGCCAAGTGTTCCTCTCCATCGTCATTTTTCCTTGACTCTTTACCATTCAGACCCTGTAACTTTAGGCGATCAAAATCCTTGTCGCCGATCCATTCGGCGGTTCGCCGAAGGTCCAATTCCATTGCCAAGTTGGCTTTTCCCAAGGCTGGCACGCTGTAACTTTTGGCGAGCTGAAGTACCACTCGGCGAGTCGCCGAATGGTCTTGGCGATCGTTAACTTTCCTTATCTTCAGCTTTTCCGCTCATTTTTGCCTGGTAATATCCTTGACTTGCTCTTTTGCCTTCATAGCTGCAAATTAGCATTTAAACATCAGTTTAAAGCACAAAATAGGCATTGAGGACACTAATACCATGAATAATAAGCCCTAATTAGTCAAAATCCCAGACTCATCACTGCTCCTTGGGAGAAAGCCTCAACGGACTTTTTAAGCACCGTTTCCTTTAATTCTACCAAAGTCAGATCAAGACCTTTCTTGAGCAACACTACCCATCGATAATCAGCTAAGAGCATCCGCCACCACGTTTGCCTTACTGGGGTGATAGAGAATACTCATGTCATAGTCCTTGAATGACTCAAGCCACCTTCTTTGGTGAAGATTTAGATCTGTCTATTTAAACACGTATTGTAAGCTCTTATGGTCGGTAAATACATCAACGTGAACACCATACAAGTAGTGTCTGCAAATCTTGAAGGCAAAAACAACCGCCGCTACTTCAACGTCATGGGTGCGCAAATTCTTCTCATGAATCTTAAGTTGCCTTGAGGCATAGGCAATGAGTTTCCCATTTTGCATAAGCACACACCCTAACCCTATCCTTGAGGCATCACAATAAACAACATATCCATCGATTCCTTCTGGTAAAGTCAACACCGGAGCGATAGTTAGTCTATCCTTTAATTCTTGAAAACTCTTTTCACAATCTTCCGACCATAGGAATTTAACTTTCTTTTTGGGTCAATGCCGTCAATGGAGAAGCAATCGACGAAAACACTTCAACAAACCTTCTATAATATCCGGCTAAGCCCAAGAAACTTCTAATGTCTGAATGGGATAAAGGTCTCGGCCAACTCTTGACCGCATCCGTCTTCTTAGGATCTACCTCGATACCCCTACTGGAAACAATATGACCAAGAAAATCTATTGATCTTAGCCAAATTTCACATTTGCTAAACTTTGCAAAAAGTTGTTGGTCCTTGAGAACTTGCAACACAATCCTCAAATGATTGGTATGCTCGTACTCACTTCTCGAATAGATCAATATATCATCGATGAACACGATCACAAACATATCAAGGTATTGTCTAAACACCTTATTCATTAAATCCATAAGTGCGGCCGGAGCATTAATCAAACCAAACGACATCACCAAAAACTCGTAATGACCATATCGAGTTCGAAAAGTCGTCTTTGGAATGTCATCTTCATTTACCCTCAATTGGTGATAACCCGACCGAAGGTCAATCTTAGAGAAGTAACTTGCTCCTTGAAGTTGGTCAAACAAATCATTTATCCTTGGGAGAGGATACTTATTCTTAATGGTAACCTTGTTCAATTTCCAGTAGTCAATACACATACGAAGTAAACCATCTTTCTTCTTAACAAAAAAAACTAGAGCACCCCATGGAAAGATACTTAGTCAGATGAAACCCTTATCCAACAAATTTTTCAATTGCTCTTTAATTCCGTAAGTTCTGTCAGAGCCATACGGTAAGGAGGAATAAAAATAGGTTGCGCATCTAGGAGAAGTTCAATGCCGAAGTCTATTTCCCTTTTGGGAGGGATACCGGGTAAATCATCTGGAACACTTCTGGAAACTCATTCACAACGGGGACCGATTCAAGAGTAGGGGTTTTGGAATCCATATCCCTCACCCTAACTAGATGGTATATGCAACCCTTAGAAATCATCTTTCTAGCTTTAAGACAAGAAACAAACCGACCTTTAGGCATAGAGTTTCCCCTCTTTCACTCTAGGATAGGCTCATTTAGGAACTGAAATTTGACCACGCGGGTTCTACAATCGATAGAAGCATAACATGAATGCAACCAATCTATCCCAAGAATGATATCAAAATTTAGCATGTCAAGCTCTACAAGATCAACATGAGTGACTCTATTGGAAAAGGAGACGGGACACTTTCTATAGACCCTCTTAGCCACAACAGAATCACCAACCATAGTAGAGATAGAAAAAGGATCTAACAACACATCCGGAATCACATCAAACCTCATAACCACATATGGGATCACAAAAGATAAGTTAGTATCGGGATCAAGTAAAGCATAAATATCAAATTGGAAGACTTTCAACATACCGGTAACTACATCTGGAGAACCCTCTTTCTCATGACGAGTCTGAAGTGCATAAAACCAGTTTCGCTTCTAATTTCCACTAGGACCGGATGAAGGATTAGGTTGAGCCCTTCGACGGTTATCTCCCTCATTCTTAGAAACGTAGGTACAATCTCTTATCTTGTGATCCATCTTACCACAACCAAACAATCATTAGAACCATCTAGACATTTACCCTCATGCTTCCTTCCACACTTAGCACAAGTAGGCAATGAAGACCCACTACCATTTCCTCCTTGAGGTTTAGGATTATACACCCTATCTTTGTTGAACTTAAAAGGAGCATTGGAGGAACCTTGACCGGAAAACCTTTGTCAAAACTTAGAACGACCATGTCCATCGGACCTTGAATATGAAATGTCACCATCACCGGTCCTTGCCTTTTTCACCTCCCTAGACTTTTTCTTAAGTTTCTCCTCTTCTATTTGTTGAGCATAAACCATGAGACGAGAAAGGTCCATATCAGCGATAAGAATGGCGGTACGACATTCTTTAACCATCATTTCGGACACACCCAAAACGAATTTACTCATCCTTACCCTAGAATCGGTAACCATAGAAGGAGCATACCTTGATAGTTTGTCACGACTCAGGGGTACACCCTAGGAGTAACATGGCGTACAAGACCCTGGGAGGCCCTATACAAGCCACTTAGCATTAAAAGTCAAGATAATAGAAAACAAAAGATTTAAAACCAACATTTCATATCAAGAGCTTTAAAAAAAATGAAGCGGAAGTCTAAACAATATCTCAATCCATCTAGTACAAAAGAATCTCAGGACGTAACCCATACATCAATGTTCAAAAGCTAAATAGAAAGGCATAATGAAATAAAGGCTCAATCGTCAGATGTATGAGGACTCACCAATCTTCAATCTTCAACTACTAAGTCCTAGCCACAGAGGTGAGAATCGGGAACATCGGACCCTACATTTTTAGATAAGAAATGTAGGCAAGATTATGCATTAGTACAAAGATGTACTAAATATGATAGTATGCATAAAACGTATGAAAACATGTAAAAGGGGACATTTTCATGATATACAAGGACCAAGCTAAAATATGAGATAAAGCGTTAAAAAACATGAGTCATAAAACATGGTCAATGCACATAGTCATCATCTTAAACATGTATGAGATACTTCCTTGAAGTAACCTCAGTTCATTGTTGTGGGAGATTGCCTTACCGACATATAAGACCATTTGAGCTATCAACACAGAATCCGGTGTCTACCCCACACCGAAAATGGATGCTCTCGCTTGCCAAGGCAAGAACCATGACCTTGTAGCTTATGTGGATCCACTAGCTAATGTCTATCTAGACAAACCTATGTTGGCACATAGTTTATGGGACATGGGTAATCGCCACTTGTCCACTCGGTGCTAAGCATAAATCCCACTGAATAGTCATCTAACATATTTATCTTATCTTTTAAGGTCATGGGTAATCGCATATTTTTCTTTAATTTAGAGGTCATGGGTAATCGCTGCTTGCCTCATCATTGGAATAGCTCCTTAACGTAGATTCATTTTAGGTGAGAAATCCTTTCAACCTTAGAATCCTTTAATGTGAGAAAACCTTTCACATTCATGCATTAAGTAATTATGTGAGAAATACTTTCACAACAATTAACAACAACAATCAACATAGATGCTTCACTCTCAAAGAAACTTTCATCATATCTCATTATTCTCATAAGAACATGCATAATTTCATAATTTTCCTTTCATAGTTCAAAACCCATTTTCAATCACAATTATCTTGAAAAATATGGGTTAAGCATGGGTTCATGGGGATTCATCTTAAAACATGGAATCATCTCAATCATGCATAATTGATCATAATTCAATCAAATAATTGAACTTAAAACGGAACCCATGACATGGAATAAAAACCCTAGCTCAATTGGGGAATTCTAGCTTTACAAATTGGAGAATTTGGGGACTCCAGGTAGAAAAGAACTCCATGGAGAAAAGGGCTCCATGGATGAAGACTATCACACCTCAATACCAAGAGCTTGACTTCGATGGTGGAATTGGAGACTTGGCTTGCAAACCCTAGGTTGACTCCTTATTCAAGCTTTTCTAGAGAGAGAAATATTTGGAGAGGAAGACTTGTCTTCTTATAGAATTTTGAGAGAATGATTTCAATTGGGTAAATTTTGGGGTGGAAATACTTGTATAGGGGTTCTAAAAGAGGGGAAAATGACATGGTATTTGCCTAATGATTTGGCATCGATGCATCCTATTTTCCATGTCTCTTTGTTGAAGAAATGTGTTGGAGATCCGACCTCTATAGTTCCCTTAGAAGGTTTGGGAGTTAAGGAGAATCTTTCTTATGAGGAAGTTCCGATTGAGATTTTGGTCCGGCAAGTCAAAAAGTTGAGAAACAAAGAAGTTGCTTCCATAAAAGTTCTTTGAAGAAATCAGTTAGTAGAGGGTTCTACTTGGGAAGCCGAAGCCGATATGATGTCTCAATATCCTCATCTCTTTCCCTCCGTCCCTACTCAAGCTTGAGGTATTTACCTCCTCATGGTTTACTCTCTTAGGGTCATGTGTCTTATATATTCCCATGATTTCCTCATTATGCATGATTCGTGAAAATCTTAAGTTTTGAGAAAATGAGTTTACTTGATTGATTTCTACATGTTTATAAGCATTTCAGTATGAGTTGCATATAGACTTCATGATATGATGTTTTGAGCATGCATTAGCTTTGAATTGATGTTTCCACCTCGGATATGTGCATTTATGTAATTACATTCATGTTGGTTTGTTAAGTTTGAGTTGCTACCTTCCTCATGATGTCTAGAATCTCATTCAAGGACGAATGTTCCCAAGTGGGAGATAATTTAACACCTCGGAATCAAGAAGGCTAGGAAAAGGGGCCAAGCAGGTAGCCACCAGCCAAAAACTACCATGGGACCCTCCACGGAGCCCTTGACGGGCCGTGAAGGGGACCACGTCTCATTTTGGTGCTCGTGAAGAGCTTCAAGAACCTGTCCAAGAAGTTTCCCCTCCCACGAACCCTTACACGGCATGTGGTGAGCATCACGGACCGTTAATGTCATGACCCAAGGGTATATCCTAGATGTAACATGGCATATAGAACCCCGAGAAGCCCCATACAAGCCACTTAGCATTCATAACATAAGAAATAGAACAAAAGAGGTAAAGACAACAATCTCAAGTCCAAAGGTTTTACAAAAGTAAAGCGGAAGTCTAAAACAATTGTCTCATTAACAATCTAGTACAATAGAATGAAATTGGGCCTAGCCCACACATCATGTCCAAAACTGAAAGTATGACAAAAAATGAAAACAATAAGAATCTGTCCTCGAAGAATGAGGACTCACCAAAGCTCGAAAATCTCGCAATCAACCACTAGCCACAAAATTGAGAACCCTGACTGTGGAACCCTATATTTGGGGAAATGTAGGCAAGAGTATGCGTTAGCACAAAAAAATATACCAAGTATGATAGCCATGAATAAAACATTTAAATCATGCTAAAATAGGACATTTCATGACATGCATTTGGCCAAGCTAAATCATGATATAAGAAGGGTTAGAAAACATAAGTCATAAAACATGGTCAATGCAAGATAACATCTTTAAAACCTTTGAACACATATGAGATACTTCTTGAAGTAACCTTAGTTCATTATTATTGTGGGAAGTAGCCTTAACCGACATAGAGACCATGTGAGCTATAACATGATCCCCCGGTGTCTCGCACACTTAAAAGGGTTGTCCTACTTTCCAAGGTAAAGACCATGAACTTCTAGCTTAAGTGGATCCACTAGCTAATGTCTATCTAGACAATCCTCGTATGGGGGCACATAGGTAAGGGATAAGGAGATTGCTTCTAGAAACTCAGCCTCTACTGATGGGAGAGCTTCCATCTCAATATCCTCTCAGTGCTAAGCATAAATCCCACGGAATAGTCATTTCTTACTTTTTCTTATTATCCATGGAATGGCACGTCATATTGCCAATCCAAGCTATGTCATAAGTCATCCATGGAAAGGTATCATTCAATAACCAATCCAAGCTAGGTTTCATTAGGATAGCTCTTTATCTTTTATTCAATTAGGTGAGAAGACCTTTCAACCTTAGAATCCTTAATATGTGAGAAAACCTTTCACAATCATGCTTTCATGTGTTTGTGAGAAAATCCTTTCAATAACACAACAACAACATCATCATTGATACTTTACTCTCAAATCATTCTTAAAACATTTTCATAGATTTCATAAGAACATGCCTAATTCCATAATTCACCTTTCAAGGTTCAAAACACATTTTCAAGCATCAACATTTAGAAAACATCGGTTAAATATGGATTTCATCATAAATTCATGTAATTCTATCAATACATGCTTGATTTCATAAAACTCTTCTTTAATAATCAAAATCCCACATCATATGATCATAACTTTCAAACATGGGGATCTCATGGGTTCATAGGGGAATCATCACAAAATCATAGTATTCCATCAATTCACACATAAGAGATCATAATTCAATCATTTAAATCAATAATCAAGAGAACCCATGGAAATTGAAGAAAATCCTAACTCAATTTGAGATTTCTAACTTTGAAAATAGGAGAATTTGGGAACTCCATGAATGGAACGAATCCATAGATGAAAACTGTCATACCTCAAAGACAATTGCTTATCTTCGATGGAAGAATTGAGACTTGACTTGAAACCGTAGGTTGAATACTTCTTCTTCAAGCTTTCTAGAGAGAGAAATATTTTGGAGAGGAGACTTGTTCTTCTTTTAGAAATTTGAGAGAATGATTTCAGTAGGGGAAATTTGGGGGTTAGAATACTTATATAGGGTTCTTAGTGAAGGATAAAACGGCATAGTATTAGGCTAGACTAATTAGGAAAAGACCCTACTGCCCCTAAAAATAACTGTCGATTTGCCATCGACGACCCTTGACCGACGGACCGTGGACTGTCCGACAGTCCATCCTGCACAACCGTCAACCACTTCAGAAATAGGAAATTTGGGGGTCATGATCCACGGACCATGGACCCAACGACGGTCTGTTGGTCCAGGCTGTGGTTCGTGATCCTGAGCAAACTTAGACTGGCCAATCCACGGACCAGACCTATGGTCTATGGTTCAGTCCACGGGCCGTGGCTGGTCTCCGTCGGATGGCACCAAAATCTTGGGAAACTTTCTATTTTACCCTTCTCGAATCTGGGGTGTTATAATATCTCCCTCTTGGGATCATTCATCCTCGAATGAGATTCAAGCTAGTACGAAAAGAGTAGGAGAGAAATTAACAACCAAATCATCAATGCAACTTTATCTAAATGCATATAACCAATGAGGAATTATCGGCTCCAAGCTAGGACGTAATTAAATATCATAAGAGGGGTGGAACTAAATCTAGCAGCCCATCATGCATGCAATACACATATCCGAGGAGGAAACATCAAATCCAAGCTCAACACATCACAAAACATCACTTCATGAAGTCTATATGCAACTCGTACTCAAATGCATATATCCGAGGAGGAAACATCAACTACAAGCTAAAACATGTTCAAAATATTATATCATGTAGTCTATATGCAATTCATACTCAAATACAGATAAACATGTAGAAATCACTCAAATAAACTTATTTTCTCAAACCTTAAACTTTTCATGAACATGCATAATTAAGGAAATCATGGGAATATCTAAGTCACATGACTCCAAAACAGAGAGTGAACCATGAAGAACTCATAACCTCAAGCTAGAGTAGGGGTAGAAGGAAAGAGATGAGGATATCGGGACATCATATTGGCCTCGGCCTCCCAAGTAGCACCCTCAACTAATTGATTCCTCCACAACACTTTCACGGAAAAAACTTACTTATTTCTCAACTTCTTGACTTGCCGGTCTAAAATCTCAACCAGAACTTCTTTATACGAAAGATTCTTCTTAACTCCCAAACCTTCTGAGGGAACTATGGATGTCGGATCACCAACACATTTCTTCAACATAGAGACATGGAAAACCAGGTGCACCGATGCCAACTCATTAGTCAAATCTAGTTCATAAGCAACCTTACCAACGCGTCTCAGAATCTGATATGGGCCTACATAACGAGGACTAAGCTTTCCTTTCTTACCAAACCTAATTACACCTTTCATGAGTGAAATTTTTAACTAAACCCAATCATGAACATAAAACTCAAGATCTCTTCTACTTACATCGACATATAACTTCTGCCGACTATGAGTCATTTTTAACCTTTCTCTAATAAGTCGAACCTTCTCTATAGCCTCATGTACTAATTCGGGACCTATTAGGGAAACTTTACCCACCTCAAACCAACCTATAGGAGATCTACACCTCCTACCATACAATGCCTCGAATGGAGCCATATCAATACTCGAGTGATAGCTATTGTAATAAGAGAACTCAACCAATGGAAAATGGTCATCCCAACTACCCTTAAAATCAAGCACACAAGCTCTCAACATGTCTTCCAAAGTTTGGATAGTACGCTCCGCTTGCCCATCGGTTTGGGGATGAAAGGTCGTACTAAGCTTAACACTAGTAGCAAGACCTTTTTGGAAAGACTTCCAAAACTGAGAATTGAATTGGGTACCATGCTCGGAAATAATGGACAAAGGCACTCCATGCAACTTTACCATTTCTCTTAAGTACAACTTAGAATAATCCTCCGCCGAATAGGAAACCTTTATGGGAATAAAATGAGCAAATTTTGTCATCCGATCTACTATAACCCAAATCGAGTCATATTGTCGCCAGGTGCGAGGCAAACCAACAATAAAGTCCATGTTCAAATCTTCCCACTTCTAAGTGGGAATGCTAATGTCTTGGGACAAACCTCCCGATTTCTGATACTAAACTTTCACTTGTTGACAATTAGGACACTTAGTCATGAATTCCACAATATCTCCTTTATCCCATTCCACCAATAGACCTCCCACAAATCACGGTACATCTTAGTGGCTCCCGAGTGAATAGAGTATCGATAATTATGGGCTTCTGAAAAGATTTGTTCACTCAAATCTTCAACATTAGGAACACACAAACGACCTTGATATCTAAGTACACCATCTCCCCCTTGGGAGAAAGCCTCAATGGGTTTTTCAAGCTCCGCTTCCTTTAAGTCAACCAAAATTGGATCAAGACCTTTCTTGGCTTTTACATCCGCCACAAAAGATGATTCTGAACCATTATGAACCATAACACCACCTTGGTAGAGTCCACTAACTGAACACCCAATCGGGCTAATCTATGAACATCTCGAACCAACTCCTTCTTACCATCCTCAATATGAGCAACACTACCCATAGATAACCGACTAAGAGCATCAGCCACCACATTTGCTTTACCGGGGCGATAGAGAACACTAATATCATAATCCTTCAATAACTCCAGCCACCTTCTTTGGCTAAGATTTAGATCCTTCTAATTAAACACATATTGAAAACTCTTGTGGTCGGTAAACACATCTACATGCACACCATACAGATAATGCCTCCATATCTTTAAGGCAAAAACAACCGCCGCTAGTTCAAGGTCATGGGTAGGATAATTCTTCCCATGAATATTAAGTTGCCTTGAGGCATAGGCAATAACTTTCCCATTTTTCATAAGCAAACACCCTAGCCCAATTCTCGAGGCATCACAATAAACTACAAAACCATCAGTCCCTTCCGGTAAAGTCAACACCACAGTAGAAGTAAGTCTATCCTCAACTCTTATAAACTCTTCTCACATGCTTCGGACCATGTGAACTTAGCCTTCTTTTGAGTCAAAGGAGAGGCAATCGAAGAAAACCCCGCAACAAACCTTCTGTAGTAACTGGCTAAACCCAAGAAACTTCTAATATCCGAAGGGGATAGAGGTTTAGACCAACTCTTGACTGCATCCATCTTCTTAGGATCTACCTCGATAACCTTATTTGAAATAATGTGACAAAGAAAATCTACGGACCTTAGCCAAAACTCGCATTTACTAAACTTTGCAAAGAGTTGTTGGTCCTTAAAAATTTGCAACACGATCCTCATATGTTCAATATGCTCATTCTCACTTCTCGAATAGATCAATATATCATCAATGAACACAATCACAAACATGTCAAGGTATTGTCTAAATAATGTATTCATCAAATCCATAAATTCCACTGGAGCATTCGTCAACCCAAACGACATTACCAAAAACTCATAATGACCATATCGAGTTTGAAAAGCCATCTTCGGAATGTCACCTTCTCTCACCCTCAATTGGTGATAACCTGATCGAAGGTCAATCTTAGAGAAATAACTTGCTCCTTGAAGTTGGTTAAATAAATCATCTATCCTTGAAAGAGGATACTTATTCTTAATGGTCACCTTGTTCAACTGACGATAGTAAATACAAATATGAAGAGAACCATCTTTCTTTCTAACAAACAAAACTTGAGCACCCCATGGAGAGATACTCGGTCGGATGAAACCCTTATCCAACAAATCTTTCAGTTGCTCTTTCAACTCGTTTAGTTCTGTCGGTGCCATACGGTAAGGAGGAATAGAAATAGGCTACGTATCGGGGAGAAGGTCAATACCGAAGTCTATTTCCCTTTCGGGAGTAATATCAGGTAAATCATCTTGGAACACTTTCGGAAACTCATTAACAACGGGGACCGACTCAAGAGTAGGGGTTTCAGAATCTACATCCCTCACCCTAACTAGATGGTAAATGCGACCCTTAGAAATCATCTTTCTAGCTTTAAGACAAGAGACAAACTGACCCTTAGGCATAGAATTTCCCCCTTTCCACTCTAGGATGGGCTTATTTGAAAACTGAAACGTTACCACACGGGTTCTACAGTCAATAGAAGCATAACATGAATACAACCAATCCATACCAAGGATAACATCAAAATCTATCATATCAAGATCTACCAAGTCAACAAGAGTAACTCTATGAGACAAGGAAATGGGGCACTTTCTATAGACCCTCTTAGCCACAATAGAATCAGCAACAGCAGTAGAGATGGAAAAAGGATCAAACAACACATCCGGAAGAACATCAAACCTCATAGCCACATATGGTGTCACAAAAGACAAGGTAGCACCGGGATCAAGTAAAGAATAAACATCAAGTTGGAAGACTTTCAACATACCGGTAACCACATTGGGAGAACCCTCTTGTTCACCACGAGTCTGAAGTGCATAGAATCGGTGTTGCTTAGGAGCATTGGAACCCGAACCACTAGGAGGATCTTGCTTGCCCTCTCTTCCTTTAGCCGTAAGCATTGGGAAATCCCTCATCTTATGACTACCTTTACCACAGCTGAAGGAACCATCTGTGTCGGCTAGGCACTTACCCTTGTTCTTCTTTCCACACCAAGCACAAGTAGACATAGCAAAGAAGATCCACTACCATTCCCTACTTGAGGCTTAGGGTTAGACACCCTATCTTTGTTGAACTTAGGAGGAGCATCAGAGGAACCTTGACCAGAAAACCATTGTTAAAATCTAGAACAACCATGTCCATCGGACCTTGAATGAGAGAAATTACCATAACCAGTTTTAGCCCTTTTTGTCTCTCTAGACCTTTCTTTAAGTTTCTCCTATTTGATATGTTGATCATGAACCATGAGATGAGAGATGTCAATGTCATTAATGAGCATGACAGTACGGCATTCTTTAACCACCATTTCGGAAACACCTGAAACGAACTTACTCATCCTTAACCTAGGATCAACAACCATAGTGGGAGCATATCTAGATAGTTGTGTAAACTTCAAAGCATATTCCTTCACACTCATACATCCTTGATGAAGATTGATGAATTCAAGCACCTTTGCCTCCCCCATCTTAAGGGGAAAGAACCTATCACGGAAAGCAACCTTAAACTTCTCCGAATCAAGAGGACCCGTATCTTCCGGTCTTTCTTCTTTCCATTGATTGAACCAAATTTAAGCAACACCCTTAAGTTGATAAGCGGCCAACTCCGCCTTTCCAACGGCATCAATCCCATGATCATCAACACCTTGTAGACCTCATCAATGAACTATTGAGGATGTTCCTCAACCTTAGAACCATGAAACTCCGGAGGATTCATCGTAGTGAAGTCTCTCACTCTAGATGTTTTCGTACCCACATTTGGTTTCACGGGAACCATAACCTCCCAATTGGCTTAGGCCGTCACGGCTTGGGCTGTCACGGCTTGGGCTGTCACGGCTTGAGCCAACACTTGAAAAGCAGCCCTAAACTCTGCATTAGTCACTTGCTCAGCCAAAGGATCGACCAGAGCTTGAGGAGCTTGAGGAGCTTGAGGAGGAGCTTCTTGACTCGTATTCTCTCCCTCATTCCTTCTAGCATAATCTCTTCGAGTAGTCATATCCTGTAGAGCATCGGGTAAGGATTAGGAGAGATACCTTATAGAGTTAAACTTTATCGCATGACTTTAAAGTAATGAAAGAAGTGGATTTTCCTAAACATATTGTAGCCTCTCATTCATAAATGTGGTGCGCTTCACACTCATTAACAAGACTCTACTCGACGTGGCTTATGAGATATCCTAGGACCATTCTAAATCTTGTGCTCTGATACTAAGTTTGTCATGACCCAGGGATACACCCTAGATGTAACATGGCGTATAGAACCCCGAGAGGCCCCATACAAGCCATTTAGCATTCATAACATAAAAAATAGAACAAAAGAGGTAAAGACAACAATCTAAAGTCCAAAAGTTTTATAAAAGTAAAGCGGAAGTCTAAAACACTTATCTCATTAGACATCTAGTACAATAGAATGAAATTGGCCTAGCCCATACATCATGTCCAAAACTGAAAGTATGACAAAAACTGAAAACAATGAGAATCCTTCCTCAAAGAATGAGGACTCACCAAAGCTCGGAAATGTCACAATCAACCACTAGCCACAAAACTGAGGACCCTGACTGTCAGACCCTACATTTGGGGAAATGTAGGCAAGAGTATGTGTTAGTACAAAATAATGTACCAAGAATAATAGCCATGCATAAAACATTTAAATCATGCTAAAATAGGACATTTCATGACATGTATTTGACCAAGCTAAATTATGATATAAGAAGGGTTAGAAAACATAAGTCACAAAACATGGTCAATGCAAGATAACATCTTTAAAACATTTGAACACATATGAGATACTTCTTGAAGTAACATTAGTTCATTATTATTGTGGGAAGTAGCCTTAACTGACATAGAGACCATGTGAGCTATAACATGATCCCCCGGTGTCTCCCACATCGAAAAGAATTGTCCTACTTGCCAAGGTAAGGACCATCAACTTCTATCTTAAGTGGATCCACTAGCTAATGTCTATCTAGACAATCATCTTATGGGGGCACATAGGTAAGGGATAAGGAGATTGCTTCTAGAAACCCGTCCTTTAATAACGGGAGAGCTTCCATCTCAATATCCTCTCGGTGCTAAGCATAAATCCCACAAAATAGTCATTTCTTACTTTTTTCTTATTATCCATGGAAGGGCATATCATCTTGTCAATCCAAGCTAGGTCATAAGTCATCCATGGAAAGGTATCATTCAACAACCAATCCAAGCTAGGTTTCATTAGGTTAGCTCTTTATCTTTGATTCAATTAGGTGAGAAGACCTTTCAACCTTAGAATCCTTACTATGTAAGAAAACCTTTCACAATCATGCTTTCATGTGTTTGTGAGAAAATCCTTTCAATAACACAACAACAACATCATCGTTGATACTTTACTCTCAAAGCATCCTTAAAATATTTGCATAGATTTCATAAGAACATGCCTAATTCTATAATTCACCTTTCAAGGTTCAAAACCCACTTTCAATCATCAACATTTAGAAAACATGGGTTAAATATGAATTTCATCATAAATTCATGTAATTCTATTGACATGCTTGATTTCATAAAACTCGTCTTTCATAATCAAAATCTCATTTCATATGATCACAACTTGAAAAACATGGGAATTTCATGGGTTCATAGGGGAATCATCATAAAATCATAATATTTCATCAATTCATGCATTAAGAGATCATAATTCAATCATTTAAATCAATAATCAAGAAAATCCATGGAAATTTAAGAAAACCCTAACTCAATTGGGGATTTCTAACTTTGAAAATAAGAGAATTTGGGAACTCCATGAATGGAAAGAATCCATGGATGAAAACTATCATACCTCAAAGCCAATTACTTATCTTCAATGGAGGAATTGAGACTTGACTTGAAACCCTAGATTGAATCCTTTTTCTTCAAGCTTTCTAGAGAGAGAAATATTTTAGAGAGGAGACTTGTTCTTCTTTTAGAAATTTGAGAGAATGATTTCAATAGGGGAAATTTGGGGGTTAGAATACTTATATAGGGGTTTTGGTGAAGGGTAAAACAACATAGTATTAGGCTAGACTAATTAGGAAAAGACCCAACTGCCCCTAAAAATAATTGTCGACTTCCCATCGACTACCCTTGATCGACGGACCGTGAACTGACCGACAATCTGTCCTGCACAATCATCGACCACTTCAGAAACTGGAAATTTAGGGGTCATGATCCACGGACCGTGGACCTAACGATGGTCCGTTGGTCCAGGCCGTGGTTCGTGATCCTGAGCAAACTTAGGCTGGCCAATCTACGGACCATACCTACGGTCCGTGGTTCAGTCCACAGGGTTGTGGCTGACTTCTGTCAAATGGCACCAAAGCTTGGGAAACTTCCTATTTTGCCCTTCTCGAATCCGCGGTGTTAAATTTAAGGTGGTCGTAAAGAGGGTCAAGGCCATAAGGGTTCTCCCCTATCCACTAGTCAAGGACCATGATTGCTAGGACAGCTCATGGAGTCCTTGACGGGCTGTGAAGGCCACCGTAAAGGGGGTCACGTAGTTTTAAGTCAGGGCCTTTTCCAGATTAATTTATCCTAATACTATGTCGTTTTACCCTTACCTAGAAGTCCTATATAAATGTTTTAACTCCAAATTTCCCCAAATTGAAGTCATTCTCTCAAATTCTTAAAGAAAGAACAAGTCTTCCTCTCTAAAATATTTCTCTCTCTAGAAAGCTTGAAGAAGAAGGAGTCAACCTAGGGTTTCAAGTCAAGACTTCAATTCCTCCATTGAAGACAAGTTTTTGGCATTGAGGTATGATAGTTTTCATCCATGTAGCCCTTTCCTCCATGGATTTCCCAAATTCTACTATTTACAAAGTTAAAAATCCCCAATTAAGTTAGGGTTTTTCTTCCATGTCATGGGTTCCTTTCAATATTGATTTATTTGATTATTTCATGATCTATTATGCATGAATTGAGAAGATTCCATAATTTTAAGATGAGTCCCCATGAGCCCATGATTAACACATGTTTTCTAGATATTGATGATTGAAAGTGGGTTTTGAACTATGAAAGATGATTTATGGAATTATGCATGTTCTTATGAATTGATTAAATATGATGCAAATTTCTTTGAGAGTAAAGCATATATGTTGTTGTTGTTAATTGTTGTGAAAGGATTTCTCACATAAAGGATTCTAAGGTTGAAAGGTCTTCTCACCTAAAATGAATCAAAGTTAAGGAGCTATTCTAAGAATGAGACAAGAGGCAATTACCCATGTCATAAGATGTAAGGAAATGAGGCGATTACACAAGTCCCTTAAAGAAAATATGAGTAAGACTAATGAATATTCCATTAGAGTTATGCTTAGCACCGAGTAGACAAGTGGCAATTACCCGTGTCCCATAAACAATGTGCCAACATAGGATTTGTCTAGATATACATTAGCTAGTAGATCCACATAAGCTAGAAGTTCATGGTCTTACCTTGGCAAGTAGGACACCCCTTTTCGGTGTGGGAGACACCGGATTCCATGTTAATAGCTCACATTGTCTTACATGTCGGTAAAGGTAATCCTCCTACATTAATGAATCAAGGTTACGTCGTAAGTTTATCCCATGTGTTTTAAGATGATGTCTATTTGCTTTGACCATATTTTTATGACTTATGTTTTCTAACTCTTTTATATCATGTTTTAGCTTGGTCATTGCTTATTACAAAAATGTCCCTTTATCATAATCTTTTACACTTTATGCATCGCTATCATACTTGGTACATATTTGTACTAACGCATACTCTTGCCTATATTTACCCAAATGTAGGGACCAACCTTACAGATTTGCACTTCTGTGGCTAGGGATCTCAGATAGAAGCTTGAAGATTGGTGAGTCCTCATGTTCCAAGGACCGAGCTTTGGTTTCACCTTTAAACTTGATGTACGAGCTACGTCCCGATCATTTCTTATGTACTAGATGGCTTTAAGACGGTGTTTAGACTTCTGCTTTTCTCTATAAAACTCTTATATGTTGAAACTGTCTTTTACAATCTCTTATAGTCTATTATCTTGTATGATGAATGCTAAGTGCCTTGTATGGGGACTCTCGGGGTCTTATACGCCATGTTACGCCTAGTGGCTACCTTGGGTCGTGACTGTAAATTGAAGCAAAAAGGACACAAGATAGTATTTAGACTACAAGTATAGAGAGTAGGAAGAGAAAAAGTTCAAAAAGATCAAGGATGAATATTTAAAAGAGAAAGAACATTGGCCTTTCACTGTCATGTGCACTCGGTGGATTGCGACTAATGTCGCTGAACAAATTTGGTGAATCACCAATGGAACTTAAGATCGCTGATGATACCTGTACAAATACCAAACCTGAAATTCAACTCGGCAGACCTACTGGTGTTCGCCAAGTGTCATTCAGCGGATCACCGACTAGGTACCTTAACGCTGAAGTTAAGAGTACCATTTTTCATATTGTTGGTAGAGAAGGCGAACATGAAGATGTCAGCCAAACTAACTCAGTGAATCGCCGATAGGATATATTCATCACCCACTTTGTCATTTTCAATTTTTGACTTCATTTCAACCTGCACTCACAACACATGTTATTGAAAGCAATAAAGAAGACTCAGGTTGCCTCCCAAGAATTATCGTATTTAACATCGTGGCACAACATAGTTCTTACTCATCAAACATCATTCTTGAGGTTAGGGATAGTATCACTAGGAAAAGTTTCGTTTTTGCCTTGGATGTAAATGAGTGGATATTTGACACATTTAAGTTTCGAATTGTTTAACTGACACGGAGTGGGAGGTAACCATTTGATTTCCTTTCGGTCCAGCTTGCTCTCTGGGTTTGGAACGATCATGAGGCGGTATGTACCTCTCCTTGTCAGCCTCATGATCCCTCAAATTTCCTCCTCTGTCTCGCCAATCTCTCCAGCCATTATCCATATCTTTAGTCCAACCTTGGTTCCAACCTGCTCTAGGATAGTTCGGATGAGAACCCTCCATTTTGGTTCCCCATGTATTGCACTTCTTCATTGTATAATGCCTCAAAATAGACATCATTCGGGCATTGCCCACTGCTCACACCAACTATGTTCACAGATTTGAATCCACCCCCATGACATCTAGAGGTCGTATTCCTAACAAGTCTCCACCCTACCAAAAACATCTAACATTGTCCTCAATGTAAAAATGAAGGAGCACTAAATAAAAAAAAAGATACAATAACACTAAACGAATAGAACATGGTTAGGAGGAATCTTCACTATGTGGCCATTCGGCGAAGTAATTCAGAGAGTGCCAAACCCTTTGGTGTACCGCTTAATTGCATGCAACTCGTCGAAATATCCAGAACGCTACCACTCTAGTTGGGACCAAAAGGCAATCAAAGTCATGTACGCCGAACGGCATCGGCGCATCGCCTAGTGTGCGTAAACTGTCACCAAACTTTCAAGAATAGCGACCCTTCAGGATAATGAAAAGGGTGGTGAAAATCGGGCTCGCCCAAACTCTACGAGGTATCACCGAGTGGTATGTATACTTCACCAAATATTCCAGAATCTCAACTCACTCTGGATGCAAAGAAAGCGAGCCAAGTCGCGACCGCTAAGTCCACTTGGCGTTTCACCGAAATGGTCATGCCATGATAGAATCACCTATACCTGTACATTCATCACACATTATTCAAAACAACTAACGCTAGGGTTGCCTCACAAAAAGTACCTTATTTAACGTCGTGGCACGACGTGGAAATGCTTTCAAGCATCTTCCAAACACACCACTTCAAGCACCAAAATCTCATGACATTCTCCAAAATATAGCTTCAGGCACTGCCCATTCACCTTGAAACCTGGACTATCTTTTACTTCAATTTACATTGCACCATTTGTGAACACTCGGGTGACCTTAAATGGACCTGACCACTGTGACTTAAGTTTATAGGAAAAGAATCTCAACCGAGAATTGAAGAGCAACACAAAGTCACGGACTTGAAATTCATGCTGAAGGATTTTGGCGTCATGCCACCTCTTCATATTTTCCTTATACAGGGCTGAACTTTCATATGCTCTCAACCGGAGTTCTTCCAACTTGTGGAGTTGGTTTACTCTCCCTTTTGCAGCATTTTCCCAATTCAGGTTTAGCGTCTTCAACATCCATAAAGCTTTGTGGTCAAGCTCAATTGGTAGATGACAAGACTTTCCGAATACTAGCTGGTATGGTGACTGATGATTCTGAGATTTGGACTCATTTAGGGCTTTGTTTTGATAGATTTACTGTCCTCAAATGCCTAATTTATACTATAAACTGATGTTAATGCCTTGATTTTCAGGTATATGGATTGAGGAGCAAAGCCAGGACACTAACAGGCAAAAAGGAACAAAACAAGCTGAAGAAGTGAAGAAGGGCGAGCCTGAAGATCGCCAATAGCACTCGGTGTGTCGCCGAGTGGCTAATCTCACCGCCTAAAGTTCCAGTGTGCCAAGCCCTGAAGGAAGAAACTAAGTCGGCGACGAAAAAGAGTAGTGGGCGGATCACTGAGTAATTCTGCGAAGCAAAGATAGATTGCCCAAAGTTACAGACCTCGAGGATGCTGAATGCTAAGGTAAAAAGGCGATGGAAGAGGTCAAAGGGCGGCTCACCGAGTGGTTCAGTGAACCCGACTTACTTTGCCAAGTTGATCTTTGTGGCTTATTTTTGGCGACTGTAAATTACATTTTGAACAGTAATTTAATATTGAATTTTATCGAATTTTTAATCCAATTTAGGGTAGACCAGTTTTCTCTTGAAGTTCTCTGAGTAGACTTGAGGGTTTTGAGAGTCAACTTGGAGATTTTTACAAGTGGGTTTCTAATTTTCTTCGAATTGGAGGATTGTAAAGCTTGAATTCCTCTTACCCAGTTAATGGCTAATCAATTTGGTAACATATTTTATCTTTTTATGATGTTCAGCTAAAACTCCAATTCTTTTGGTGTGATCATGTGATTATGGGTTGAATTAGTGTATGTGTATTGGTAATTACTAGTTTAAATGCTATTTTGAAGTGGGTTTAATCATTAGCTGTGGGTTAATTTATAAATTGTAGTTGCAAATGCAGTTCTAATTTTGTGTTCTTAGCTTGCTCGAGAGAGAGGTTTTTGAACCAAAGCTTTTGATTAATGATTTGTATGTATTGGGTTGATTTGGGTTCAGCTTGAAAAAGTGAATCCTAAACCCAGTCCTACCTATCTTGCTCGAGAGAGAAGATGCATTAAGGTTATGGGCTGTTCTTAATTGCTATGCTTGTTGATGTTTGAGAGAAATCGCTTGAAGCAGAATAGCTGTTCGAGAGAAAGCTATTTCAATTATAGTCTAGCCTACCCTCTGATTTTTGGTTGTTTACTAGTAGTTTCAATTACCCATATATAGAAATTTGCCTATAATTGATCACATCCCGAGAATTTCTCTCCTTATTGGTATCTCATTGCTATTTTACTGATTGTAGTTGATAATTTGAAAATCCAAAAACCCCCATTTGACATTCGTGTCACCCCTTTTATTTGATATGTCTTTTTTCTGATAATATCTATTCCTATAGCTAGTTAGATCACATTTGCACTTCTTAATTGAATTTGAACACGTACCGCTCCTTGTGGGATTCAACCCCAACTCATTTGTTGGGTTTTATACTGCTTAACAATCGTTTGCACCTATAATTGGATGAGGTGTGCTTGAAATGTTAATCAAAATGGCACGGCTGCCGAGGAGTGGTGTCGTTTAAAATTCTTTTATTGAAGTTGAATTATGATCTTTGTAGGCATAGTTGAATCTACTTATTTCTTTTTTGATTTTCTTTTTTTGCTTGTTAAAGCAGAGGAGGAAATGAATGTTAATGGAAGTAATGGTAGCCAAGTAGGCCACCAAGATGATGTTGGCAAGCTCAACGATGTCAATGACCCACCCCAAATGGGTGGTGTTGGGGCCATCTGTTTGCCTCCAACTGAAGGAAACAATGTATTTCACATCACGAGCACCATGTTGCAGCTCCTGCAACTAAAGGGTTTGTTTGGTGGTTTGGCACATGAGATCCCCATGAGCATATCAAAAATTTTGTTGATGTCTGTGGATCGTTCTCATTTAAGAAAATATCTCAAGAATTGGTCCGATTGAGGTTGTTCCCATTTTCTCCGATGGGAGAGGCAAGCAAGTGGTTGGCTGAGTTTCTAAGAGATTCTATCAGTTCGTGGGATGAGCTTATTACTTCATTCCAAGTGCGATTCTTTGCCCCTTCGAAGATGATGACTCTTAGGGATAGTATCCAAAGCTTCAAGAGTTTGGAAGGTGAGCCAATCCATGAGACTTGGCTGAGGTTTAAGAAGATGGTGATGCAATGCCCAACTCATGGACTTCCCGATAATGTGCTGCTGCAATATTTCTATAGAAGCCTCGATTCAGTGAACAAGGGAGTGGCTGACCAACTTTCTCCTGGTGCTTTAATGCACAGCCCTATGCAATAGCGGGCCAACTCCTTGATTGCATGAACAAGATAAACAGGGCATGGTACACTCGAGAAGACCAAGTCTCTCCTCTCATTTATAAATTGACAAAAGAACAGATCGAAAAAGATCAAGAGAGAGACCAGAAGATGGCTAAAATAATGATGTAGCTAGATATCCTGGCTAAGAACGTCATGGGTGCTGGTTCAAAGAGTGTAAATGTTGTGGGTGTTGGTGGAGTGAGCCCTGATGATGAAAGGTTTGAAGCTCTATATAACAAGGAAGTGAACTTCCTAGCCAACCAAGGAGGAGGTTATCGTGCTAACTACCCAAGGCCGGGTGGTAGTCAAGGTTGGAATAGAGATGAGGGCTGGAGAGACCGTGATAGAGAATGGCGTGATTGTAATGCCTCTTGGAAGGAAAGAGAAGGGGAGAAGGATAGGTATGTGCCTCCCCATAAGCGTCAAAAGCCCAAAGATTCTGAGGGTGGCCATACGGAAGACATGCTCTCACGCATTCTTAACAGGGTTGAAGGGTCCGATAAAGTGTTGAAGGAAATGAAGAAAGATGTATCGACTCTTAACCAGACGGTAACCTCTCATTCCGTCTCTATCAAGCAGTTGGAGACCCAAATGGGTCAAATTTTGTCTCATCTAAACCCAAGACAACTAGGGGGTTGCCTAGTGATACTATGGCAAACCCCAAGAATGAAGCTTGACTGTTTAGTTTCTTCGTGCCACGACGTTAACTAAGGCGCTTTTTGAGAGGCCACCCATGTTTTGGATGTTTTTAATATTGCTTTTGAATAACGGGTGTTGATTGTGCAGGTTGAAAAGTGGAGTGTTTTTGAGAATGTGCAAGTTGGCGAGCCAAGAGTCCAGTCGGCGACTCGCCGAAGAGGTTGGCGAGCCCGACTTTGTCCGCCGTTTGGATCCCTAAATTAACCGGAGTCCTGTAACACTCAGCGAGGTAAGTCACCACTTGGCGCATTGTCGAGTGGTTTGTCGTGATCGACTAATACCGCCGAAAGGGCCGCGAAGTGAAAGGGTTTTAAAGGCCAAACGGTTTAAAATTTCAAAATACTTCATAGTCTCTGATTTCTAACCCCATAATCTCACACCCGCACATTAGATTTCCCGTATTATTGCTATTTTATTTTTCCTTTTGCACTTGATCTTATGTTTTGATTTGGATTATATTGCCACCTAGCATATCAATTCTTCATTCGGCATAAATGTTGGTTTTCCGAACCCCGAACTCTAGATTAGTAGTTGAACTCGAATGCCTTTGATAATTTAGTATTGATATGTGCTGGGCCTGTGTTGAAATCATGTTTGACGCGTTGTTGTGCCTATTTTGTGTTTCGTAATTATGCCGATTTGCTTAAAATGATGAATTCCCATGCTTAATGCATTAAAATCGACTTTAAATTATTGGGTTGCGGTTATTTTGTGTTGGGTCTAGTTGAGTGAAGTCTAAGTAACCCCCAAGTTGTGCCAAATGAAGTAATTTGCCCGATGATGGAGAGTTTGACGCCATTCCTAAGGGTTAAAGTCATCGAATGACCAATTTTGGCCAAATCGGGGGAAGTCTGAGTACCCTGAAGGCATGGTTCTGGTCCTAATTTCATAGTGTAGGTGTTTGATTTTTGTTTCGGGGACTGCGGGTTTGATTTTGGAAATCGGGGTTGAAAATTAGCACGTTGGGTAGTTTGGCGAGCTGGGTCGACCTCGCCGAACGGTTTGGTGGTTCACCAACGTCCCCATTTGATGGCCTTTAATTTCATTATTTGGCTAGTTGGAGTCTGTAACTTTCGGTGGGAAGCCTGAGCTCACCGAGTTCACTCGGTGACTCGCCGAAAGGTTCCTTTGATCGCCCATTCTGCGCCCCTAACCCCTTAAATGCACTGTAATATTCGGCAGGCTAGTCTTTGCTCGCCGAGTTGCATCGGTAATTCGCCGAAGTGCCCTGAGTGTCGCCAACATGACTTATTTCTGAGAACTTTTTGAGCTGGTCTTTTCGGTGAGCCCGATCAGGTTCGCCTAAGTGACTCGGCGACTGGTTCGGCGAGTCTTCCTGCAACTTAAGTTCTGCAACTTCCGTGAATTATTTCTCAAAAATTTTAATGTGTTTTGTAGATATGGCCAGACCCAACATATCAGGACAAGACATACCGCCCCATAAACGGGCAAATGGAATCGTCATCATTGAGGATGTAGCGGCATCCAAAGCAAAGGCAACTAAACTTCCTACCACGGGTGGGAAGGGCAAAGGAAAGGGAAAGGCACCCGCAGCTGCATAACCAGAAGTCAGATCCGACAGTGAGGGAGTCTACGTGACTCATCTCACCACTTCTGAAAGTGAAGGGGAACACCAGGATCCTCGGGCTGATATCTCTGAGCCTGAGAATGAGCAGCTGCTATTTGCCCGGAAAGGTGAAATACGCTCAAAAAAGATACAACATTCGTCTAGAATCCAGGTGCCTAAGACAACTTCTCCTCCAGCTTTAGTGCAGACTGTGGTCCCTGCACCACCTGTACAGGGTCCTCCTCTCCGGTCTCTCAACAGACTAAAGACCGAGGGATTGAGGACTATCATTGAGGAGAAGAGGTTGTCTACAAATGGTGTGGTGGACAAGTATCCCGATATATGGAGCACTCTCAAGAGACATAAATTTCAGATCTTTACTAAACCCCGGGGTCCCTACATTCCTAATTTGGTTCGGGAGTTCTACACTGCCTATGGAGCTTTGGTGCCACAGGGGAAGAAAAAGGCTTCCACGTTCAAACCAGTCGACTATGTAGTTGTCCGGGGAAAGAAGGTAAAGTTTGACAGTGATAACATTAACACTGTGCTGGAATGCAATGACAACATTGCAGATGACTACCAATATATGATCAAGACAAAATCCTTGGAGGACATGAAGAAGTGGTTGGATCCTCTACTTTCAGATGGTACTCCTAGGTGGATTGAGGCCAGGGAGCCCATATAGAAGAATGATCTAAATGTGGCAGCGAGGTTCTGGTTTGGGTTTATTAGCAGAACAATCATGCCATCCCAGAAAGAGTCTATCCTCCGCCAGACGAAGGCAACCTATCTTGGTTCTATCATTGATGGGTTGAGCATCAACTTAGGTATGATAATTGGACAAGAGATGGCCATGAGGGCCAGGCAGCACCAAACATCTCTCCCTTTCCCGGTGTTGATCACCGAATTGTGTAGATGAGCCCGTGTGCCTCGTGATGAAAAGAAGGACGTGGAAGTGATTCGCACCTCCTGTACCGACATCTGACGGATTGAGGCTGCGTAAGTGAAGGATGAGGCTGAGAAGAAGAAGGCAGCCCCAGTGGATACATCCTCGACTGATGATATTGAGACACTACCTGCAGAGGAAGTATTACCTACTCCAGCCTCTGGGCCTTCAGGTATTTCTAGCTCTGCCCCTTCCATGACTCCGAGTTCTTCTGCTGCTGCCTTTTCTCCTAGGTCCGCTCCTAGTGCTGCTTCTCGACCTCCACTCACCCAGGCCATGCTGCTACGTATGGGGCACCTAGCCCATTCTGCTGATGTACATGCCTCCAGGCTAGAGGCTACAGTACCTGGGATGATTGAGAGAGCCCTCACAGCTACTGTGACACATCTTAGAGAGTCTATTGATGCCCTCACGGCAAGGATAGAGGTGTGTGGGAAAGGTCAGGGAGCCACTCATGAGGTGACGGCCTTGAAGGCCGCAATTGCTAAGCTGAGAAAGGATATGGACCAGCTAAAGTACACATATATGTCGATGATTTTTGGGACCTAGAGATCCCTGATGACCTGGAAACGAGTATACCAGCTTACTCTGATGTGCCTCCGATTACCACCGGAGATGAGGTTATAGCTGAGGATCTGGCTGCAGAGTCTGAGGCAGAGAGTGATTAGGAGCATCTTGATATCTAGGAGGAGACTACATATGAGGGCCTGACTGAGGTTTAGGAGGCTATGGTGCATTCATCCATTCAAACTTCGTGGAGGGATACTTTCATGATAGACTCCAGTAGAGCGAGTGTTGATGTTGCACCGGGAAATGATGCCCAGACCCAGAGTACTACCCCATGCACTGATGCCCCGATAGATGGAGCGACTGTGTAAACATGATCATTCTTTACCTCCCTCTCTGTTATTTTTATTGATTGATGTTATTTTAGTTGCATTTGAGGACAACTGCTTTTGTTTTGTGGGTGGGGTGAGGTATATCCATACCCACCTCTTGTGATTCTATTTTATTTGTGAATTATGGGTATTTTGATCTATATATATGTGTTTTGATTTCAATTTTGTGGATGTTTGAGCTTGTGGCTCCTTGTTTTTAATTGAAATGGTTTTGACCTATTTTTTTTTAAAAATAATTTGTGCCACCTCTTTTGTGTATGAATATGGCTGTTCTTGTGCAAATTTGAGTATCGATTATGATCAATACCGATGAATTGAATAGTGCTCTTAATTGAACGAAATGAATGTGCGGCTACAATGAGGCCAATAAAGTTGCATAGACAATCTGTGAACATTTAGCATCTCGTTGTGACTAGCTGGTTATCGAATGAGCCTGTTGTAATGAACATTGCACACTAGCGAAAGTGTGGAGTCTTGTTTGATATTGGTGCCAATGCCTTGTGTGTTGAGATTACTCTGGAAAAATTGTGTGATGACACCTAGAATTTTCCTCATTGGTCCGGTTGACTAAGTGATGCAAGCACTTGATATGATCTTAGGCAACAATTTTGAAGAGTTAGACAATTTGACAATATACCTCTTTTGTGGCCAACCTTGTGAGATGTGTGAACCTTGCTTGAACCCTCTTGAGCCTTATCCTTTTCTTGGAAGAAACTTGAACAATCGTGATCCCTCTTTATCTATCTACCCATAACTTTCATGAAGTGTGGTTTGTGCGAATAGCCAACTTAGGCCAAAAGCCTAAGTTGGGAGTGTGGTGAAAATAGAAGGTAATTGAAGAAGTGTGAAAAATCTCCCTTTGAGAATGGTTTTGAAAAAGATGGAACCCCTCCATGTTAAAAAAAAGAAGAGAAAAGAAGCAATCAAAAAGAATAAAAAAGTTGTGAAATAAGTGATGAAAATTGCAAAAGAAATGGGGTGTCTAGTAATTCATAAGAAGTTGAATAATGGGGTAGATTATGTGCATGTTTGAAATGTTAAAGAAAAGGAGGAATGTGATGTTCAGGCCACACTTCATGAGGGGGAAAGCCACTGTTCCTAAATGACCATACATGTACACTAAGCCCGATTAAAAGCCTTGAAAAGAACTTTGTGATCTTGAGTGAGCCGAAACGAGTGTAGATTGGAAAATAAGGGCAAACCTATGGGTGAAGTCATGCATGTGTTCATCTTTGTGAGTGTAAGAGTTGTACGTGATTCCAGAACTTTAAATTGCTGAGAAATAGTGTGTGAATATGGAATCATCTTTGTTGTGAGGGCATTTGAGTACCTTTGTTGAGCTTGAACTTGCATTTGAAGTAAGTATTGTGAACTTGAGCATCTTTGGTAATGGTGAGTCACAATTTGAATCTTTGAGTGCACAATTGATCATTGCATGAGTAAATTGAGCCTTGTTTTGTGCATTCATGTTGAGTCTTATGCAACACTGTTTGAGACATCCTTTTTGAACTGCTTATCTTGAGTTTTACTTGAGGACAAGCAAAAGTTTAAGTGGGGGGTGTTGATGAGTCCGAGATTTGGACTCATTTAGGGCTTTGTTTTAATAGATTTAGTGTCCTCAAATGCCTAATTTACACTATAAACTGATGTTAATACCTTGATTTTTAGGTAAATAGATCGAGGAGCAAAGCAAGGACACTAACAGGCAAAAAGAAACAAAACAAGCTGAAGAAATGAAGGAGGGCGAGCATGAAGATCACCAAGAGCACTCGGCGTGTCGCCGAGTGGCTAATCTCACCGTCTAAAGTTCCAGTGTGCCAAGCCCTGAAGGAAGAAACCAAGTCGGCGACGAAAAGGAGAGATTCGGTGAATTGCCGAGTTGTTCCGCGAAAAAAAGATAGATTGCCCAAAGTTACAGACCTCGAAGATGCTGAATGCTAAGGTGAAAAGGCGATGGAAGAGGTCAAAGGGCCGCTCGCCGAGTGGTTCGGCGAGTCCAACTTACTTCGTTGAGTGGCCCTTCGTGGCTTATTTTCAGCGACTATAAATTCCATTTTGAATAGTAATTTCGTATTGAATTTTATCAAAATTTTAATCCAATTTAAGGTAGACCAGTTTTCTCTTGAAATTCTCTGAGTAGACTTGAGGGTTTTGAGACTCAACTTGGAGATTTTCACAAGTGGGTTTCTAATTTTATTCGAATTGGAGGATTGTAAATCTTGAATTCCTCTTACCCAGTTGATGACTAATCGATTCGGTAACGGTTTTTATCTTTTTATGATGTTCGGCTAAAACCCCAATTCTTGGGGTGTGATCATGTTATTATGGGTTGAATTAGTGTATGTGTATTCCTAATTACTAGTTTAAATGCTAATTTGAAGTTGGTTTAATCATTAGATGTGGGTTAATTTATGAATTGTAGTTGCAAATGCAGTTCTAATTTTTTGTTCTTAGCTTGCTCGAGATAGAGCTTTTTGAACCAAAGCTTTTGATTAATGATTTGTATGTATTGGGTTGATTTGGGTTCAGCTCGAATGAGTGAGTCCTAAACCTAGTCCTACCCATCTTGCTCGAGAGAGAAGATGTATTAAGGTTAGTGGCTGTTCTTAATTGTTATGCTTGTTGATGTTCGAGAGAAATCGCTAGAAGCGGAATAGTTGTTCGAGAGAAAGCTATTTCAATTATAATCTAGCCTACCCACTGATTTTTGGCTGTTTACTAGTAGTTTCAATTACCCATATATCGAAATTTGCGTATAATCGATCACATCCCGAGAATTTCTCTCCTTATTGTTATCTCATTGCTATTTGACTGATTGTTGTTGATAATCTGAAAACCCAAAAACCCCCATTTGACATTCTTGTCACCCCTTTTATTTGATATGTCTTTTTCTGATAATATCTATTCCTATAGCTAGTTAGATCACATTTGCACTTCTTAATTGAATTTGAACACGTACCGCTCCATGTGGAATTTGACACCAACTCATTTGTTGGGTTTTATACTACTTAACGATCGTTCGCACCTTGAATTTGATGAGGTGTGCTTGAAACGTTAATCAGTGACATACCAATTGGTGTTTTGAAAGCAGTCCGATATGCCCACAGAGCATCATCCAATTTGTGAGGCCAATCCGTCCGATTTGCATTTACCATTTTTGCAAAAATGCTTTTAATTTCCCAGTTTGAAACTTCCACTTGACTGCTTGTTTGTGGATGGTATGGCGTTGAAACTTTATGCTTTACCCCATATTTGCTTAACAATGAGGCGAACATCCAGTTGCAAAAGTGAGATCCCCCATCACTGATGATAGCTAGTGGGGCGTCGAATCGTGCAAAAATATATCGCTTCAAGAATTGCACCACACTCTTGCCCTCATTGTTGGGCAAGGCTACAACTTCGACCCATTTGGACACGTAATCAACTGCCACATAAATATATTTCTGGCCGAAAGAACTCACAAACGGCCCCATGAAATCTATACCCCAAACATCAAACAAATCCATATCTAAGATAAGATTGAGAGGTAATTCATGCTTTCTTGATACCCCACCTTGTTTTTGACAAGGGATGCATTGCTTCACAAAGTCAAGCGCGTCTCGGTATAGAGATGGCCAGTAGTAACCACTTTAAAGCACTTTTACTGTTGTCGGCACCCCACTGTTATGTCCACCGACATGTGATGTGTGGCACACATTAATAATGGCATTGACTTCTTCTTCTGGTATGCATTGATGAATGATATGGTTTGCACATTCTCGAATAGATATGGTTCATCCCAGAAGTATTTCTTTACATCAAACAAGAACCGCTTCTGCTAATAGGAGTTCAAATCCTCCGGCATAATTCCACAAACCACATGGTTTGCAAGATCAGCATACCAAGGGATGTTGCGTTGGGTCAGCCTCATCACTGTTTCGTTTGGGAATTCAACCACAATATCCCATTCTTTGGGGTTGGTCACATTAGTTTCTAACCGCGATAAATGGTCTTCCACCTGATTTTCACACCCCTTTCAATATTTTACTTCAAAATCAAATTATTGCAACAAAAAGACCCACCTGATCAACCTCGGCTTAGCATCTCTCTTTGCCATTGAATACCGTAATGTTGCATGATCAGTATGAACTATCACTTCTCTGCCCAACAAGTATGCCCTGAACTTCTCAAATGCATAAACTATAGCTAATAGCTCTTGTTCAGTAATAGTGCAGTTACGTTGTGCTCCATTTAGCATCTTGCTGGCATAATAAATTGGATGAAAGAGCATGTTGCGATTTTCCCTAACACGGCTCCTACAGCGGTACCACTTGTATCACATATCACCTCAAATGGTTTGGACCAATCTGGGCTAATGATCACCAGGGTAGAGATTAGCTTTTCCTTCAAACACTCGAAAGCGTTTGAGCAAGCATCATCAAAAAGAAACTTCGCCTCTTTCTCCAATAGCTCACACAATGGATGTCCAATTTTTGATAAATCTCCTATAGAACCCTGCATGCCCCAAAAAACTCCAAATACCTTTAACAGATATAGGTGGTGGCAACTTCTCAATAACCTCGATCTTTGCTTTGTCGACCTCCAGTCCCTTCTGTGACACTTTGTGACCTAGGACTATACCTTCTTTGACCATGAAATGACATTTTTCCGAATTAAGGACCAAGTTGGTTTCTACACACCTTTGAAGGATTCGCCCAAGATGAGCCAAACGCGTCTCAAATGAATAACCTACAACTGAAAAATCATCCATGAATACCTCCATTGAATCTTCCACCATGTCAGTGAAAATACAAAGCATGCACCGTTGAAATGTCGCTGCAGCATTGCACAATCCAAACGACATCCTCTTGAAGGCGAAAGTCCCGTAGGGACATGTGAAAGTGGTTTTCTCTTGGTCTTCTGGTGCAATGGAGATTTGGTTGTATCCGGAGTAGCCATCCAAGAAAAAGTACCATCCACGCCCCGCAAGTCTGTTAAGCATTTGATCAATAAACGGCATTGGAAAATGATCTTTCTCGGTCCAAGAGTTGAGTTTCCGTTAATCCATGCATACTCTTTAACCGGTGATCGGCCTCATGAAGACGAGTTCTCCTTTCTCATTCGGGACCAGTGTGATGCCTCTTTTTTTGGGTATGCATTGTACTGGGCTCACCCATTTGCTATCCGCAATAGGATACACCACACCTACGTCTAGCCATCTAATGATCTCTTTCTTCACCACCTCTTGCATAGGTGGGTTTAATCTTCTTTGATGCTCAACACTTGGTTTGCACTCGCTATCCAATTGGATTTTGTTTGTGCAAATCCCGGGCTGAATACCTACAATATCAACGATAGTCCATCCTAATGCGTTGATGTACCTTTTCAACACCTCAAGAAGCAATTTCACTTGCCACTCAAGCAAGTCAGCTGCAATGATAACAAGCAAGGAATTGTTCGCCCCCAAGAATTCATACCGAAGATGAGCGGGGAGCACTTTCAACTCAAGCTTTGGCGGTTCCTCTGTGTATGGTTTAGCGGGAGGACTCTCTCGATTCTTTAGATCAATATCTATCTTCAATGGGTTCCTTGAGTATTCACCTAATCCCGATGGAGCAGCGATATATCAAAACTTACACTTCAATTCAGAATTATAAACGGTCGAAGTTAATTTATAGAACTCAACGTGAGTTGAGGTCGATCCCACAGAGAATTTCTTTACAGAAACAGTTTCACTATCGCGTTTATCCAAATGTTGTTATTATTTCCTAGATAAAGTAATTTCAAAATGTAAAATGGGTTTAGTTGTGAGGTTCAGGTAACCCATGTTGTCAAAGTATCCAGATTAACAGTTACAGAGTCTTGATTTTAAGGTTGTATTGATAAATGAATGAAATGAGGGTTGTGTTTCCCATGACGTTACATCTAGTCTCTATCCGTAAATGAGTTTCAGGTAATTCATTCTTTACAAATTACAGGCGAGTTAGATATATATAATACTTCTCAATCTAGTTAGATAACTTCCACCCAAGTACTCTCGTTCCTAGAGTGTTAACAGATTTTACCCTCACTTATAATGATGTTACAGTTCTCTTCTTTCGAACTCTAACTTTGACTCCATTTCATCAGATTAACTCAACTTTTTCCAAACTATCACTTTTCTCTCGAACAATTGATAGATACAGGCTACCTCTAATGCGTGCACTCATTAGAATAAATGAATAACGAAAGCTGAGTTATGTATTGCAAATATGAATCACATTCTGCTCGTTTTATAATTCCACACTTAGGTTACAGTCATAGTTCCCACAACCCTAGTTTTGGTGTTTAGCCACTCATGTTTTCAATCGAATAAGGGAAGATAAGTAATGAGTGCATTAGGAGAAATCACTTAAAATGATTTGCAGATTCAAAGAACAATCGATATTCAGAAACCAACACAAACTTTAATTCTTGATTTTAATGTTAATCGATCAAAAACCAAAGTCAAGAATGTTTAGAAAAACGTCTCTCGTTCCAGATCTCACGAGATAAAACAAAGTTACAACCTAATTAATTCAAAATAGTCAGTCTAAAAAGAGTCCTACTTGAAGTAGGACTGAAATATCGGGACTTATAACGGACAACATGACGACCCGTCAACGGCTTCACGATCCGTGAAGCACTCCGTGGTCATTACTTGGCATTCCCAAAAACACCTCTCATCAAGGCCTACCCACTGTAAATCTACCACGGGCGATACCACGGACCGTTATAATGACCACGGTCCGTCTAGGTGTCCTTGGTCTTTACTTGGCCAAATCACATTTCAGCTCCTCGAGGTCTTTCCACTGGAAACCCATCACAAT
This sequence comes from Solanum etuberosum, assembly GCA_029582245.1. Taxonomy (NCBI): domain Eukaryota; kingdom Viridiplantae; phylum Streptophyta; class Magnoliopsida; order Solanales; family Solanaceae; genus Solanum; species Solanum etuberosum. The sequence continues at coordinate 54,944 of JAJONR010000356.1, forward strand.
CACCACCACGACCCATTATGATGACCACGGCCTGTCTGAGTGTCCGTGGTCTTTACTTGGTCAAAGCATAGTGTGACTCCTCGAGGTCTTCACACTAGTTCATCTCCATGGGTAGCTTCACGATCTGTCATGAGGACAACAGTCCGTCTGGGACTTCATGGTCTTCACTTAGAAATTAGTCATCAGCAACACAAATTCCAGGTTCACTACTTTGTCACCATGGGAATTACGAAGGCCCGTCATGATGACCACAACCCGTGATGGGCCCTGTGGTATTTCCTTTAGTTCATTCCCTTTTTTGCTTCTTTTTCAACTCTTTCACTTCCAGTGAGAACCTGTTTAGACATTCAACAAACACATCAAATCTTACAAAAATACACTCGATTCTGGCAATAATCCTTAGTTTTGCGCATCAAATGTGCAAAGATGTCACGGCACATCAACACCCTCAACTAAGAACCAATACTTGTCCTCAAGTGATGGGAAAAACAAAATGTTTGATTCTTAAACCCCACAGATACCATACTAGCACGCAGCAGCTGTCTTTATCACAATTTGTAAATAAAACCATCTATCTAACATGCCAGGATCAATGTATGACATCCCATTACTCACAGTCAACCATGCTTATGCTCGTGTATGTTGTCAGCCAACACAATTTAACTATCAAATGCAGACATAGTGTCCTCACATCAAAGAAGTCCCTCACACATGATAATTGGGACTAAGTATGATTCTCACACTCACAAGGAACTTCTAACATTAAGAACAAAAGACCATAGGCTTGCCCTTGTTTTCCACACTCTATCTTTCAAACAACTGGAATAAGATCACTGAAGGACTTTATAGGCTTGTAACATAGGCTCGGGCTAGGGAATGGAATATATGGTATTATGAGTTACTATTATACCTTGGTTCTCCAAAGTTTAATTAACACACAACTTTGTCCGCTCGATTTCATTTTCTCTCATCTCAGTACATCCCAGCAGCCACACCATTTTTCTTTTCTTTAATTTCACCTTTCTTTTGTATTTTTTTTTATATACTACCAGCTTCTTTGAACATGTACATTATTCCTGATCATTTGACTTTGTGCTTTTAGCGCTGACTGAGTGAACCTTCTTTTTACACTTTTTCCTTTTCCTCGGGGTGTGGTCACCCTCAACTTAGGCTTTTGACCTGAGTTATGGCATGTATCTTTGGAGACCAAAGGATATGATATCAACGGGTAAGAATAAAATTACTTGCAAGTCTCAAAAAGGGTTCACAGGTCATGATTTCGTTTGGTAGTTTATTTTTGGTTTTGAGTGGGCTTATCAAAAAGGGCCTAATGATCATCTCCTATCCAAATTTTTTCAGATTTTCGCAAGACTACTTGGGCAAGTTCTAGCTTCTATACCTAATGACAGACTTCATGCAAACCTCACACACACATGACACATGCCTACATTTTCCAGTTTCTTAGTTAACCAACTTATATTCCAAGCTAGTAATGTTCCAAACATGAGTATTTAAGATGTCATACAAGGAGCCTAACAGTCAAAATTTAGATTAAGGCTATACATGTTGTCATTTCATACAGAACAAAAGTTTCAAAACTTATCTGTTGCATAGCTCAACATACAAAAACTTCATAATTTTCTCAAAACACGTAAAACCACAAACATTTTACAACTTATCAGAACACAAAACAGAGCCAACCTCCATACATTCGATCAGCTAAAATGGAAGGTTTCTCACCACCCCCTCCCCAAACAAAAGGACTTTACCCTCAAAGTAAATAAAGAAAACAGTACAGGGCTGTGAGGAGGGGTCATACCTACGATGCTCTAGGCTCCAGTAGTCAGAGTAGTGCCGGCACCCTTATCAACGGGTTCACTCTTAGAAACAGGAGGTGGAGCAGGCTGACTACTGCTAACTGATTACCACTATCCGGAACAGGTGCTACGCTACTCGAAGCGCCAGCTAACACTGCATCTTGCGTCTGCTGGGCAAGTGCTTCTACTTCCTTTTGCTAGTTTCTGGGACTTTTTTCAGGCTTTCTTGTGTTGCATCCTTTCCTCTTTGGAGAGGTTAGTCGGCTGTGCCTCATCAGACTTTCCAGCTTTGTGTTTTTTCTTTTTAGATTTGTCTTTGGGTACTTCTTCCCAGAAGTCATCAAGTACCTATGTGGTAGAGGGCTCACTAAACAAGTTCAGCAAGGATTTCAGAATAACCGGATAAGGCACAGTGACAGGCTTCTCGGCCAGTTTAGCAATCGTGACTCTAATCTCCACCAACTGTGTCTTCAACTCCTACACATTCACCGTAACAGCAGCCTGTAATTGATTCTTCACATGGACCTCAAGACCGTCCATTCTATCTTTCAGGACTGCCAATTCTGTCCACATCTCATCCTTGAGCCACTTCTCTGCAGTTAACATATCCCGCTGAACTACTTGAGGTAGTCTGAGCACAATCTGATTGACTAGATCTCGAGTCTGCCTCTAATCTGCAACCAACCTTTCAAAGATAATAGTAGGGATAGTGAAAAAAGAACCTAAGGCCAGGGAGGCTGAAGCTGGTGGTGGTGGTACCCCTGCAGATAGTTGTGACGATTCACCCTCTTCTGCACCTCTATCAGCATGTGGAATGTCGATTGGTACATGGGGTATGACAACTAATGGTCCCACCGGTGCAAATTTTGCACCAAATAAATGATTGGCAACATCCTTAATTTTAGAAGCTACGGTGATCCTCTGCGCCACAAGCCATCTGTCTACTAGCTTATTTGGAGGAATATTGGCTTGCAAACATAGTTTCCCTATCAGACAGGGAAATGGTAACCCGAATCTCTCATTCAGTGCTCTGTCCCATATTTGTGTTGCGATTATACGGCCTACATTGACTGGGTAACCAGTCATGAGGCACGCAACCAGTGATGCAAAGGATGACAACAAGGTATTATCATTTGCTGTAGGCCGCAACTGTGTACAAACAAAAGCCCACCAAACCTTAGCCGGGAATGACAACGATGCCTTAGTAATTTGCATTTGTGCCCCTGCTACCTATGGTGCATTTTACCCTCTGAAGCAATCAACCCAACAATCCACCGCATGACCCGCTCTCTCGATGTCGGATCCTCCATCTCAGTCTCACTCTTCACAGCATGATGTTTGCCTTCAAAAAGGCCAACTGAAGCTGGTGCTGTGTACTCTAGAACATGTAGAATCCTGTTGATCGTGGCGTCTAAAATATCCACTGATATGCCTCGCACTACTACAGAGTTGAGTGGTCCACATGTGCTGGCAAACGCTCTCTGCCCCCTTTTTGTATTTTCAGTGTTAGCAGAAAAATTTATCAGAGTGGCTCCATAGGAAGCAAAGAATTCACAAGTAATGTGGCGGGAAAACTGCCAAGGCAAATTTGTCATCCATCCAAATTGATGCATCTGGAATATTTTGTAGATGTCTGGAAATGCCTAGATATCCGATCCCACTACTCTAGCCTCAGGTATGACTACCTGATTAGCAAAATTGCCTGTCTTGGACACGATTCCCTTATTGAAAAAATCCTCAGACATGGTCACAGTCCACATAGAACGATAACAAGCAATTAGTTTTTGTCGCACCATCGGGTCAGCTTCATGTAGGTGGACAAATTGAATCCTCGCTCCCTCAGTGCTGGCCTCTTCATCTTCTTCCTGGGCATTTACGTCTTCATGTGCCCTAGTTTTAACTTGTGTTCCCATTTCAGGTGGAGGTGCGGCTATATTCTCCTGAGAGCCGCTGACAGACTCTTCACCGCTGCCAGAACCGCTACCAGATGCTTCCCCGCTTCTAGACCCACTGCCAGATGCCTCACAACTCCCAGATCCACTACCTTTCTCTTTAGACTGTGAAGGAGTGTCCTGAAGAATCCTCACTGTTTGTGATCTAGAAGCTCGAGGGGAATGCTTTTCAATTGTGGTGTTGACCTGAACCTCCGAGCTACTAGATTCTGTCGTATTATCACTATGAGTTGGTGAGGGTGGTGGTGAGGTGTGTAACTGTGTAGTCTTTCTACATGGACCCATGGTACCTGAGAAAAATCAAAACGGACTAATAATGGAACAAGTAAAATGACACACTAACGGGTACTCAGACTTTCCCTGTCTAATTACAACGTGACGCCTTGCCTTATAAATGTCGTCACCCAATCTATCATTGGGAAGTCCCACATAATCAAAATGAAAAACAAAATTAAATGTACAGAAAATAAAACATTTTTTTATACGGAGGCCAAGACGGGCCGTTATTGGTATCACGGTCCGTGAAAACCCTTGTGAATAGGAGACACTGTCTTGGTTCAGCAGGGAAATGTACTGGTATGGATCACGGAACGCTTCACTATCCGTGGAGGGAACCACGGTCCGTGATGACCTTCGAGAGCCTAGCCGGTGAGCCCTTTCTTTGCTAAGTGTGGTCCACGAGTGGTTACACGACCTGTGGTTGGCACCATGGTCCGTGAAGCCCATCGTGGACTTACACTTCACGAGTTTCCAATGACCTTTTCTCCCAAATTCAAACCATGCAAAATTTCAACAATTTTCAGCACACAATCACACTCTTACGAGGTATTTTAGCACATGTGAGAAACTAATCTACTAACACTCACCAATCACCATTCAAACAATAACGATAATTTCCTAATACGAACATACCCACATGCAGCCGATTATAATTTCTCAAATTCAACCTATTTCATCAGTATAGACTCACATAGGCTTACTATAATCACACAATTTGGTCTCAAATACACACTAATATTATCATCCATCACTAGTTCTTCCCAAGTTCATCATACCCATAAACAACAACAACCAATTCTAACCAATTTAAGCAAACCCACAAAACATAGAACCTAACCCACAATTCATCAAAGAAAAATACACAAAATTAAACAAAAATTTGATGTTTTAATTTGATTCTAGATAAGATCAAACTTATATCATGTAGGGAGAGAATAACTTACTTCAAAAAATTTCTCAACTTTTAACTTTGTAAACCGAGATGAATTTCACTGTTGATTTACGACACTAGAGGACTTAGGGTTTTGACTATTTGATTGATTATGGAGTTATGAAAGATGAAAACTTGTTTAATCCACTTAGGAACCGTTATGGAGGATATAAAAGAGAGAAAAATGTCGACCCTTGGCGCTTTGGGTATTTATAAAATGTTATAATGTCTTTTAAGACTTGCGCGGGTAGGGTCGGGTAAACTGGTACTGCTGGATTCACTATGACGGACCGTGAAGATGCTGGTGGAGAGCACCATGGTCAGTTGGAGTGTCCGTGAGGAGCACTTAGGAGAAACACTAACGTGAGGTTCACGACAGGGTAAACGGTCCGTACAAAGCCTGATGGACCGTAAACCCTTCTGTGAATTAATTTCTCGCAATTTCCAGTAGCTACTCTAGGGTGCTGGTGATTTTCACGGGACGTGAAGTTTCATTTGAGGGGCACCACGGCCCGTGGGACTGCCCGTGAAAGGACTCATGCACCAAGCTCCTCACCTCTTTGTTCAATTCCTTCCTGTAGATACTAACTGACAGTGACACTATAAAATCAATGAAAAATATGCTAAAATGTAAACTACCTATGACCTTTACAATCTTGGATTGCCTCCTAAGCAGCGCACAATTTAACATCGCGGCGCGACATAGGTTACTTGATTACTCAGACTTCATCAAGCTTGCATTCCTCCACTATTTTCACTTCCTCTGGGACTCCAATGTATGCGTTGATTCGCTGACCATTAGCTTTGAACCTCTCACCCTTGTCATTATTAAGCTCAATAGCCCCCGACTAAAATACCTGAGTGACCTTGAATGGCCCAGACCATTTAGATCTTAGTTTCCAAGGAAACAAACGAAGTCTGGAATTCAGAAGCAGCACGAAGTCACAAGGAATGAAGGTCCTTTTCTCAATATGCTTGTCATGATACCGCTTCATCCTTTCCTTGTACAACGAAGACCTCTCATAAGCCCTCAGATGTAACTCATCCATCTCATTGATCTGATCTAGTCTCACGTTCGCTGTTTCACTCCAATTGAGATTCAACTTTTTTAATGCCCAGAGTGCCTTATGCTCCAGCTCAACAGGCAAATGACATGCCTTTCCGAACACCAACTGATATGGAAACATACTGATAGATGTCTTGAAAGCTGTCTGATATGCCCATAGAGCATCATTCAACTTTCTTGCCCAATCTGTCCTATTGGCATTCACTGTTTTTGCCAAAATAGCCTTGATCTCCCTATTTTATACCTCCACTTGGTTACTTGTCTGCGGATTTTATGGTGTTGCCACCTTGTGGTGTTTAACCCCATATTTAGCAAAAAGTGCACTAAACACTTTATTGCAGAAATGGGAACCTCCATCACTGATAATTTCTCTAGGTTTACCAAACCTTGAGAATATGTTCTTCTTCAGAAAACCAGCGACGCTTTTACCATCATTTTCAGGTAGAGCAATTGCCTCGACCCATTTGGACACATAGTCTACTGGTACAAGTACGTACTTTTGCCTATAGGAGCTGACAAATGGTCCCATGAAATCCACGCCCCATACATCAAACAGTTCCACCTCTAAAATGGGTGTCATTGGTAATTCATGCTGACGAGAGATCGCTCCTTGCCTCTGGCACACATCACACCCCTTAGCTAGATCAATTGAATCCTGACTGATTGTAGGCCAGTAGTACCCACTTTGAAGTACCTTGTGGGCTGTCCGGGCACCTCCATGATGACCACCTATTGGAGAGGAGTGACAAGCTTCTAAGATATGCATCATCTCAGCTTCAGTGATACATCACCTCATAATATTATCAGGACACACCCTGTAGAAATATGGTTCATCCCAAAAATAGTTTCCAACATCATGTAGGAATTTCTTCCTTTGCTGGAATGTTAGCCCTTCAAGCATCAAATCACTGACAAGAAAGTTAGCAAAGTCAGCAAACCAAGGAATGAGATCAAGAGTTGCGGCAAATACCTGCTCATTTGGGAATGAGTCATATATGTCTAACTCAAGTTCCTCCTTCTTTTCGGCTTACAACCTAGACAGGTGATAAGCCACCTGCTTTTCACAACCTCTTCTATCTTTGACTTCAAAGTCAAATTCTTGAAGCAGCAGCACCCATCTGATTAATCTCAGCTTTGCATCTTTCTTTGCCATGAGTACCGCAATCCTGCATGATCTGTGTGGACTATCACCCTAGTGCCCAGCAAGTATGCCCTGAATTTCTCAAAAGCATATACCACAGCTAGTAGTTCTTGTTCAGTAATAGTGTAGTTGCGTTGTGCTCCGTTCAGTGATTTGCTGGCATAGTAGATCGGGTGGAAAATCTTGTTGCGCTTCTACCCCAACAAAACTCCAAAAGCAGTACCGTTGGCATCGCACATCACTTCAAATTGTTCCACCCAATCTGGGCCAATGATCACTGGGGCAGAGACCAGCTTCTCTTTCAGGCATTGAAAGGATTTTAGGCATGCATCATCAAAGGCAAATTTCACATCTTTCTCTAACAACTTGCACAAGGGATGTGCAATTTTTGAGAAATCCTTGATGAAATGCCTATAGAATCCCACATGGCCCAAAAAACATCGTATACCTTTCACATAGATTGGTGGGGGTAACTTTTCAATTATCTCAATATTCGCTTAATCCACCTCCAGTCCCTTCTGTGACACCTTATGGCCTAGGACTATGCCTTCCTTAACCATGAAATGGTATTTCTCCCAGTTCAGCACCAAATTTGCTTCCTCACATATCTGTAAAGCCCTGCTAAGATTTCACAAATAGTCATCAAATGTGTCACCTACCACAGAGAAATCGTCCATGAACACTTCCAAAGTGTCCTCTACCATGTCCGAGAAGATGGACATCATACTCCTCGGGAAAGTGGTTGGTGCATTACATAATCCAAATGTCATGCGTTTGAATGCAAATCTGCCTTAAGGACATGTAAAGGTGGTTTCTCTTGATCTTCCAGAGCAATTGATATCTGGTAATACCTAGAGCATCCATCTAAGAAATAGTACCACCCTTTTCCAGCCAGCCTATCAAGCATCTGATCCATGAACGACATTGGGAAGTGATCCTTCAAGGTCCACTTGTTCAGCTTTCTGTAATCCATGCAAACTCGCCAACCAGTGACTGGTCTTTGTGGAATCAGCTCATTCTTAGCATTAGCCACCACTGTTATACCACCCTTCTTGGGCACACACTGCACTGGACTAACCCATTGACGGTTAGAAATGGGGTAGACCACCCCTGCATCTAACCACTTTATGATCTCCTTTTTGACCACCTCTTGCATTGGTGGATTTAACCTCCTATGATGCTCTATGCTCGGGATACAGTCCTCCTCAAGTTCGATCTTATGAGTGCAGAAACCCGGAGGTATCCGAATGATGTCAGCAATGGTCCACCCAATTGCCCTTTTGTACCTTATCAAAACTCTGATCACCGCTTGCACCTGTTCATCATTCAAATATGAAGCCAAAATAAGTGGCAAAGTATTGTTAGCACCCAAAAAGACATACCTTAGGTGACTAGGTAACTGTTTAAGTTCCAGTACAGGTGGTTCCTCAATGGATGGCTTTGCTGGAGGATTCGGCCTATTTTTCAGATCCAGGTCTAGTTCTTTGGAGCATAAGAATATGCTCCCATGCCCTGTAGGGCATATACAGTTTCCACATAATCATTCCAGTAGTTTGCTTCAAAGTTCATAAGCTTGGCTGTTAGTGTTTCGACAGCAAACCTTTCCTCAATAGCAGCTCCAGGCTCCCCTTCATCAAAGACCTTTATCGCAGACACCACATTCATGTCTTGTGGTTGCTTCATAGACATGCAAATCTTAAACTTTACCTCCTCATTGTTTAGCCTGAATTTCAGTTCTGCACTCTCAACATCAACAAATGCTGAACCTGTAGGCAGAAAAGGCCTTCCCAAAATTATGGGAACCTCAAAGGCCACTTCGCAATCAAGAATCACGAAGTCTGCTAGAAAAATGAAACTGTCCACTTTTATGAGCACATCACATAAGATACCCACAGGTCACTTCACCGACCTGTCTGCCATCATCAACCTCATCGATGTGGGCTTTGGAACTCCTAAGCCAGTTTCTTGTATATGGCCAACAACATCAGATTTATACTGGCCCCTAAGTCACACAGGGCCTTTGCAAACTCAAATGATCCAATGGTGCATGGTATAGTGAATGCACCTGGATCCTCCTTTTTCTGCACTAGAGATCTTGTAGCAATATCACTACAATGATGACTATTCTCAGTTAAATCAAAACTTACAGCTCTTTTCTTCGTAACTAAGTCCTTTATGAACTTAGCATATCCTGGCCTCGGCTCTAGAGCTTCCACTAATGGGATGTTCACTGATAGCTGTCTCAACATGGTTATGAATTTAGCAAATTTCCCATCTTCAGCTTTCTTCTTGAGTCTCTGAGGGAATGAAGGAGGTGGTCTTGGTATCTGCTGCAACAACAAAGTTACCTTAACTTATTTTTCTTTCACTCCTGCTGGTTTTTCTATTGGTTGAGCCTCCTCTACATCATCTACCTATTCAGTTTCAACCTCTTCTTCCTCATCTCTTCTTAAACCCTGTTCCTGCTCAGTACCAGCAAATAATTATTCATTTAGAATCTTACCGCTTCTGGTGGTGATAGCCATCCAATGTCCATCTTTCTTGGGGTTCTGAATAGTGTCACTTGGGCAGTGATCCATTCTTCCTCTTGTTCAGTGATGCTGATAGTTGCCCCAACTGTTGCTCTATTTGTTTGATGGAAGTCGTGTGGAATCCAACAGTTGACTCATACTGGAGAAATCACCCTTTCATTTCTTACACACCTGCATCAGTTGATTCAACTTTTTGCAACACCTTAACCAACATATCTTCTAGTTTGGACCAGCTAGAACTACCACTTGCGCGATCTCTATTACCCGGGGGCACATAAACACCACTGTGGTCATTCCTATAGCAATCTCTGTTCTGCCAGTTTCCTTGATCTCTATTTGCTGGCCTTTCATACTGCCCTTCTCTAGAATAGTTCCGACCTGTATTTCCAGAATTATATCCTTGGTTTCCCCAGTTATAATTCCGGAAACCCCCTTGGTTGCCCAGGTATTTGGCCTTCTCATCTAAATTGATGTCCTGATCTTCATACCTATTTGGGGCTCCTACCGCATTTACCTTCTCAAAACCTGCAATGATATGCTTCGTGAGTAGATCCATCTGGGTTCTCATCTGAGCCATGACTTGATCCCTTTCTTCTTCTCTCCTCTTTTGTTCAGCTGAAAGTTCAAAACTGAATCCAAGATCTCCTACTTCAGCATCCCTAGTGTACAATGCTCTATTGTTCTTAGACACTTCATCCATCAGCTGCATGCTTTCTGGGAATGGCTTCCTCATGAATGATCCTCTACATACTGCATCAGCAACATGCTTAGTAACATAATTTAATGATCTATAAAAAGCCTGTTTCAAATGTCTCTCAATGAGACCATGGTTCGGGCACTTTTTCAGGTTTGGCTGAATCTCCACCAAGTATCATGCATTGCCTCCCCTAGTAATTGTGTGTGGGCACTTATCTCATCTTTCATTTGCAACTCTTTTGATTCAGGGTAGAATCGTTCCAGGAAGGCCTCGGTTAGCCAATTGGTTGCCTCCCCAGTGAGAGACAATGGAAATAATCTCAACCTCATAGTTGTCTGACTAACCCAGGAATTTCTTGTGATTTGCATATCACCAAGAAGTTCATCAGATGCTGATTTGCATCATCACCATCTGCATCTCTAAACATACCTTTCAAGTTCATAAATTTAATCATTTTGCTGGTGATTCTAAATTTTACATATGGAGGTAGAGCAGGTAACACTATTGCTCTGGTGGCTCCAGCTCTGTCCAAATCTAAGTCATCCTCTTCGAACACTATGTGAGCTGGTTGCTGTACTCGACCCCTTGGAGCTAGTGGTTGTCGGTGGGGAGGATCTATATTTTCCACTCTTGGATGTTCCTCCACCACCCTAGGTGGGTTGTTCACAGCATGTTGTTGAGCACCTCTTGCAGCGGTCTCACCCTCAAGTCCCAATCTTTGCCTCAAGTTCCTGTGCATTAACCATTTTGCAGATAGTTTTCCGAAGTTCCAGATCTTAAGGAATCAATAGAGCTACCTTACTTATGGTATTGGGAATGCACTGTCGAACTTATCAGTAAGAGACACACACAAAGAACAAGACGTAAAATTAGGAAATATATAACTACGATTCAAATAATTGCTAGTAAAATATTTCTAAAATGAAATTTCCCGGCAGCGGCGCCAATATTTGATACGTCCAAAGTTACACTTCAATTAAGAAATATAAATGGTTGAAGTCAATTTATAGAAATCAACATGAGTTGAGGTCGATCCAACAAAGAATTTCTTTACTGAAACAGTTTCACTGTCGCGTTTATCCAAATGTTGTTATTATTTCATTGAGAAAGTAATTTCAAAATGTAAAATGGGTTTAGTTGTGAGGTTCATGTAACCCATGTTTTCAAATTATCCAGATTAATATTACAGAGTATTGAATTTAAGGTTGTATTGATAAATAAATGAAATTAACCAGGGTTGTGTTTCCCATGACGTTACATTTAGTGTCTATCTGTAAATGAGTTTCAGGTAATTCATTCTTTGCAAATTACAAGAAAGTTCGATATATCTAATACTTCTCAGTCTAGTTAGATTACTTCCACCCAAGTCCTCTCGGTCCTAGAGTGTTAAAAGATTTTAACCTCTCTAATAATGATGTTACAGTTTTGTTCTCTCTTCTCTCAAACTTTGACTCCATTTCATCAGATTAACTCAACTTTTTCCCAACTATCACGTTTCTCTCAAACAATTAATAGATACAGGCTACCTCTAATGCGTGCACTCATTAGAATAAATGAATAACGAAAGCTGAGTTATGTATGGCAAATATGAATCACATTTTGCTCGTTTTATGATTCCACACTTAGATTACAGTCATAGTTCCCACAACCCTAGTTGTGGTGTTTAGCCACTCATGTTTTCAATCAAATAAGCGAAGATAAAAAATGACTACATTAAGAGAAATCACTTACAACGATTTACAGATTCAAAGAACAATCAATATTCAGAAACCAACGCAAACTTTAATTCTCGATTTTAATGTTAATCGATCAAAAACTAAAGTCTAGAATGTTTAGAAAAACGTCGCTCGTTCCAGATCTCACGAGATAAAACAAAGTTACAACCTAATTAATTCAAAATAGTCAGTCTAAAAAGATTCCTACTTAAAGTAGGACTGAAATATCGGGACTTATAACGGACAACATGACGACGCGTCAAGGGCTTCACGATCCGTTAAGCCCTCCGTGGTCATTACTTTACATTCTCAAAAAACCTCTCATCAAGGCCTGCCCACTGGAAATCTACCACGGGTGACACCAAGGACCGTTATAATGACCACGGTCCGTCTGGGTGTCCGTGGTCTTTATTTGGCCAAATCAAATTTCAACTCCTCGAGGTCTTCCCACTAGAAATCCATCAAGATCACCACCACGACCCATTATGATGACCACGGCCCATCTGGGTGTCCGTGGTCTTTACTCGGCCAAAGCATAGTGTGACTCCTCGAGATCTTCACTCTGGTTCATCTCCACGGGCACCTTTACGATTCGTCATGAGGACAACGGTCCGTCTGGGCCTTTGTGGTCTTCACTTAGAAATCGGTCATCACCAGCACAAATTCAAGGTTCACTACTTTGTCACCACGGGCATTACGAAGGCCCATCATGATGACCACGTCCCGCGATGGGCCCCGTGGTCTTTCCTTCCGTTCATTTTTTTTTTGGCTTCTTTTTCAACTCTTTCACTGCCAACTGTTTAGAAATTCAACAAACACATCAAATATTAAAAAATACACTTGATTCTCACAATAATCCTTAGTTTTGCGCATCAAATGTGCCAAGATCTCACGACACATCAAGAAGCTACCACTTCATCATACCCTTGAACTTCGGTTTCATCATAATTCGAAAGAACAACCTCAAGAGGTTCGCCCGTACACATCATTTCGCTTACACTAGCCACCGCTTCATCAATCACATCAATCGTAGAAACTACATGAATATCACTAGGTTGCTTCATTGATTTGCATACATTGAAGGTGACCTCATCTTCATTTACCTGGAAATTCAACTCCACACTTTGAACATCCCCTAGAGCTCTTCCGGTTGCTAAAAATGGTCTACACAAAATAATAGAAACTTCAGCATCAATCTCACAATCCAGAATAACAAAATCAGTTGGAAAGATAAATCGATCCACCTTTACCAATATGTCATAGAATATTCCAACGGGGTCTTTGATCGACCGGTCTGCCATAAGAAGCCGCATTGTTGTGGATTTTGATTTGCCCAGCCCAAGTTATTTAAAGATTGCATAGGGCATCAAATTTATACTTGCCCCCAAATCACATAAAACTTTAGCAAATTGAAGCATACCAATGGTGCATGGGATGGTGAATGCCCCCAGATCCTCTTTCTTTATAATCATCTCGCTAGTCATAATGGCACTACAATTATGAGAAACTTCGACTTTTTCGAAGTCCATGCTTCTCTTCTTAGTGACCAGTTCCTTCATGAATTTTGCATATCCCGGCATCTCCAATATTTCTTCAACTAACGGAAGATTTATAGAAAGTGTCTTAAACACGGATAGGAATTTCTTGAACTTTTCATTGTCATTTTTCTTTTTGAGACGTTGAGGAAATGGGCGAGCTATTTTGGGAAGAGGTTGCACTATCTTTGGAGTTGAGGTAGCCTTTTCTTTATCTTTTTGTAACTCATCGGTGGGGGCGGGGCATTGCTTAGGACTTTCCTTCTTCTGTTTGATCATATCAATTTCCGGTGCTTGAACAAGACTCTCTTCCTCATCGATATCTTTCTCTTCTTCATGAGTGTTCATCCCATTACTACCCTTCACATTACCAACCTCTATCTTTCCACTTTGAGTCACATCCGCCAAATCTTTTTCATAATCAACCCTCAAAGTTGTTGCACACTCAGCTTCACCCATTTCAAATGCCGTGGGTTCTAGCTGTGCTGATAGTTGGCTCAGTTGACGCTCAAGTTGTTTGATTGCATCTGCGTGAGAATTCACTGTATTATTCAATGATGAAAAATCAGCTTTCATCTCCTTAAGCATGTCATCCTATCCTTCAAACTTATCTAGGATACGCGACAACAATTCATCTACTCGTAGGTTACCCAAACTACCCTTTGATCTTGGGTTGTTACTTGATTGCGTGTGGTCCTCTTCATGACTCTCTTCTCTCCTCCAAGGGTTATTTTGTTCAGTCCATTCTTGATAGTGTCGTCTCCACTCTTCTTCCTTATGCAAGTTCAAACTTTGATTCCCACCAGACTTTAAGTAGCTCGGGTGAGAACCCTCCTCAAGTCTAAACACTTTTCTGAGTTCTTTTGGCTCACCAACCTTTTCTAGCACTTGTTTTTGTAACAGCTCCATTTGGGACATCATTTTGCTAATATTCTCATCCCTCTCTTGCTCCTTGTCAAGTTGCTCCTTTGTCATCCTAAAATTTAAGGGAGATACTTTATCCTCTAGAGTGTACCACACTCAATTGATCTTTGTCATTTCATTAAGAAGGGATGAGGCTACCTCAAATGGTTGTAACATTATCCCCCTCGAGACAGCTGGTCAGGAACCCTTTTGTTCACTGAGTCTAAACTCCGGTAAAAATATTGAAGTATCATATTACCCGGAAGCCCATGAGTGGGACATTGTAGTAGAACCTTTCAAAATCTCAGCCAACTGTCATGAATCGGTTCCCCTTCCACTCCCTTGAAGTTTTGGATGTTGTCACGCAATTTCACCATCTTTTAAGGTAGAAAGAACCTTATGTAGAATGCCTCAGTAAGCTCCTCCCATGATAAAATGGAGTCCCTCGGTAGTCCTTCTAGCCACTTGGTTGCTTCCCCCATTAAAGAGAAAGGGAACAACCGGAGCCGAACTGATTCTTGTGAAATATCCTTGAGTGAAAACAGACTACATATCTCCATAAAGTTTTGAATATGCTCATGGGGATTCTCATGATCCAGCCCCCCAAATATGCCTTTAGCTTGCAAGAGTTGCAGCATTGTTTTTGTCACATGGAATGCAACATGATCCACAACCGGAGGTAAGCGAATAACAACTACGCCCCCCAATAGAGCCTCATCTGCGTGAAAGGACTCACCACCATCATCCTGGTGAACAAGTGGATTCATGGTGCTTTCATTTGCACTCATCTTATCACCTGATCACAAGTAGCTCTCAACAAAAACGTAAGTCGATTAAACTACAACACAAAGAGATCACAATTCAAACTTCAATAAGAGAATTCTAAACACCACTCTCCGGCAGCGGCTCCATTTTGATTAACGCTCAACTACACCCCATCCGACACTAGGTGTAGACGATCGTAATCTAGTATAAAACCTAACAAGTGAGTTGGGGTCGAACCCACAGGGAGCGGTACAAGTTTGAATTCAATTATGAAGTTGTAAATGCAATTTAATCGATTGTAGGAATGGAAATTATCGAAAACACTTAAATAAATAGAAAGAGTCACACAAATGTCATGTGGGGGAATTTGTTGTCAATTAGCAACTAAAGCAATCACGAACAATAGGGTAATCAAGTGATTAAGAGATACTTGGGGGAATGACCGACTAACTGTCAATTTCGCTAAATGGGTACCCGATAATTACTAAAGGTTACTAAAATCTTAGTAGGTAGGCTGGGCCTTAGATGTGATAGCTTTCTCTCGAACAACTATCACGATTCAGTTGAGTTGTCTCGAACCTCAATAATCTAAACACTATAAACAACCCAAAACATCACTTCATCTACTCTCTCGAGCTAGATAAGTAAAATTGAGCTTAGAATTTACTTTCTCGAGCTGAACCCACAATAACCGAATCACTACAAATACTAATTTATAGCCTTGGTTTTACACCTCTCTCTCAAGCAAGCATAAAACACTAAGTAACATTGAAATAAACATTCAAACTCATCAATTTAACAACAACAATAAATCAAACCCACTTTAAAGTAGTAATACGATCAATAATCCTTAATACCCATCAACTAAATTAGACAATTAGTCACATGGTCACACTCCCAAGAATGGGGGTTTTAGCTAGTCATCATAAAAAGTAAGAATTCAATACCTATTACATTCTCCATGGCTGGGTATTGATTTCAAAACCCTTAAAATGATTCAATGTAGCTTCAATTACAAAACCCAATTCAAAATCTACTTGAAAAATGCTTCAGAACTAAACAAGAATAGTGTCTTCGTTCTAAGTATGAGTTTTCACAATGTCTGGATGCCTTATCTCATTTCAAAAAATCAATTTATACCCTTTCAAAATTTTGCCTTTGGGGTAATTCAGTGACGTAAGTTGTGCTTCGCCAACTGGTTGGTGAGTCGCCAATTGCTCCTGTCCATCGCCTTTTTATCTGGAGTTTTCATCTACTGCGCACTCTGAATTTAGGCGGTCTGTGTGTCGCTGATGCATTCCGCGATGCGAAATTTTCCCCTTTGGATCGCCATGTTGCTTGCATCCTCATTGATTGTTCTGTAAAAATCGGCAGACTAACTCCTCTTCACCGATCCAATCAGTGAGTCGCCGATAGGGATTTTACTTTACCCAATTTCCCTCATCTCAGGAGTGGTATATTGTAACTTTCGGCGAGTGAAGAGGCCACTCGGCAGATCACCGAGTGAGGTCGGCGATCTTCAGCTTTGTTGTTCTTTAATCAGTTGAAATCTCAGACTCATCTGCCTAGCCCATACATCATGTTCAAAAGTGAAATACAAGCTGGAAACTAAGACAACAAGTCTGTTCTCGAACCATGAGGACTCACCGAAGCTCGGGAATATCTCAAGTCAACCTCTAGCCAGAAAAACTGGAAACCTGACAATCGGACCCTACATTTGGGAAAAATGTAGGAAAGAGTATGTGTTAGTACAATGTACCAAGTATGATAGCAATGCATAAAACATTTAGAACATGCAAAAGGGGACATTTCATTTCATGACATGCAGTTGACCAAGCTAAACATGATATAAAAGGTTTATAAAACATAAGTCACCAAAATCATGGTCAATTCAAGTAACTTCATCTTTAAAACCTTTGAACTCATGTGATATACTTCTTGAAGTAACCTTAGTTCATTATTACTTGTGGGGAAATTATCCTTAACCGACATCGAGACCATGTGAGCTATAACATGATTCCCCGGTGTCTCCCACACCGAAAATGGTTGTTCTACTTGCCTAAAATAGAACCATGAACTTCTAGCTTAAGTGGATCCAATAGCTAAACAACCTATGGTGGCACATAGTTTATGGGATAAGGAGATTGCTACTAGAAACCCGACCTCTACTATGGAGGAGCTTCAATCTCATGAGATTACTTTGGAAAGCCGGCCTCTACTATGGGAGAGCTTCCATCTCACTTTCAATATCCACTCGGTGCTAAGCATAAATTCCCATAGAATAGTCATTTCTTACTTTGAGTTCATTACTCCTGAAGAGGTGCCCTTGGACAACCAATCCAAACTAGTTCATTAGGATAGCTCTTACTGTTGATTCATTTAGGTGAGAAAGAATTTCAACCTAAGAATCCTTCCTATGTGAGAAAAACTTTCACATCATGCTAGTTATGTGTTTATGAGAATGTCCTTTCAACAACACAATAACAACATCATCATTGGTACTTTACTCACAAATCACCCTTAAAACATTAGCATAAATCTCATAATCAATGCATAAGTCCATAATTTACCTTATGAGGTCAAAACCCACTTTCAATCATAAACTCTTAGAAAAGATGGGTTAGATATGAATTTCATCATAAATACATGTAAAACTAGTAATACATGATCAATTTCATAAAACACTTGCTTTATACTCAAAACCCCTCATCATATGATTGAAAACTTGAAAACATAGGGATTTCATGGGTTCATGGGGAAATTCATCATAACAACATTTCAATTCATCAATTCATGCATAGAAGATCATGATTCAATCATTTAAATCAATAATGATAAGAACCCATGCTAATTGAAGAAAACCCTAACTCAATTGGGGAATTCTACAATTTGAAATAGAGGAATTTGGGGACTCCATGGATGAAAGAAATCCATGGATGAAAACTATCATACTTTGACTCCAAATGCTAGCCTTCAATGGAGGAATTTGAACCTTATCTTGAAACCCTAGGTGAATCCTTCTTCTTCTTCAAGTTCTAGAAAGAGAATTATTTGGGAGGAGATTTGGGATTCTTTTGTGAATTTAGAAGAATGAAGTAAATGGGGTGAATTTGGGGGTTAAAAGGCTTATATAGGGCTCCTAAATATAGACAAAACGACATAGCTTAGGAACTAATTAATTAGGAAAGACCCAACTAACCCTGCAATTAATAACTGTCACCTGCCACCGACGGACCGAGTTGACGGACCGTGGTCTGACCTATGGTCCGTCCTGGTGAACCGTCGACGGTGGTCAGAGACTTGATCTTTGGGGTTCAAACCATGGACCTCCAACCACGGACCATGGTCTGACCAACGGTCCGTTGGTCAGGTCGTGGTTCTGGACCCTCAAAACTTACTTGGGCAGGCCAACCACAGACCACACCTACGGTCCATGGTCCTATCCACGGGCCGTGGGTGGCCGGCATGGTCTGTCACCTGCAACATCTGGACAACTGCTATATAGATCTATTTGAATACAGGGTGTTACAATATCTCTCCCTTGGGACCATTCATCCTCGAATGAGATTTAAATTGGTTCTAAAAGCTTAGAAGAGGAACTAACAACCCAACCTAACAATGCAATGCGTGAAACCAAGGAGGAACTATCGACTCCAAGCTAGGACGTTCTCAAAACATCATCAGAGGGGTGAAACTAATTCTAGCAACCTATCATGCATCCAATGCACATAAATAAGGAGGAAACATCAACCCCAAGCTCAACAAACTCAAATGCATTATAAGGAAGTAGGAACTACCTATAGCAACCCAATATGTATGAAGTCTCAAAATTTCTCATGTTCAAGGAGGAACTACCTTCTCCAAACTAAAAGCATGCTCAACACAATCTCATGGATCCTATATGCAATTTACTCTCAAGCATGTAAACTCATTTTCTTTCAAAACACATTTTTTCATGAACATGCATAACATAAGGAAATCATGGAAACACATAAAAATACATGACTCCAAAAACAAAGGTCAAACCAAGAGGAATTCATTACCTCAATCTAGAGTAGGAGTAGAAGGAAAAAGATGAGAATAACGGGACATCATATTGGCCTCTGCCTCCCAAGTAGCACCCTCAATTAACTGATTCCTCCATAATACTTTCACGGAAGCAACTTCCTTGCTTCTCAACTTCTTAACTTGCCGATCTAAAATCTCAACCGGAACTTCCTCATAATAAAGACTCTCATCAACTCCCAACCCTTCTAAGGAATCTATGGATGTTGGATCACCAACACATTTCTTCAACATGGAGATATGGAAAACCGGATGCACCGATGCCAACTTATTTGTCAAATCTATCTCATAAGCAACCTTAGCAACACGCCTCAAAATCTGATATGGGCCTACATATGAGACACTAAGCTTCCGTTTCTTACCAAACCTCATTACACCCTTCATGGTGAGATTTTCAAGTAAACCCAATCATGAACATCAAACTCAAGATCTCTTATTCTCACATCGGCATATGACTTTGGCCGACTTTGAGCCATTTTCAACCTTTCTCTAACAAGTTGAACATTCTCTATGGCCTCATGTACCAATTCGGGACCTATTAGGGCAACTTCACCCACCTCAAACAAACCTATGGGAGATCTATACCTCCTACCATATAAGGCCTCAAATGGAGCAATATCAATTCTCAAGTGATAGTTCATATTATAGGCAAATTCAATCAATGGAAAATGGTCATCCCAATTACCCTTAAAATCAATCACACAAGCTCTCAACATATATCCTAAAGTCTGAATAGTACGCTCCAATTGCTCAACGGTTTGGGGATGAAAGGTCGTACTAAACTTTACCTTAGTGCCAAGACCCTTTGGAAACGACTTCCGAAACTGAGATGTGAATTGGGTACCACAATTGGAAATAATGGACAAAGGCACTCCATGCAACCTTAACATTTCTCTCAAGTATAACTTGGCATAGTCCTCCACCAAATAAGAAACCTTGACGGGAAGGAAATGAGCCAATTTCGTCATCCGATCCACTATCACCCAATTAGAGTCATGTTCTTGCCGAGTGCGAGGAAAACCAAAAATAAAGTCCATATTCAAGTCTTCCCACTTCCAAGTAGGAATGCAAATATCTTGGGATAAACCTCCCAATTTCTGATGCTCAACCTTAACTTGTCCGAAATTTGGACACTTAGCCACACATCCCGCAATGTCCTTCTTCATCCCATTCTACCAATAGACATCCCGCAAGTCACAGTACATCTTGGTGGCTCCTGGGTGAATGGAATAACGTGAAATATGGGCTTCTGCCAAAATTCTTTCCCTCAAGTCCTCCACATTTGGAGCACATAAACTACCTTGGTATCTAAGTACCCAATCTCCCCCTTGGTAGAAAGCCTCTAGTGATTTCTTAAGGACCGCCTCTTTCAATTTTACCAATATCGGATCAAGACCTTGTTTAGCTTTCACATCGGCTATAATAGACAATTTGGACCCATTGTGAACCATAACACCACCCTTGGAGGAGTCCACCAATTGAACCCCTAATCGAGCCAATCTATGAACATCTCGAACCAACTCTTTCTTTTCATCTTCAATATCAGAAACACTACCCATAGACAACCGACTAAGAATATCCGCTACCACATTTGCTTTACCGGGGTGATAAAGAACACTCATGTCGTAATCTTTCAATAAGTCAAGCCACCTTCTTTGGTGAAGATTCAAATCCTTTTGATTAAATACATATTGCAAACTCTTGTGGTCGGTAAACACATCTACATGCACACCATACAAATAATGCCTCCAAATCTTTAAGGCAAAAACGACCGCTGCTAGTTCAAGGTGAAGTGTAGGATAATTCTTTTCATGAACTTTAAGTTTCCTTGATACATAGGCAATCACATTCCCATTTTGCATAAGCACACACCCTAACCGAATTCTTGAGGCATCACAATAAACCACAAAGCCATCCGACGGTTCTGGTAAGGTCAACACCGGAGCTGAAGTAAGTCTATCTTTAATCTCTTGAAAACTCTTCTCACACCCTTCGGTACATATGAACTTAGCCTTTTTTTGAGTCAAAGCCATCAGAGGAGAGGCAATAGAAGAAAACCCCTCTACAAACCTTCTATAATAACCGGCTAAACCCAAAAAACTTCTAATATACGAAGGAGTTAGAGGTCTAGGGAACCTCTTGACCGCATCCGTCTTCTTAGGATCTACCTCGATACCCTTGAGAAAATATGACCAAGGAAAGCTACAGATCTCAACCAAAATTCATATTTGCTAAACTTTGCAAAAAGTTGTTGTGCCTTAAGAATTTGCAATACGATTCTCAAATGATCCATATGCTCATTCTCACTCCTTGAGTAGATCAAAATATCATCGATAAACACAATCACAAACATGTCTAGGTATTGCCTAAACACTCTATTCATCAAGTCCATAAATGCCGCCGGAGCATTAGTCAAACCAAACGACATTACTAGGAACTCATAATGACCATAGAGAGTTCGGAAAGCCATCTTCGGAATGTCATTTTCTCTCACCCTCAATTGGTGATAACCCGATCAAAGATCAATCTTAGAGAAATAACTTGCCCCTTGCAGTTGGTCAAACAAATCATCTATCCTCGGAAGAGGATACTTATTCTTAATAGTCACCTTGTTCAACTGACGATAGTCGATACACATACGAAGAGAACCACCCTTCTTCCTAATGAACAAAACCGGAGCACCCCATGGAGAGATACTCGGTCGGATGAAACCCTTGTCTAATAGATCTTTCAACTGTTCTTTCAACTTCTTAAGTTCTGCCGGAGCCATACGGTAAGGAGGAATAGAGATAGGTTGCGCATATGGGAGAAGGTCTATACCGAAGCCTATTTCCCACTCGGGAGGAATACCGAGTAGGTCATCTGGAAATACTTTGGGAAACTCATTTACAACGGGGACCGACTCAAAAGAAGGGGTTTCGGAATCTACATCCCTCACTCTTACTAAATGGTAAAAGCAACCCTTAGAAATCATATTTCTAGCTTTAAGATAAGAAACAAATTGACCCTTAGGCATAGAATTTCCCCCCTTCCACTCCAGGACAGGCTCATTTGAAAACTGAAACTTGACTACACAAGTTATACAATCGATAGAGGCATAACATGAGTGTAGCCAATCCATACCCAAGATAACGTCAAAGTCTAACATATCAAGCTCTACCAAGTCAACAAGAATAACTCTATGGGACAAGGAAACGGGACACTTTCTATAGACCCTCTTAGGCACCAGAGAATCACCAACAAGAGTAGAGACAGAAAAAGGTTCTAACAACACATCAGGGAGCACATCAAATCTCATTGCCATAAATGGCGTCACAAAAGACAAAGTAGCACCGGGATCAAGTAAAGCATATAAATCAAGTTGAAAAACATTCAACGTACCGGTAACCACATCTGGGGAACTGGCTTGTTCACCTCTAGTCTGAAGAGCATAAAAACAGTTTTGCTTAGGAGCATTGGAACCTGCACCACTAGTAGGAGCTTGCTTTCCCTCTCTCCCTTTAGCCGTAAGCATCAGGCAATCCCTCATTTTATGACCACTTTTTCCACAAGCATAACAACCATCTGTGCCGGCTAGGCACTTATCATCTTGCTTCCTGAAACACCCACATTACACTTTCCAAAAGAAGTATAAGTGGTCGTTGCCAAATAAAGAACCCAACTTGTAGGTTGGGGTGGATTCCACGAGGAATATGGTTTAGACTTAATTTAAGTCATAATTATCTCTTTTTAGTCAAACTATTTCCGAGAAGACTAAACAAAAGGGGGGTTTTGTAACTAAAGTAACAATTTGTTGGTTTGAATTAATAAGTAACAAGTAAGTAAGATTCACAGTTTAGATATCAATATAAATGAAAACTAGGGCAGATGTGTTCCCCACAAGCTCCTAACGCAGTATTTCTAATAATATTAATTCTATCCTAGTGTTTGACATGCAAGGCCGACAAGTTATGTATCCCTAAGTGATTGGTAATCTAAGTAGGAACTTTCACTAGAGACTAGGTAAATCTATGGGTGTGTGCTTTACTAATCCTTACCTTTATCCCAGATTAGTCATTGTGTCAATTGAGTTGGATATTCACCATCACGTCAACTGATTAAAGTAGGACTATTAGATAGCAGCAAATCGTTAACTAAATCTTTGTTGTTTAATCCTTTTCTCATTTGTTACTCCCTAGGTAAGCCAAGTAGGAACGAGGCGAGTTGTAACGTTGCGCACCGCTAGAAAGAATTTTAAACGAAAAGATTAACAGTACATGCATAAACACTATTCAAGAATTACTTAGTTATTATTCATACGTTGCTAATTGCTCATGGTTCCCACAACCCTAGTTGTGGATTTAGCTACTCATGCTTGAGAATTCACAATTCATATTAGGGTTAAAAGAATTCATGAACTTACAATTAGAATAGATGAAAACCAAAATCTTGAATTAAAATTCAAAGTGCAAATTGTATAAAACCAACTTTCGGAATTTAATTGCTAAGAGTTTGAAAAGTAATTCCAAAAGACCAAAACAAAAGTCACCAATATTGTCTAACCTCTAAAAATGGAAATAACAACTAATATTTATAGTATTTAAATCCTTAACCAACTAGGAAACGAAAATAAGAAAAATTAGTTCAGGATGCAGTTTTGACTGACGATCGGACCTACGGACCGTGGATCGACCAACGGCCCATAGGTCAGCTCCGTGGTTTAGGTACTGGAACTCAATCTCTCTGATCACAACGACGGATGTGCAGGACGGTCTGTCATTCGACCTACGGTCCGTCATTGGTCTTCGTGGTTCCACACTTGGTCAGACTTCCCTGAACTTTACCTACGCTGCATCACCTATGAGCTGTCGTTTGACCAACGGTCTGTCGTTGGCTTCGTCAGTTGCTGCTGCTGCCATTTCAGTCCATTTTCCTTCCAACCACTTCCAAACCAATTTCCTGCAAAAGATTTCATAAACACATTATATCTAATAACAAATTAGCCCAAGACATACACAAACTATAAGTGAAATGCATCAAAAATACCGTAAACTCACGGTATATCAACACCCTCAACTTAAACTTGTTGTTTTTCCTCAAGCGACACACTAAAACTCTAAATGATACTTATGTAGAAGCAAACATACACACTCAAGGAATCACATGGCTTTCTCAATCAATTCCATCACTTAGTTGCCTTTTCATTTAGACTCAATAAGCTAACTCATGCAGATCAAAACATGACATAGACAGATCAATAAACATCACCACATACACTTTTCAACAATCATCTAGGCACCAACTCTCCAACAATTTAACTAGTGCCCTCACTTCCAAGAAATCCTTTTTTACACAACAAATCTGATTTTTAGGTTTAAGGATTCAGTCAACACTCACGCTTAGAAGTGAATTCAAATACAATTAGTGCTCAATACCATAAGCTTGCCCTTATTTTCAGTGCATAGACTCTCCACACTAGTCACTAAGATCACTATAGGACTTTTATTAGCTTGTAACGTAGGCTCAGGGTCAGGTAGGGTACATTTGGGTACTTTTAGTGACTTTTCTGCCCTCCTTGACATCACATTGGCTGCTTACCTCTTTTCTCAACCAATTTTGACTTCTTTTCGTTTTTTGCTCTTTTCCTTGTCTTATTTAAGTACATATGTGACTTTGACTTTTTCGCTCTTCTTTTTCACTTTTCTTTTTCTTTTACTTCTTCATTCTTTGTTATTCATCATCATTATCACTCTTTTTGTTTCTTTTGAATTCAGTCACATCTTTTTCTATCCTTTTCCTTCTTCTAAACAAAACTCTTTTCATACCTTTTTCTTTTAGGTTCCTTTTTTATAGCCACCCTCAACTTATGTGTTTTGCATGAGTTGAGGTGCACAATATCCGAAGTCGGACCAGGGCCAAGATTAAGGTAACTTTTGAATTAGCCACCCTCAACATAGGCTTTTGGCCTAAGTTAAGGTGCACATGTCTAAGGAGGGACCAGGGCAAAAACAATCTTTTAGGGAAGGTGAGTTAGGTGTATTGAAAGAAATGGTATTAATTAGTCTCAAACATTTGGATTGAAGGGAGCATTTATTTCTTTTGGTTGGATCCTTTTAGGCTTAAGTGGACTTATTTGAACAAGGGCCTGTGATCATTTCCCAATTCATAGCCTAGATTATCTTAAGAGGACCAACGAGGCAAGTTCTAGATTGGCACATACTGCATGAACATACAAAATCTACTGACACACACATGGCACATTATTTCATTATCAGATTATTGAAGCACTCAGTTCAAGTTTTAGCTTAAGTCATGCTATCATACCGGTTCTTTAGCATGTCACATGAAGATCCAACACATTCAACTCATTAAACCTATAAATCAAACACATTTCTCAATTATGGACAGGTATCAATTTCATGCTCTTATGCCATCATTCTTTCATTCTTCTACTTACTTCTACACATACAATCCTACACATGCCGGTTCAACATAAAAGTAAAATAGTTAATTGGGGAAAAAGAACATAGGCAAGAAAACCCCAAGGGAGGATTATGAGTTGGGTTACTCACACTTCACCCTATCACTCACAATCAAATTTACCCCACCCCCACAAAAAAAATTGTGCAATTGCCCTCAATGCACAAAAACAAAAAAATCAACCATAGGGTGAATCAAACCTGTGGCGCATATGCGCCAAAGACCCATCCAGATGTGGGTGGGTCCGATTTCCCGAAACCCGCTGGATCAACAAAAGGAACGCCATCAGTAGCGCCCTCACCAACAACAGGAACACTATCAGTAGTGCTCCTCGAACCAGATGCACCTACAAACTCCATCTCATGGGCTCTCCTCAGGCGCAACTCCTCCTCAAACAAAGATTGTTTCTGGGTAGCCTCAATCTCTTGCCTCTCTCTCTTCTTAGCTCGGAGGGCCTCCTCAGCATCAGAAGTCTGTACAAAAGAACGGTGGTGCTTCCTAACCTCATGGGAAGGGTCAGGTGGTGGCACAGTGTCGCCAAAGAGGGCAGTCATCACCACATCATCAGACTCATCAACAGGAGTGGTCTCCGGTATAGTCTCAAGAGGGGCTAAAAAGGCATCAACATCAGAACGGAGTTTAGCCAACTGCGTCTGGAAAGTGGTGACATCAATGGTTGGTACAGGCCTCTCCAAGATTCTCAACTCGAAAGCATCTAGGCTCTTGTGGATCGCCTGAATCTTTCCATCCTACATCCACTTCATACGAGCCTCAGACTCCTCTACAGATCGCTGCATCCAGGGCCTCATGTGCTACAGCAAAATAGCCATCTGTGTCACGATCCAGGGGTACACCCTAGATGTGACATGGCGTACTCAACCCCGAATGGGTCTCATACAAGCCACTTAGCCTATCATAACATAAGATAATAGAAAAGTACAGAAATTTTAAAACTTTATCCATACAATCGAAGTCTTTATAAAAGTAAAGAGTAAGTCTTAGTACACTTTTCTCAAAGCATCTAAACTAAACTTTGAATAAAACCTTTGGGACGCAGCCCATACGATAGTCTAAAACATAAAGAAAAGACATAAAGGTAATGGTGGCTTTATCCTCGATACTATGAGGACTCACCAAATCTTTAACTCCTTGCACTTCTAGAAACCTATCCTCAAGAATGGAACTCAATGACGCCAAACCCTACAATTGATAAGAATGTAGGCAAGAGTATGTGTTAGTACAAAAGTACTAAATATGTTAGCTAGCATGACATAATAAGAGCATAATACAAGGGTTAGCAAAAATAAAACATAAGTCATAAGCATAAAAGACAATAACATAATCATAAGCATAATCTCCAACATAGGAATAATATGAGCATAAGTCAACATAAGGCATAATCCAATAACATAGGAAATACCACATATTCATAAGCTTAGTCCATATATTAAAATCCTCTTGACATAAGACAAACTTCATAAGTAACCTTCAAGTTATACTTGTGTAATGCATAGATGAGATCCCATAATTCCATCTAGGCTAAGTACCACTTTTAGGCCATCATACCTCTTTATCATATTTGATCTCATCATTACCTTACTTCTCATAGACAAGGGAATCTCTCACCTTAAGTCAAACATAACATGGAAGGCAACTATAACAACAATCCATCAAAACATACTTCATATAAGAGAAGCACTTCTTAGGTAACCATAAGTCATACTTGTGCAATGCATGGATAAGACCCCATAATCCTACCGATAATAGCTAACCTTCCTACGGGGCACGTAGTTATGGTATACAGAGATTGCTACTAGAAACTCAAAACTCCACTAGGTGAAGGCTTCCATCTCATGAGACATACTTTCGGAAATCCGGACTCTACTAGGTGAGAGTTCCCATTTTGAAAGCCCAAACTCAACTAGGTGGGAACCTCCATCTCATTTCAATATCCACTCCGTGCTAGGCCTAAATCCCAAAAGATAATTATTAAGTCTCTACTTCGACTCAAGTTTCATGGAAGGATGTCCTTGACAATCAATTCAAGTAAATTCACTAAATAACTCTTTAGACCATGCATCAACAACTATCACCATCCATGATCTAGACATAAAGGCTCCTTAGCCTTTGGTTAAATTAGGTGAGAGAAGCCTTTCAACCCTAGAAACATTACTATGTGAGAGCACCTTTCACATTAAGTTCATTATAAGTTCATGAGAATAACCTTTCAATCAGCCCACAACAACAACCTAATCATTAACACTTCACTCTCAAAGTGTTCATAAGGCATGTACATAGATTCATACAAACATGCATCATATCATATTTTTCCCTCTTAGGGTCAAAGCTCATATCAAATTAGCATATCTAAAATTACTACATTCGACATGGATTTCATCATAACTCAAGTGATTCTATCAGATCATACAATCTATCATTCATGAGGTAGATTAGGTAGGTAAAGATCTTTCATCACAATTCTATTTAATAACCTTCTATTCTCGTATAGATTTTACTCTGAAAACCTTAGTATCTACAGTTCATCATATTAGCTTTACTCTCAAAGCCCTAGTGATCAACATTCCTGACTACAAACCTTAATCTCAAAGCTTTAACTCTTATAATCATCATACATATCTAGATCACAAGACATTATAGTCACAAGCTTCATCTTTAAGAAATTCTAGCCATAAATCATCATAAAGGTTCAATCTCAAGCTCTACTAGTCATGATCAATTATATATACTTTAATCTAATTCAATTCATGTTTACATGCTTCTATTCTTGAACAATTACTATACATCACATCAATTCTAGAAGATCATCTATCAACCCTCAATTTTAGTTCACAAGGCATAAACCCACATTCTTCAATTTATCAATTAGACTAGGGTTAACCATGGAAAACATGTAATATCTTCCTAAGAACATAATTAAATACTAAGTCAATCATAAACAAGTACTATCCACTCAATTAGAATCATACTCAACACTACCCACAATATAGGAAGAAACCCTAGCTAGAATTGGGGGTTTATCTTCACAATTGGGGGAATTCTAGGGGTTCCATGGATGAATAAGCTAACTTACCTTGATTATAAAGCCCTCACAAAAGTTTGAAACAATGTAGGAATTTGACCTACCTTTCTTCTTTTCTTCTTCTTCTTCTTCACTTTCTAGAGAGAGGATTTTTTGGAGGGAATTGGGTTTGATTTGGGTGAGTTGAAATAATGATTTGGATCCATGTATTTAGGGGTCTATTAGGTTTATATAGGTGGTCTAATTACTAAAATTACGACACCATTTAACCCCTAACTAATAATGAATTAACCCCTAAGTCCCTAACTTAAAACAATTTAACCACAACACTGCCTCACCCACGAGAACCCGACTCACAGACCATGGGTGGGTCTATGGACCATACTGGTCCTTCGTGGGTGGTGGCCTACAACTCTAAAAAATGGGCCTTGACCCACGACCCCTTCCCACGGGGTGTGGGTCCACCTATTGTTCGTGGATCCCCAACCGTGGGTGGACTGTTTTGGTGAGTTTTTAGGGGCTGGTTTAGGGTCCTCCTCAAGGACCTTTAGTTGGTCCTTGGGGGGTCGTACCTTCACGCCCTACCCCTAAAACCTTCATTATAAGTACGAGAAGTCATATTTACGATCTAACCCTCACATCAAACTCTATAACTCTCACGTAAAGCTCTAGTTTAGCGTACTATTTTATCGGGTGTTACAATCTGGGTCTCCAAATTCTGGACTCGGGCAAGAGGAACTAAAGTGGACCCTGAAAGGGGAATGGCTCGGGATGAGCTCACAGCCTGACTAGTGGCGGTGGAAGGGGGAGTCTGTGCGTCCGCAGTAGTGGGAGGTATGCTAGTGTCAGCAGCCTGAATATTCTCCACATCATCAGCACCCAAGGGAGGTAGGTCAACCTGTGGATCCCTCCGCGTTGCAGCAAGATTGGCATTATCTCTAATAAGGCCGATGTCCATATTCTTGGTCGCCTCTGTTAGTCTATCACAATGTAAAATAGGCACCGACGCTTTCCTGCATAGATGAAATATAAGACAAGGAAAGGGCAAAGTAGTGGTGGTCTTAAAGACCCTCTCATGAATCTCAACGATCACAATGCGGGCGAAGTCTATATCAAGTGCCGCCATAATGGCTGCCAACATCAAATCCCTATCCCATGTAACTACGTTGTCCGCCTATGTAGGGGACAGTCTAGTACGCACAACGGCCCAAAATAACTTCGCAGTGATGCTTAGAGTTTCCTTTCTGATAGGCAAGGTAGGATATCGCACCCACTCGGTCCTCTCACCATCCTCAGCAATATGATGGGCCATCCATCGTAGTAACATCTATATTTGCTCGGCATCCCTATGAAATGCCCCACTCTGAACGACCCCCATCATGTATTCATACTCCGCTATATTAATCGGTAGAGTGTGGGCTGGGCCGTAAATAAAATAGCGAATAGTGGTCTCGGAGATGTCGACGGAGAATTTCCGCATTGAGCTAGTGGCTTAGCCTTTTTGGGTATAGCATTGCGGACGGTGGTGGCGTAGGAGGCGTAGAACTCGCCGGTCATCTCTTCATTGAATTTGCCTGGACTCTGTGCCATCCACTCACACTTGTGCCGTTTGAAAAACTCGTCAACGACAGGCATAGTATGAAGGCTCCCAGTAAGAACTCGATGCTCCTAAGTAATAGTCCTGGCCTGTTTCTCTTGTGCGTTCCGATACTGCCTATTGTAGTATATCGGAAACTGGCCATCAACACACCACCTGTTTGGCTCGGTGGACAACATAACGGGGAACATATGTATGCCTGGCGGGTCATGAGCCTCTCCGAAGCTAATGGCATCGGAGGCAGAGGCCGATGTAAAACTGGAACTTGAGCCGGACTGCGACTCTGAGTTGGAATGAGACTCCTCAGCATGCTGGGGCCGCTCCTCAGACTGGGGGTCGACTATGGGAGTGGTGGAGGAGGGACGCTCCTTGTCAGAAACAACCACCTGCCTGTTCTGGCGCCTCGTAGTCAAAGGGGTAGTGGGGGAGCATCTAGTTTTCCCCAGTGTGTATTCTTCTCATCTTGACTAATTCAGAAGTTGACGCGAGGGTGCAACCAACTTTGACTTGACTCTCCTCGAGTAAACGGGTGCCTCTTTCGATTCCATGGTACCTGTGGAAGACTATGTAGTTAAAGAAGTCAAAAAGAACCACAAAATATTTTATAACCCCCTTAGGACCTAGACAAAATTTAAAAAATTTAACAGACAATAGCTGTTTTTGGGACCTACGGTCCGTCGATGGAGTGACGGACCGTGGGTCCCCTCCGTAAGTCAGAGGATCCATTCTTGGGTCTCTGATGTTGGAACTACGGATGTGCAGAACAGTCCGTCTATAGTACACACCATGGGTCACAAGATATTTGTGTGGAGTCATTTGACGGACCAGGACCTACGGGCCGTAGGGAGACGTACGATCCGTCGTTTGAGGCCGTCGACCAGTGTTGTTCAGGCTTCGGTTCCAAATTTCATACAACATAATAACTTCAACAATCAATCAATTAGTCTAAGTCTAAACATGCATTTCAACATATTATGTGGTAGTTCATCATCCGTAGGGTCTCGATTATGCAATATTCAACTTTCAACAATGAAACAACGAAACCCTAAGTCAAAACTCCCAATTAGACATATCAAACCCATTTATTCAAGTTAAATGGACAACACACTCACAGACCATCGTTCCAAGGGTAGTACGTAAACTAGATTTCAACATTTTAACAAGCCATTAACTACCCAAGGTAAAGTTTGACTTAGTGACTTCAAATTTAAACAATAAAGAATTCAAAGTTTCGGTGAAATCGATTACCTTACAAGTAAACCAAGTCGGTGAGTGTGTAGTACATCGGTTACTTCTTTCCACTCTAACAAATTTTGACACCGAACCCGGACCTGGATGCTTGCTGGAGATGGAAATATGTAGGACGTAAGAAAAAATAGAGATGTGAGGGAGATTTTATGGAAGATTAGGGGAAATCGAAAAGGAAATGGAAGGGGAGGATTTTATGGGTGTGATGGGGGAGATTTAGGGATCAAATTTAGGAATTCTAGTAGTTAGAAACGGTTGGGAAGAAAGAGGGAAGTGGGAAATGTATTTGAAATGAAAGGTTTTTATTTTATTGGGGTGTGGGTCGGGTCGACTGTAACCCTAACTTGGACCCACAAAATTCCGTCGACTGTCCGTGGGTCGACCTACGGTCCGTCGATGGGAACCGATGTTCACTCTAACACTTAGAAAAATTTAGAAACCGTACATGGGATCTACGGATGCCATCCACGGTCCGTGGATTGACCAATGGACCGTCGATGGAAACCGTAGATCACTGCATCAACTTAATTTCTGCAAATTTTTTGTTTTCTTCCCAGCAAAAGTAGAAAACATTAGGACTTCTTCTTTACATTTTCTGAAACATTTTGGACACGGACCCTATTCTATCTATATCTAGCCAACACTAAAACTAAAAATTAATAAATATTTATCTAGAAAACTGCAAATTTCGGAAAAACTCCCTTTAACGAAAAGAAACTCCTATAGTTGGCTAGATTGTACATCTTGGGTTGCCTCCCAAGCAACGCTTGATTTAAAGTCACGGCACGACGCAGACACCATAGTTACTCAGACTTCACCAAGATCTCATTCCTCTATCACTTCATTGACACTCTTAGATTTCCCCAAGTAGATCTTTATCCTCTGACCATTCACCTTGAACCTCGATCCTTCCTTGTTCTCGAGTTCAACCGCTCCATGTGGAAATACTTGAGTTACTTTGAATGGCCCAGTCCACTTGGACTTGAGCTTGCCAGGGAACAAGATCAGCCTTGAGTTAAATAAGAGCACCAAATGACCGGCAACAAATTCACGCTTATCGATCTTCTGACCATGGTACTTCTTCATATTTTCCTTGTACAAGGCTGAACTTTCATATGATTGTAGGCGAAGCTCATCAAGCTCATTCATGTCATTCATTCTTTGACTCGATGCGGCGCCCCAATCCAAATTCAACTTCTTTAGCGCTCACATTGATTTATGCTCTAGCTCTACAGACAAATGGCAATACTTCCCATATACAAGTTTGTAGGGGGACATACCTATGGGAGTTTTAAATGCAGTGCGATAAGCCCATAGAGTATCATCAAGCCTCCTTGACCAATTAGTTCTGTTAGCATTTATGGTCTTTGCGAGAATTTTCTTTATCTCACGATTTGACACTTCAACTTGCCCACAAGACTGCGGATGATAAGGGGTTGCTACACTGTGGCGTACACCGTACTTCTCAAGCAACTCCTTGAACAATTTATTACAAAAGTGAGAACCTCCATCGCTTATGATTCCCCCTGATGTACCAAATCTGGAGAAGATATTCTTTTTCAGGTATGCGGTGACACTCTTTCCTTCATTGTTTGAAAGCGCGAATGCTTCCACCCATTTTGATACATAGTCAACCACAACAACAATGTACTTCATCCCATTCAAACTCACAAAAGGACCCATGAAGTCAAGACCCCAAACATCAAAAAGCTCAATCACCAGTGTTGGGTTCATTAGTAGTTCTTGCTTAATTCCTCCCTCACGCTGGCAACGATCACAAGACTTGGCAAAATCATGAGCATCTTAGTGGATGGTAGGCCAGTAATACCCACATTGCAAAATCTTATGGGCAGTTAGGATACCACTATGGTTCCCACCAACAGGCGATGAATGACACGCCTCTACTATACTCATCATCTCAACCTCGGGCACACAACGACGAATAATCCCATCAGCACAAACACGAAACAAGTAAAGCTCATCCCAAAAGAATATCTTCACATCAGACATGAACTTTTTCCTTTGGTGGAATGAAAAATCTGATGTAACCAAATCATTTGCCAAATAGTTAGCAAAATCTGCGCACCAAGGGATAAGATCATAAGAAACATCCAATACTTATTCATCTGGGAACAAATCATTAATCTCAACTCCATCCTGTAACTTGATCATTGCTTCCTCCCCTAGTCTAGACAAATGATCAGCAACCTGATTTTCTGTTCCTTTTCTATCCTTGACCTCAAAATCAAACTCTTGCCGTAGGAGCATCCATCTAATCAACCTTTGTTTTCCATCCTCTTTAGCCATCAAATACATCAATGCAGAATGGTCAGTATGCACTATGACCTTAGTACCAAGCAAGTAGGATCTAAATTTCTCAAATGCGAAAACCACAGCAATGAGTTCCTATTCAGTCACAGTATAGTTCTTTTGAGCTACATTCAGAGCTTTGCTGGCATAGTAAATTGGATGAACAATTTTCTCTCGCCTATGTCCTAATACTACTCCAAACGCCACCCAAATCGCTTCAAACTTCACTTCTAAGGGTTTCCCCCAATCCGGTGAAATAATGATAGGTGCCGAAGTTAACTTTTCTTTCAACTCTCCAAATGCTCTCAAACAAGCATCATCAAAATCAAACTTACACTCCTTTTCGAGTATCTTGCACAATGGGTGTGCAATTTTAAAGAAATCTTTTATGAACCTCCGGTAGAAACCTGGATGCCAAAGAAAACTTAAAACACCTTTTACAGAGATGGGTGGTGGAAGCTTCTCTATTACCTCAACTTTTGCTCTATCAACCTTAATACCTTTCTGCGAAATCTGATGACCCAGAACTATACCCTCTTTCACCATAAAATGGCATTTTTCCCAGTTGAGCACAAGATTGCACTCTTCACACCATTTTACTACCTCAGCAAAATGAGCCAAACAGTCATCAAATGAATCACCTACCACTGAGAAATCATCCATAAATACCTCTATCGTGTCCTCCACCATATCTGAAAATATCGACATCATACAACGCTGGAAGGTCGCTGGAGCATTACATAACCCAAATGGCATCCTTTTGACGACGAAAGTCCCATAAGGACAAGTGAAAGTGGTTTTATCTTGGTCTTCCGGAGCTATGCATATTTGATTGTAGCCCGAATACCCATCTAGAAAACAATACCAACCCTTACCAGCGAGACGATTTAGCATCTGATCCATGAACAACATTGGGAAATGGTGTTTCTCAGTACATGCATTTAACTTGCGGTAGTCCATACACACTCTCCAACCAGTCACCGGCCTCATTGGAACAAGCTCATTTTTGCATTGGGAACCACAGTGTTTCCTCCTTTCTTTGGCACATACTAAACCGGGCAAACCCAACTACTATCAGCAATAGGATATTACTCCAACATCTAAACACTTAATGATCTCCTTTTCCACAACCTCTTGCATAGGGGGATTCAATCTCCTTTGATGCTCACTACTTGGCTTGTTGTCCGACATGAGTTGAATTTTGTGAGAATAAATGCCCGGAGGAATCCCAATCATGTCTGCAATAGTCCACCCTATGGCCCTCTTAAACCGCTTTAGCACCGATATAAAAGCCTCTATTTGCCCTTCACTAAAGTGAGCAGCAATAATAACGGGAAAGGTGCTCTTTTGTCCCAAGAATAAATACCGCAAGTGAGATGGAAGAACCTTAAGTTCCAATTTTAGAGTCTCATCAACAGACGGTTTTGCAGGTATAGTGTCTCGATTCTTCATGTCTAATTCCAACTGTTTTGGTTTGAAACGAAACTCGAACCTATCAAGTGTAGCAACTAGCTCATCATAGTCATCAATACCATCACTGTCAAAATTCATTATCACAGCCGCTAATGCATCAACACCTAACCTCTCTTCAATAGACACTTCAGATTCTCGGTCCACAATATAATTAACCACCGATACCGACTTAAGATCACTCTCATGCTTCAGATACCTACAGATGTTAAAAGTTACCTCCTCATTATTTCATCGAAACTTCGTCTACCCTCTCTCCATTTCGACCAAGGCATGCCCAGTAGAAAGAAATAGTCTCCCTAAGATGATGGGAACCTCAAAATCAGCCTCACAATCAAGTATCACAAAGTCCACCGGAAAGAGGAATGACTCCACTTTCATAAGGACATCTTGGAGCACTCCAATGGACCTCTTCACAGTTCAATCGGCCATAAGTAAGCGCATCGCAGTCAGCTTTGGAGCTCCTAAACCCAATATCTTATAAATGGATAATGGCATCAAATTAATGCTGGAACCTAAATCACACAAAGCTTTCGCAAAGTGTAAAATTCCAATGGTCCAAGAAATAGTGAAAGGTACAGGATCCTCTTTCTTTTACACAAGTGACCTAGTAGCAATAGCATTACAATGTTGCAGCCTCTCCTCATTCTCAAAACTAACAACCCTTTTTTTTGTCACCAAGTCTTTCATGAATTTAGCATACCCAGGCATCTGTTCCAGAGCTTCTATCAATGGGACATTTATGGACAGTTGCTTCAACATAGCTATGAACCTGCGATATTTTCCCTCTTCAATCTTTTTCACCAACCTTTATGGGAATGGAGGTGGAGGTCTAGGCATGAGAACAACTTTTTGGGTCACCTCAGCTTCCTTTTCTGTATTATCTTTCGGAGTTTCAGTCACCTCATTCTCATCCTCATCTGTTTCTATCACTCTTTCAACCTCAGATGGCATGGGGGGATCAACAGTCTGTTTTCCTCTGCGAGTCGTGACTGCTATATAATGCCCATCATTTTTTAAATTTTGGATGGTGTTTCTAGGAAGTGTGCTAGGCTAGCGTGGGTTCACAGTAGCAGACAAATGACTAAACTGCTGCTCAAGTTGCTTGATCGACACTGCATGGGCATCAACTTTTTGACCGATTCCAGACAAATCATTTGTCATTTCCTTCAAATTCTCATCTGTCATATCAAACCTCTTCATTATTTTTTGCATCATATCCTCAATGCGAGTCATACTTGTGCCAGCCTCTCTATTACCAGGGGAAAGTAGGGCCGAACCTTATCATTCTTGTTGCCCTACTTATTCCGGTTGTCATTGTTATCATGATTGTAGTTCCCATCCCGGACATAGTTTCCCTCACGGTTGTAGTTGCCATAGTTTCGACCTTGGTTTCCTTGACCTTGGCACCACTTATCCGAGTTGGAACCTTGGGCATTGGTTTAGAAACCCCCCGTCTGATCATTAACCAGATTCACATCCTTCTCATAGTAATATTCCTCAACTGGCGGCGGTGGAGTTCTAGTTAGATAATATAGCGCATTTAAATTTTCTGCACTTCCACACACATGCTTGAATACCAAGCCAATTTCTGTCCTCATTTGAGCCATCTCTTCACAAATGTTATCATTTGATTGACTTGGTGCAGTTTGGATAACAAACATGCTCCTACCAGTATTTTCCTTTCTAGTGCTCCATGCCTTATTGTTTTGGGAAATCCTCTCAAGTTTTTCAGAGATCTCCTCAAAAGTGCACTCACCATATGATCCTCCAGCAATAGTGTCCAACACAACCTTTCCATTGTCATTCTGTCCTCGGTAGAAGTTCTCATTCAGTGACTCATCATCTATGCGGTGATTCGGAACACTCCTCATGAATCCAGTGAACCTATCCCATGAACTGCTTACTGACTCTCCAGGGAGTGTCGTGATGTTATTTAGTTTATCTTTGGAATTCAACTTCTTGGACACCGGAAAATACCTCGCCATGAACACTTTATGCAATCGGTCCCATGTATATATCGAATTGTATGGCAGCTCAGAAAATCATACAGCCGCATCCCCATTCAACAAAAGTTGGAATACTCGAACCTATGATGTTCCTATCCAATTCTGGTCGTCCCACACAACTCTTGTAGACACTTATTAATTTATCCATATGAGCATATGGATCTTCCGAAGCTAACCCAGCAAACAACCTTCTTGCTGTAAGCATTTGCATAAGACTGCTGGTCACTACAAATGTGTGTCCTGAAGTTAGTGGAGGGAGAACAATAGGCCTATCTGATCCAACCGCATCGTAGTCAACCCTGTAGTTATCACGAGCCCTCGATGCTGGCGGATTTTGTACCCTTTCTGAATTTTTTATTAGACGACCACCTTGAACCTGAGCGGGCACATTAACAACTCCATGAAGTTAAAATTCAGCACCATGTCCTTGACCCTCTGCATTTTGATTATTGTGTACCCCTTGATTAGCCATTTTCCTCAAAGTTCTTCTCAATTCAGGATCATAGGGGGTCAAGGGTTCGTCTCGACTCCGTGTACTTGGCATACACTAGAGTTGAAAGCTGTAGAAAATAAAAATAAAACAAAAATGTAAAATCAGGAAATACTTGACTAAAGTTCGATAATATACTTAGTTTAATCTAAAAGTCGTATTCCCCGGAAGCGGCACCAAAATTTGATACGCCCAACTTGTAGGTTGGGGTCGATCCCACGAGGTATATGGTTTAGACTTAAACTTAACTCACAATTATCTCTTTTCAGTAAAACTATTTCTGAGAAGAGTAAATAAAAGAGGGGTTTTGTAACTAAAGTAACAGTTTGTTGGTTTGAATTAATAAGTAACAAGTAAGCAAGATTCACAGTTTAGATATCAATATAAGATGAAAACTAGGGCATATGTGTTCCCCACAAGCTCTTAACGCAGTATTTCTAATTATAGTAATTCTATCCTAGTGTTTGACATTCAAGGCCGATAAGTTATGTATCCCTAAGTGATTGGTAATCTAAGTAGGAACTTTCACTCGCGACTTGGTAAATATACGGGTGTGTGCTTTATTAACCCTTACCTTTACCCAGATTAGTCCTCATGTCAATTGAGTTGGGTATTCACCCTCACGTCAACTAATTTATGTCAGACTATTAGATAGCAGTAAATCCCTAACTAAATCTCAGTTGTTTAATCCTTTTCTCATTTGTTACCCCCTTGGTAAGGAAAGTAGGAACGATGCGAGTTCTAACATTGCGCACAGCTAGAAAGACTTTTAAACGAAAAGATTAACAATACATGCATAAACACTATTCAAGAATTACTTAGTTATTATTCATATGTTGCTAATTGCTCATGGTTCCCACAACCCTAGTTATGGATTTAGCTACTCATGCTTGAAAATTCACAATTCATATTAGGGTCAAAGAATTGATGAACTTACAATTAGAATAGATGAAAACCTAAATCATGAATTGAAATTCAAAGTGCAAATTGCATAAAACCAACGTCCGGAATTTAATTGCTAAGAGTTTGCAAAATAATTCCAAAAGACTTAAGAAAAGTTTCCAATATTGTCTAACCTCTAAAAATGGAAATAAAAACTAATATTTATAGTATTTAAATCGTAAACCAACTAGGAAATGAAAATAAGGAAAAACCTACGGACCGTGGATCGACCTACGGTCCGTGGGTCACCTCCGTGGTTCAGGTACTGGAACTCAATCTCTCTGATCACAACGACGGATGTGCAGGACGATCCGTCATTCGACCTACGATCCTTCATTGGTCTTCGAGGTTCCACACTTGGTGAGACTTCCATTAACTTCAACTAGGCTGCATCCCTTCGAGCCGTCATTGGACCTACGGTCCGTCGTTGGCTTCGTCAGTTGCTGTTGCTGCCATTTTAGTCCATTTTCCTGCCAACCGCTTCCGAACCAATTTCCTGCAAAAGATTTCATAAACACGTTATATCTAATAAAAAAATTAGCCCAAGACACATAAAAACTCTGAGTGAAATGCATCAAAAAAACTGTAAACTCACGGTATATCACTTCCTTCCACACTTAGTACAATTTGTCCTAGGCATTGAAGATCCTTTACCATTACCTTCTTGAGGCTTAGGGTTAGACACCCTATCTTGGTTGAACTTTGGAGGAGCATTAGAAGAATCTCAGCCGGAAAACTTTTGTCAGAATCTAGGACGACCTTGTCCATCGGACCTTGCATGAGGGAAATTACCATCACCTTTCTAAGCCCTTTTTACCTCTTTAGACTTTTCCTTAAGTTTTTCCTCCTCAATTTATTGTGCATGTACCATGAGATGAGAGATATCCATTTCATTAATGAGCATTGTGGTTCGGCACTCTTTAACCACTATTTCAGACATCCCCAAAATGAACTTGCTCATTCTAGCCCTTGAATCCGCAACCATTGTTGGAGAATATTTCGACAATTTAGTGAACTTTAAAGCATACTCCCTCACACTCATACTCTCTTGCCGAAGGTTAATGAACTCAACCAACTTGGTTTCCCTCATCTCTAGGGGAAAGAACCTATCAAGAAAAGCGGCTTTGAACTTCTCCCAGTCTAGAGGACCCGCATCTTCCGGTCTCCCTTCCTTTCATTGATTATACCATATTTGAGCCACTCCCTTTAGTTGATAAGCGGACAACTCCAGTTTTCCCACCGGCGTAACTCCCAAGATCATCAAAATCTTATAGACCTCATCAATAAATTCTTGAGGATCTTCCTCAATTTTAGAACCGTGAAACTCCGGAGGATTCATCCTTGTAAAGTCCCTCACTCTTGAAGACGCCGAATTCACATTTGGGTTAGCCGGAACCGCAACCTCCCTATTTGCTTGGGCCGTCACCGCTTGATCTAACACTTGAAAAGCAACCCTAAACTCTGTATTCGACACTTGTTCGCCCAAAGGATCGACTGGAACTTGAGGAGCTTGGGGAGGAGCTTGTTGTTCCTCATTCTCCCTCACATTCCTTCTAGCATAAGCTCTTTGGGTAGCCATATCCTGAAGAACATAGGATAAGGATTAGGAGATAGATTTTATAGAGTTAAACTCTATCGCACGACTTAAGAGTAATGAAAGAAGTGGATTTTCCTACTCATCTTGTAGCCTCTTATTCATAAATGTGGTGCGTTTCAAACTTATGGACAAGACTCTACTAGACGTGGCTTATGAGACATCCTAGGACCATTCTAAACCTTGTGCTCTAATTACCAAGTTTGTCACAACCCAGGGGTACCCTCTAGATGTAACATGGCATATAGAACCCCGAAGGACTCAATACAAGCCACTTAGTTCTCATAACATAATAAATAGAATAATAAGAGTAAAACAATAGTCCAAGTCTAAATCATTTTATAAAAGTAAAGCGGAAGTCTAAACTCATGTCTCATCATAGTCATCTAATACAATAGAATGAAATTGGGCCTAGCCCATACATCATGTTCAAAAGTGAAATACATGAAGGAAACTAAGACAACAAGTCCGTCCTCGAACCATGAGGACTCACCAAAGCTCAGGAATATCTCAAGTCAACCTCTAGCCACGAAAACCAGAAACCTGATAGTCTGACCCTACATTTGGGAAAAATATAGGCAAAAGTATGCTTTAGTACAAAACAATGTACCAAGTATGATAGCCATGCATAAAACATTTAGAACATGCTAAAAGGGACATTTCATTTCATGACATGCAATTGACCAAGCTAAACATGATATAAAATCTTTATAAAACATAAGTTACCAAAATCATGGTCAATGAAAGCTAACTTCATCTTTAAAACCTTTGAACTCATGTGAGATACTTCTTGAAGTAACCTTATTTCATTATTACTTGTGGGGAAATTAGCCTTAACCGACATTGAGACCATGTGAGCTAAAACATGATCCCCCGGTGTCTCCCACACCGAAAAGGGTTGTTCTACTTGCCTAAGGTAGAACCATGAACATCTAGCTTAAGTGGATCCACTAGCTAATCAACCTATGGGGGTACATAGTTTATGGGATAAGGAGATTGCTACTTGAAACCCGACCTCTACTACGGGGGAGCTTCCATCTCATGAGATTAATTTGGAAACCAGGCCTCTATTATGGGAGAGCTTCCATATCACTTTCAATATTCACTCGGTGCTAAGCATAAATTCCCACAGAATAGTCATTTCTTACCTTGACTTCATTACTCATGAAGAGATGCCCTTGGACAACCAATCCAAACTAGTTCATTAGGATAGCTCTTACTGTTGATTCATTTAGGTGAGAAAGCCTTTCAACCTAAGAATCTTTTCTATGTGAGAAAATCTTTCACATCATGCTAGTTATATGTTTATGAGAATGTCCTTCCAATAACACAACAACAATATCATCATTGATACTTTACTCTTAAAGCACCCTTAAAACATTAGCATAAATCTCATAATCAATGCATAAGTCCATAATTTACCTCTTGAGGTCAAAACCCACTTTCAATCATAAACTCTTAGAAAATATGGGTTAGATATGGATTTCATCATAAATAAATGTAAAACTAGTAATACATGCTCAATTTCATAAAATACTTGCTTTATACTCAAAACCACTCATCCTATGATTCACAAGTTGAAAACATAGGGATTTCATGGTTTCATGGGTAAATTCATTAATTCATGTATAAAAGATCATAATTCAATTATTTAAATCAATAATTATAAGAACCATGCTAATTGAAGAAAACTCTAACTCAATTGGAGAATTCTACCATTTGAAATAGAGGAATTTGGGGACTCCATGGATGAAAACTATCATACCTTGAATCCAAATGCTTGCCTTCAATGGAGGAATTGGAACCTTAGCTTGAAACCCTAGGTGAATCCTTCTTTTTCTTCTTCTTCAAGTTCTAGAGAGAGAATTATTTGGGAGGAGATTTGGGATTCTTTTGTAAATTTAGAAGAATGAAGTAAATGGGGTGAATTTGATGGTTCAATGGCTTATGTAGGGGTCCTAAATAAAGACAAAACTACCTAGCTTAGGAACTAATTAATTAGGAAAAGACCCAACTAACCCTGAAATTAATAACTGTCTGCTGCCACCGACGGACCCAGTCGACAAACCGTGGTCTGATCTACGGTCCATCCTGGTGAAACGTCGATGGTGGTCTGAGACTTGATCTTTGGGGTTCGAACCATGGACCTCCAACCACAGATCATGGTCTGACCAACGGTCCGTTGGTTAGGTTGTGGTTCTAGAGCCTCAGAACTTACTTGGGCAGGCCAACCACAGACCACACCTACGGTCCGTAGTCCCATCTACTAGCCGTGGGTGGCCGGTGTGGTCTGGAAGCTGCAACATCTGTACAACTGCTATATAGGTCTATTTGAATATAGGGTGTTACAAAAACTTACCCATTCAAGTCATTCTCTTAAACTTACCAAAGAAGATCAAGTTCTTCCTCTCCCAAATATTTCTCTTTCTGGAAACTTGAAGAAGAAGGGTTCAACCTAGGGTTTCAAGGCAAGTCTCCAATCCCACCATTGAAGGTAAGCTTTTGGCATTGAGGTATGATAGTTTTCATCCATGTATTCCTTCCATTCATGGAGTCCCCAAATTCTCCTATTTTTAATGTTAGAAATTCCCAATTGAATTAGGATTTTTCTTCTATGTTATGGGTTCTCTTAATTATTGATCAAATTGATTGATTTATGATCTATGATGCATGAATTGAGTTAATCTAATGATTTTATGATGATTCCCCATGAACCCATATATAGACAATAAAATTTTAATCGAGAAAACAATTATCCAGAACGGAAAAATTATGCAACAATCATATATATTATTTCAAGTATGAGTGTTACAGTCTCTATGATTCCTCTGAATTTATCTTTTCAAATATAAATTCAAGGGCTTTTGAGCTTGATCTTGGATCCAAGGGATTTAAAGCTTGTTCTTGAATCTTCGATTAACTTGAACTTGAATTTTATCTTGATCTTGACTTTTACTTGAACTCAAGGGCTACGATCTTGTTCTTGAATCTTGTAGTCTTGATCTTGATTTGTGGATTTGATGAACTTGATTATCTTGATCTTAAACTTGATCCTGGATTCAAGGGCTTTGGATTTTGTTCTTGAATCTTCAACGAATTTGAACTTAAACTTCAACTTTATCTTGATGTTGACTTCTAGTTGAATTCAAGGGCATCGAGCTTGATCTTGAATCCGGTGGTCTTGATCTTGATCGTTCTTGATCTTGAGTTCTAGTTGAATTCAAGGGCTTCAAGTTTGATCTTGAAC
Source organism: Solanum etuberosum (assembly GCA_029582245.1). Taxonomy (NCBI): domain Eukaryota; kingdom Viridiplantae; phylum Streptophyta; class Magnoliopsida; order Solanales; family Solanaceae; genus Solanum; species Solanum etuberosum. The sequence continues at coordinate 98,747 of JAJONR010000356.1, forward strand.
TTTATCTTCATCTTGTCTTCTAGTTGAATTCAAGGGCTTCGAGCTTGATCTTGTACTTTATCTTGATCTTGACTTCTATAGTTGAATCCAAGGGCTTCGAGCTTGATCTTGAATCCGGCAGTCTTGATCTTGATCGTTCTTTAACTTTTTCTTGATCTTGACTTCTAGTTGAATTCAAGAGCTTTGAGCTTGATATTGAACTTTATCTTTATCTTGACTTCTAGATGAATCCAAGGGCTTTGAGCTTGATCTTGAATCCGGCAGTCTTGATATTGATCGTTCTTGAACTTGAAGGATTGAATTCTTGAATTCTTGAATCCGGCGTAATCTGTGGCTTTTGATCCACGAGCATTCTCTAGCTTCTTGTTTAGAATTCTTGAACTTGTAGAGAAATCTTTGGGTTTTGATCCACGGGCTTTCTCTAGCTTCTTGTTTAGAATTCTTGGTTCTTTTTCTGAATTATGAGGACCCCTATTTATAGTTTCAAAATAGAGGAGTTGTGTTTAGAAGAGGATTCCTTTCAGCCAATCAGATTTAAGTGACGTGGCATATGGGCTTTATGGAGTGGGCTTTAATTAAATTCATATTTATTGAATTTAAATAATTAATCTAATTATATTAATCCATAATATTTATTTGGACTAATATATTCATGAATTTAAAATCATTTTATAAATTTATTTTTTAATAAATTTTAAATAATTACAAATGCCCCCTTCTTCAAGTCTTGTCGAGATATTTTATCTTTCAAAGACTAGGCTTGAAGAATTTGAAGAATTCAACTTGCAGACTTGAAGAATTTGAAGACTTCAACTTTCATACTTGAAGAATTTGAAGACTTCAACTTTCATACTTGAAGAATTTGAAGACTTCAACTTTCATAGTTGAAGAATTTGAAGACTTCAACTTGCATACTTGGAGATTTTTAAGACTTCATCTTGAAACAACTTTTATTCATAGGGGTTTGGCCAAATTGAGTCACCACCATTTGGTGAAAGTATGAAGTTTTATGCAAGATTACTCATAGCTTTAACTTTCATGTGACAGATCAAGTGGGAACATTTGTTTTTTTGACACTCATGCAACTAAACTTAGAATATGGTTCTAAGTGCCTACGTACCTCAATGAAGAGGATCAAGTCAAAACGTAGTTTTGGGACAGTGTTTTTTTTATGTGCCTTACACGATTTATACTCTTGCGGGCCAGGAGTAACATGTCGTTTATGCTCGTACCTTAAGGAGCATTTTGTACTTGAAGATTCACTCAAATTTAAAGAGTTTTATGATATACAGTTAAGGCTCGTGTTTCAAGGAGCATTTTTACTTGAAGATTTAACTCAAATTTGAAGAGTTTTGTGACATATAGTTTAAACTCATGTTTCAAGGAGCATTTCAACTTGAAGATTTAACTCAAATTTGAAGGGCTTTCCAACTTAGAGATTTAACTCAAATTTGAAGAGTCTTGTGATATATAGTTTCGGCTTGTGCATCTGGGAGCATTTAAGCTTGAATATTTATCTTGAATTTAAAGTGCTTTATGATATGAAGGCTTAAATCAAATTTGAAAAGTTATCCCAACTTAGAGATTTAGCTCAAATTTGAAGAGCTTTTAAACTTCGAGATGTAGCTCAAATTTTAAAAGTTATCTGACATGAGGTTTTAGGCTCGTGCATCTAGGAGCATTATAACTTGCAGTTTAGGCTCATGCGATGAGGAGCATTGTAACTTGCATTTTAAACTCATGCGTTAAGGAGCATTGTAACTTAAAGTTTAACCTCATACGTTAAGGAGCATTTAGATATACATTGACTCTTGAAAGTCATCTTCAGATGTAGACCTTCCCCCAATTTGGAGTTCTTCTATATCTTCATCTTCATGAGGTTCATAGATAGGAGATCGTTGATCTTCTTTTAAAGTCATGCTTAATTCCATGTCATGTGCACGAGTTGCCAACTCTTCGGATGTATTGGGCTTTAATCCTTGCAAGATGTAGTGAAGACCCCAATTCATACCTTGGATGCACATTTCAATGCTAGAAGTTTCACTAAGGAGATATTTGCAGTTGAGGCTGAAACTTCTCCAGCGATTGATAAAGTCAACAACTAGCTCATTTTCACCTTGAAGAGTCTTTGTAAGTTCAATCATACTAACGGCGCGTCTTGTGCTATAGAAAAGATTGAGGAACTCTTTCTCTAACTGCTCCTAACAATCTATAGAATTTGGATCAAGATCTGTGTAGCAATCAAAGGAATTTTCTTTGGGAGATCGAATGAACTCTTTAACGAGATAATCACCATATGTCCCAGCATCATTGGAAGTTTCGATAAAATGTGCTATATGTTGTTTAGAATTTCCTTTTCCATTAAATTGTTGAAGCTTAAGAGGTTGATAGCCCTCAGGCATTTTCAAGTTATCAATTATTTATGTATATGGCTTTGCATATGTGGGAGAAAATTTTGATGGAGACTCATATTTGTCTACGATAGCCTCTATGATAAAGTCCTTCAATTGATCAATGGGAATCAAACCTCCAGCGGAGAGATTAATCTCTTTGATCCTTGTTTGTTTTATACAAGACTCTCCTTCGTCTTGAATTCTAGGAAGGTTCAAAGATTCTTGACTTGATCTTCTTTCGATCTTGTTATCCCTCTTATTTGTTAGCTTTGAAAGTTTAGCATCTTGTTCCTGAGCACACTTTTTCAATTCTTCAATTGCTTTAGTCAAGCTTGCTAGTCGTTCTTCTATAGTGCAAGTCATTTTGATATTCTTTGTACTTGAAAAGTTGAGATGAGAGTTAGAGATTGTCCCACTGGGCGTGCCAGAACTTGTAGAGCAATCTGTGGCTTTTGATCCACGAGCTTTATCTAGCTTCTTGTTTAGAATTCTTGAACTTGTAGAGAAATCTGTGGCTTTTGATCCACAAGCTTTCTCTAGCTTCTTGTTTAGACTTCTTGATTCTTTTTCTGAATTATGAGGACCCCTATTTATAGTTTTAAAATAGAGGAGTTGTGTTTAGAAGAGGACTCCCTTCAGCCAATCAGATTTAAGTGACGTGGCATATGGGTTTTATGGAGTGGGCTTTAATTAAATTCATATTTATTGGATTTAAATAATTAACCCAATAATATTAATCCTTTATATTTATTTGGACTAATATATTCATGAATTTAAAATCATTTTATAAATTTATTTTTTAATAAATTTTAAATGATTACACCATGTAATCCCCATGTTTTTCAAATTAAGATGATATGATGTGGGTCTTGGATTATGATAGAAGATTATATGAAATCAACCTTGAATTGATAGAATTACATGAATTTATGATGAATTTCTATGAACCCATGTCTAACCCATATTTTCTAGAAGTTGATGATTGAAAGTGGGTTTTCAACCTTGAAAGGTGAGTTATGGAATTATGTATGTTCTTATGAAATTTATGTAAATGTTTTAAGGATGCTTTGAGAGTGAAGTATCAATGATGATGATGTTGGTGTTGCGTTGTTGAAATGATTTTCTTATATACACATGAAAGTATGATCGTGAAAGTTTTTCTCACATATTAAGGATTCTAAGGTTGAAAGGTCTTCTCACCTAAATGATCCTAAGAAAAAGAGATATCCTAATGAAACCTAGCTTGGATTGGTTATTAAATGATACCTTTCCATGTATGACTTACGACCAAGCTTGGATTGGCAAGATGACATGCCCTTCCATGGATAATAAGAACAAGTAAGAAGATGACTATTCCGTTAATTTATGTTTAGCACCGAGAGGATATTGAGATGGAAGCTCTCCCGTGAGTAGAGATCGAGTTTCTAGAAGCAATCTCTTTATCCCATACCTATGTGCCCCCATAGGATGATTGTATTAGATAAACATTAGCTAGTAGATCCACCTAAGCTAGAAGTTTGTGGTCCTTACCTTGGCAAGTAGGACAACCCTTTTCTTTGTGGAAGAAGCTAGGGATCATGTTATAGCTCACATGGTCTCTATGTCGGTTAAGGCGACTTCCTACAATAATAATGAACTAAGGTTACTTCAAGAAGTATCTCACATTTGTTCAAGGATTTTAATAATGTTAGCTTGCATTCACCATGTTTTATGACTCATGTTTTCTAACCCCTTTTATATCATGTTTTAGCTTGGTCATTACATGTCATGAAATGTCCTATTTTAGAATTATTTAAATGTTTAAATGCATGGCTATCATACTTGGTACATATTTTGTGCTAACACATACTCTTGCCTACATTTCCCCAAATGTAGGGTCTGATAGTTAGGGTTCTCAGTTTCATGGCTAGAGGTTGATTTGAGAGATTCTGAGCCTTGGTGAGTCCTCATGCTTCGAGGATGGATTTTCATTGTTTTTCAGTTTTCTTTCTTACTTTCAGTTTTGGACATGATGTATGGGCTAGGCCCAATTTTATTCTTATGTACTAGATGGCTAATGAGACAGTGTTTAGACTTCTTCTTTAATTTTATAAAAACTTTTGGGACTTGAAATGTTGTTATTTTTCTCTTTGTTCTATTTCTTATGTTATGAATGCTAAGTAGCTTGTATGGGGTCTCTCGGGGTCCTATATGCAATGTTACGCCTAGGGGGTACCTTGGGTCGTGACAAACTTGGTAATTAGAGCACAAGGTTTAGAAAGGTCCTAGGATGTCTCATAAGCCACGTCAAGTAGAGTCTTTTTCATGACTGTGAAGCGCGCCACATTTATGAATGAGAGGCTACAAGATGTCTAGGAAACTCCACTTCTTCATTACTCTAAAGTCGTGCGATAGATTTTAACTCTATAAGATCTATCTCCTAATCCGTATCCGATGCTCTATAGGATATGGCTACTCGAAGAGCTTCTGCTAGAAGGAATATGAGGGAGAATATGGAATAAAAAGCTCCTTCTCAAGCTCCTCAATCTCCGGTCGACCCTTTGGTTGAGCAAGTGACTAATGCAGAGTTTAAGGCTGCTTTTAATTTATTGGCTCAAGCCATGACATCCCAAGTCAATATGGAGGTTGCGGTTCCCGTAAACCCAAATATGGGTACGAAGGAATCTAGAGTCAGGGACTTCACTAGAATGAATCCTCTAGAGTTTCATGGTTCTAAGGTTTAGGAAGATCCTCAAGAGTTCATTGATGAGCTTTACAAGGTGTTGATGATCATGGGAGTGACACAGGTGGAAATGGGAGAGTTTGCCGCTTATCAACTTAAGGGTGTTGCTCAAGTTTTATTCAATCAATGGAAAGAAGGGAGACTGAAAGATGCGGGTCTTCTCGATTGGGAGAAGTTTAAGGTTGCTTTCTGTGAAAGGTTCTTTCCCCATGAGATGAGGGAGGAAAAGGTGCTTGAGTTCATCAACATCGTCAAGGAAGTATGTGTATGAAGGAATATGCTTTAAAGTTCAGACAATTGTTGAAATATGCTCCTACAATGGTTGCCGACCCTAGGGCAGGGATGAGTAAGTTTGTTCGGGTGTTTCAGAAATGGTGGTTAAAAATGTCATACCACCATGATTGTTAATGACATGGACATTTCACGTCTCATGGTTCATGCTCAACAGATTGAAGAGGAGAAACTTAAGGAAAAGTCTAGGGAGACAAAGAGGGCTAAAACCGGTGATGGTAATTTCTCTCATACAAGGTCTGATGGACATGGTCTTCCTAAATTTAGACAATGGTTTTCCAGTGAAGGCTCCGCCAATGCTCCTCCTAAATTCAACAAAGATAGGGTGCCTGACCCTAAGCCTCAAGAAGGGAATGGTAGTGAATCTTCATTGCCTATGTTTACTTGTGCTAGGTGTGGAAAGAATCACGAGGGTAAGTGCCTAGCTGGCATGGATGGTTGCTTTGGTTATGGTAAAAGTGGTCATAAGATGATGGATTTCCCAATGCTTATGGCTAAAGGAAGAGAGGTCAAGCAAGCTCCTCCTAGTAGTTCGGGTTCCAATGCTCCCAAACAAAACTAATTTTATGCACTTCAGACTCGTGGTGAACAAGAGGGTTCTGCCAATGTGGTTACCGATATGTTGAATGTCTTCCAACTTGATGTTTATGCTTTACTTGATCCAGTGCTACCTTGTATTTTGTGACGCCATATGTGGCTATGAGGTTTTATGTTCTTCCGGATGTGTTGTTAGATCCTTTCTCTATCTCTACTCTTGTTGGTGATTCTATTGTGGCTAAGATTGTCTATAGAAAGTGTCCCGTCTCCTTGTCCCATAGAGTAACTTTTGTTGACTTGTTAGAGCCTGATATGCTAGATTTTTTTGTTTTCCTTGGTATGGATTGGTTGCATTCTCGTTATGCTTATATTGCTTGTAGAACCTGTGTAGTCAAGATTCACTTTCCGAATGAGCCTATCCTAGAGTGGAAAGGGGGAAATTCCATGCCTAAGGGTTAGTTTGTCTCTTGTCTTAAAGCTAGAAAGATGATTTCAAAGGGTTGCATTTACCATCTAGTTAGGGTGAGGGATTTGGATTCTGAAACCTCTACTCTTGAGTCAGTCCCCTTTGTTAATGAGTTTTCGGAAGTTTTCCGAGATGATTTACCCGATATTCCTTTTGAAAGGGAAATAGACTTCGGTATTGACCTCCTCCCAGATATGCAACCTATTTTTATTCCTCCTTACCAAATGGCTTTGGCAGAACTAAAGGAGTTGAAAGAACAAGTGAAAGATTTGTTGGATAAGGGTTTCATCCAACCGAGTATCTCTCCATGGGGTGCTCCAGTCATTATGGTTAGAAAGAGGATAGTCTCTTCGTATATGTATAGAGTATCGACATTTGAATAAGGTTACCATTAAGAATAAGTATCCTCTCCCAAGGATAGATGATCTGTTTGACCAACTTAAAGGAGAAAGTTACTTCTCTAAGATTGACCTTCGGTCCGGTTATCACCAATTGAGGGTGAAGGAAATTGATATTCTGAAAATGGCTTTGAGAACCCGATATGGTCATTTTGAGTTATTGGTGATGTGTTTTGGTTTGACTAATGCTCCAGCCGATTTTATGGATTTGATGAATAGGGTGCTTATACAATACCTTGACATGTTTGTGATTGTGTTCATTGATGATATATTGATTTTTTTGAGAATTGAGGATGATCACATCAATCATCTGAGGATTGTGTTGGAAGTTCTCAAGGACCAAGAACCCTTTGCAAAGTTTAGCAAATGTGAGTTTTGGCTAAGGTCCATAGCTTTTCTTAGTCACATTGTTTCAGGTAAGTGTATTGAGATAGATCATAAGAAGATGGATGAGATCAAGAGTTGGCCTAGACCTCTTTCCCCTTTGGATATTAGAAGTTTCTTGGGTTTAGCTGGTTACTACAGAAGGTTTGTTGAGGGTTTTTCTTCGATTGCCTTTCTATTGACAGCATTGACTAAAAATAAGGCTAAGTTTATATGGTCCGAAGCATGTGAGAAGAGTTTTCAGGAATTGAAGGATAGATTGACTTTCGCTTTGGTGTTGACCATACCGAAAGGGAATGACGGTTTTATTATTTATTGTGATGCCTCTAGAATTGGGCTAGGATGTGTACTTATGAAAAATGGGAAGGTTATTTCGTATGGTTCAAGGCAACTCAAGCTTCATGAAAAGAATTATCCTACCCATGACCTTAAACTAGCGGCGGTTGTTTTCGCCTTAAAGATTTGGTGGCACTATTTATATGGTGTTCATGTCTATGTTTTCACCGACCATAAGAGTTTACAATCTGTGTTTAATCAGAAGGATCTAAATATTCACCAAAGAAGGTGTCTTTAGTTATTAAAGGACTATGATATGAGTCCTCTCTATCACCCCGGTAAAGCGAATGTGGCGGCGGATGCTCTTAGTCGGTTGTCTATGGGTAGTGTTTCTCATATTAAAGAAGATAAGAAGGAGTTGGTTGTCTATGGGTAGTGTTGCTCATATTGCTCATAGGTTGGCCCGGTTTGGTGTTCAATTAGTGGACTCCATTAAGGGTGGTGTTATGGTCCACAATGGTTTAGAATCATCTTTTGTGGTGGATGTGAAGGCCAAGCAAGGTCTTGATCCAACTTTGGCTGAATTGAAGGAAGCAGTGCTTAAGAAATCCATTGAGGCTTTCTCCCAAGGGGGAGATGGAGTGCTTCGATATTAAGGTCGTTTGTGTGTTCCTAATGTTGATGACTTGAGGGAACAAATCTTATCGGAAGCCCATAGTTGTCGGTATTCCATTCACCTAGGAGCCACCAAGATGTACCATGATTTGCGGGAGATCTATTGGTGTAATGGGATGAAGAAGGATATTGCAGAATTTGTGGCTAAGTGTCATAATTGTCAACAAGTGAAAGTTGAGCATCAGAAACCGAGAGGTTTATCTCAAGATATTAACATTCCTATTGGAAGTGGGAAGATGTGAATATGGACTTCATCGTTGGTTTGCCGCGCACTCGGCGACAACATGACTCGATTTGGGTTATAGTAGATCGAATGACGAAATTAGCTCATTTTATTCCCCTCATGATTTGCTATTCGGCGGAGGACTATGCTAAGTTGTATTTGAGGGAAATGGTAAAGTTGCATAGAGTGCCTTTATCCATAATCTCCTGTCGTAGTACTCAATTCATAATCTCCTTGGAGATAATCATTCTCATTTATGCAAGATTATGAAAAAGCTTAAGTTTTGAGAAAATTAGTCAACTTGATTGGTTTCTACATGTTTATGTGCATTTGAGTATGAGTTGCACATAGACTTCATGATATGAGGTTTTGAATATGCTTTAGCTTGGACTTGATGTTTCCTCTTCGGATATGTGCATTTATGTGATTGCATGCATGATGGGTTGCTAGTTTAGAGTCCTTTTCTTCATGTGATTTCTAGGATCCCATTCAAGGACGAATGTTCCCAAGGGGGAGATAATGTACACCCCAAAATCAAGAAACCTAGAAAACAGAGTCAAAGTGAAGGTCACCAGCTCGCGACTGAGCCAAGGTACCCTTCATGGAGCCCCTCAAGGGCCGTGAAGGGGACCACGGCTCGTGGTGGTGCTCGTGAAGCCCTCCAGTGGATGGTGAAGCTGGGTTCTCTTTCCACGAGCCCTTAGACACCTCGTGAAGGGAACCACGAGTCATGTTGGTGCCCGTAAAGGGGAGGCATAATCCATCCAGCATGATTATGCCGTCCCAAAATGAATTTATTCTAAATGTGGTAGCTCGGTACTGGTTCGGGTTCATCAGCAACACGATTATGCCATCCCAAAATGAATTTATTCTCAGACACCCAAAGGTAGCATGTTTAGGCTCTATCATTTCTTGCCAGTAGCTAAATTTGGGGTTATTGATTGAGCAGGAGATCGCCATGAGGGACAAGCAGAGACAGACTTCACTTTCATTCCCGGTGTTGATCACCGAGCTTTGCAGACGGGCTCATGTCCCCAGAGATGAGAAGACGGATGTGGAGGTGATACCTACCTCCTCTACTGAAATCCGGTGCATTGAGGTCGAGTACTAGAGAGATGAGGCTGATAGGAGGAGGGAAGCCCCGGTGGACACCTCCCCAGAGATTGATATTGACACACTACCTGCAGAGGAAGTCTTGCCTACTCAAGCCACCAGGCCTTCAGGTATTTCCAACTCTGCTCCTTCCGATTATCCTGACACTTCTGTTGCACCCTTTCCCCCTATATTTGCTACTGATGCTACTACTCCTTATAGGCCTCCAATCACCCAAGCGATGATGTATAAGATGGGGCATCTGCCCCAGTCTGCTGATAAGCATGCCTCCCAGTTAGAGGCCGCGGTTCCTTGGAAGATCGAGAGAGCCATTGCTTCTTCATTGACACCTCTCAGCGCTTTGATTAATGCCCTTACGGTGAGGGTAGAGGTATGTGAGAGAGGACAGGGAGTTTCTGATGAGGTGACGACCTTGAAGGCCGATATTATTGGGCTGAGAAAAGATGTGGACCAGCTGAAGTCCACCGATTTTACCTCACTATTTGGGATGGTGGAGATCCCAGATGACCCGAGTGCACATATGCCAGCCTGTTCGGATGTGCCTCCGGCTACTACGACTGGAGATGAGGTTAGAGCTGATGATGCTGCTGGTGAGTCTGAGGCTGAGACTGATGAGAAGCAGCTCGGTGATCGAGAGGAGGCTATTTATGAGGACTTGGTTGACCTGGAGGGTGCCATGTACAAGACAGCTAGACAGGCCTCTCTGAGAGATACTTCGATGGTGGGCTCCAGTAGAGCCAATGATGATGTGATACCGGGCACTGATGCCCAGGCAGATAGAGTGACTGAGATGCAGACTTCACCCAGACCTAGCCTGGAAGGATGATTATTTTTACCTCCCTTTCTGTTGTTTTTTATAGATTGTTGGTTTTTAGTTGTATTTGAGGACAACTGCATAATTTGTTGGGTGGGGTGAGACATTTCCATACCTACCTCTTGTGACTGTTTTGTGATTTTTTTTTTTTTTATGTTGTTTTTGTGAATGTTGAGCTTATGGGTTTATATATATATCTTGGTTGTGGTATTGCGGATGTTCTTAGCTTGTGGCCCATTGTTTTTATGGAAAATAGTTTTGTAACACCCAAAAAACTAGTAAGCTAAATTAGAGCTTTATGTGAGAATTCTATAGTTTGATGTGAGGGTTAGAGTCGTAGATTCGAATTCCCGTACTTAGAATGAAGGTTTTAGGGCTAGGGCGTCAAGGTACGACCCCCCAAGGACCAACCAAGGGTCCTTGAGGGGTACCCAAAATAGTCCCTAAAAACTGCCCAAAAAGGGGCCACCTACAGATGGGACTCACGCCCCGTAGGTTGAACCAAGCCCCGTGGGAAGGGGTCATGATCAAGACCCCTAAAATAGACCCCCATACCACCACCCACCAAGGACCAGTATGGTCCGTAGACCCACCCACGGTCCGTGGTTCGGGGTCTCGTGGGTGAGGCAGATTTGGGGTTAAGTTGTTTTAAGTTGGGGACTTAGGGGTTATTTCATTATTAGTTAGGGGTTAAGTGGTGTCATTTTATTAGTAATTAGACCACCTATATAAACCTAATAGACCCCTAAATACATTGATCCTAGACATTATTTTCAATTAACCACAGAACCCAATTCCCTCCAAGAAATTATCTCTCTAGAAAGTGAAGAAGAAGAAGAAGAATAAGAGAAGAAAGCTAGGTCAAATTCCTCCATAGTTGCAAGCTTTAGTGAGGGCTTTATATCCAAGGTATGTTAGATTATTCATCCATGGATTTTTCCATCCATGGAACCCCTAAGAATTCCCCCAATTTTGAAGATGAAATCCCCCATTCAAGTTAGAGTTCCTTCCAAAATTGTGGGTTAAGTTGAGTATGATTCCAATTGAGTGGATAATACTTGTTTATGATTGATTTAGTATTTAATCAAGATATTATGATGATATTATATATTTTTCATGGTTAACCCTAGTTTAATTGATGAATTTGAAGTAATGTGAGTTTATGCCTTGTGAAGGGAAATTGAAGACTTAGAGTTGATCTTCTAGAATTGATGTTATGTATAGTAATTGTTCAAGAATAGAAGCATGTAAACATGAATTGAATTAGAATAATGTATATATGATGGATCATGACTAGTAAAGCTTGAGATTGAACCTTTATGATGAATTATGACTAGAATTGCTTAAAGATGAAGCTTATGACTAGAATGTCTTGTAATCTATATATGAATTATGATTGTATGAAGTAAAGCTTTGAGAGTAAGGCTTGTAGTAATGAAGGTTGATCACTAGGGTTTTGAGAGTAAAGCCAATGTGATGAATTATGTATGTTAAGGCTTTCAGAGTAAAGTCTATATGAGAATAGAAGTCTAACAGGTAGAATTGTGGTGAAAGACTTATACACACCTAACCTACCTAATGAATGGTTGAATGTATGAAGTGATAGAATTACTTGAGTTATGATGATATCCATGTGTAATGTAGAATTCTAAATATGATATTATGCATGAATATGATATGATATGAAAGGTTCTCTCACATAGAATGATTCTAGGTTGAAAGGCTATTCTCACCTAAAATGAATCTAAGTCCAAGAGGCTATGAAATGTGATGAGGTTGTGGTGAGTCCCCCAAAGACCTTTACATGATAGGATTGTGAGGTGAGTTCCCTTATTCCTAATTAGTTAAACATCAGGTGATTACCCATGTCATGATATGGGGAGTGTGAAGTGATTACCCTTTGTATGTATGTATGTATGACTCCCAAGGCAAGTGGTGATTACTCATTGGCTTTTATGTTGATCATGCAGGCGATTACCTATGATCCTTATGTGGTGATGTGGAGGCGAATACCTACATTACACCTCAAAATGAACATGGAGGTGAATACCTATGATTCATTGATATGTATGACTAGAGGTGATTCCCATTGTCTTTATGATTCCATGATATGTATGACTAGTGGGGATTCCCCTTGTCTTTATGATTTCATGATATGTATGACTAGAGGTGATTAACCTTGTCTTTATGATTCCATGATATGTATGAGTAGAGGTGATTCCCCCTATCTTTATGATTCCATGACATGTATGACTAGAGGTGATTCCCCTTGTCTTTATAATTCCATGATATGTATGACTAGAGGTGATTCTCCTTGTCTTGATGATTCCATGATATGTATGACTTGAGGTGATTACCCTTGTCCCTTATGATGAGCTAAACATGTATGACTAGAGGTGATTCCCCTTTTTCCTTGTGATGAGCTTAATATGAGAATAAGAGATGATACATATGAATGAAGAGCCTAAAGTGTCTAGCTTAGCATTGGTAGTATTATGGGATCATATTCATGCATTGCACAAGCTTGCCTTGAGGTGACTCGTGAAGTGTTTCTCTCATATGATGTATGTTTAGCTTGGGTTGTTGCTATAGTTTTCCTCCTTGCTATGTTGACTAAAGGTGATAGATTCCCTTGTCTATGATGTTTAAGCATAAAGATGAGACCATGAGATGGTAAGTATGATTATGATGGCCAAAGGGGATACTTAGCATGAATGGGATTATGGGGTCTTATTCATGCATTGCACAAGTGTATATGGAGGTTACTTATGAAGAGGTTCTTTTATGATATGAAGGTCTAAGTATTGACTATGTATATGGACCATGCCTTATGATGACAAATGTTTTTATTATGTATATGTTGGAGATTATGATATGATTATGTTATTTTCTCTTATGTTCATGACTTATGTCTTCTGTTGGTTAACCCTTGTGTTATGCTCTTATGATGTCATGTTAGCTAACATATTTAGTACTTTTGTACTAACGCTTGCTCTTGCCTATATTCTTATCAAATGTAGGATTCGGCGATCTTGAGTTCATTTCTTGAAGATAGGTTTCTAGAAGTGCAAACGAGTTGAAGATTTGGTGAATCCTCATAGCATTGAGGACAAAGCCACCATTACCTTTATGTCTTTCTTTTATGTTTTAGATCATTGTATGGGTTGCGTCCCAAAGTTTATTCAAGTTGAATTTAGATGGTTCGAGACAAAGTGTTATAGACTTCCGCTTTATCTTATGTTATGATATGCTAAGGGCTTGTATGAGACCCTTTCGGGGTCAAGTATGACATGTTACATCTAGGGTGTACCCCTAGGTCGTGACAGATTTTGAACCAAATTTTAAACTTTTGCCACCTCTTTTGTGTGTGATTGTAGCTGTTCTTGTAAAAATTTAATTGTCAGTTGTGGTCAATACCGATGGCTTGATAGTGCTCCAAATTGAACAAAATGAATATGCGGCTACGATGAGGCAAACAAAGTTACATAGGTAGTATGTGAACTTTTAGCATCTCGTTGTGACTAACCGGTTGTCGAATGAGTTTCTTGTGATGAACATTGCTCGCTAGCTAGAAAGTGTGGAGTCTTGTTTGATAATTGTATAAATGCCTTGTGTGGTGAGATTACCTTGAACCTTCTGCATGATGATACCTAGAATCTGCTCTGTTGGTCCGGTTGACTGAGTGATGCAAGCAATAGACATGATCTTAGGCAAAAAGTTTGAAGAGTGAGCCTATTCGACTACATACTTCTTTTTGGCCAACCTTTTGTGAAGTGTGGACCTTTCTTGGCCCCTTTTGAGTCTTACCCCTTTTATTGGAAGAAACTTGAACAATTGTGACCTCTCTTTATCCCTTCACCCATAATTTTCAAGAAGTATGCTTTGTTTGAATAGCCAACTTAAGCCAAAAGCCTAAGTTGGGGTGTGGTTAGAAAGAAGGAAAGTAAAGAAGTGAGAAATATTCCCCCTAGTTGGATTCTTTGGAAAAATAATGGAACCCCTCCATATATAAAAAAAAAGAGAAAAAGAAATGAAAAAGAAGAAGGAAAAGAAAAGACTGAAAAAGAAAAAAAATTGTGAAATAAAGTACCGAAAATAGCAAAAGAAATGGGGTATCCGGTGATTCATGTCTAGTTGAATAATGGGGTGGATTATGATCATGTTTGAATGAAGAAGAAAAGGATTCAAGCCATACTTCATGAAGGTAGAAGCCACTAATCCTAAATTGCCATACCTTCGCACTCAGCCTCATTACTGAGTAAGCTGAAACCAATGTTGATTGGAAAATAAGGGCAAGCCTATGGGTCCAGTCATGCATGTGTTTATCTTTGTGAGTGTGATAGTTGTATGTTTATTCCGGGACTTTAAATTGTAGAGAAATTTTGTGTGAATATGGAATCATCTTTTTTGTGAGGGCATTTGAATACCTTTGTTGAGCTTGAACTTGCATTTGAAGCAAGCACTGTGATCTTGAGTACGTTTGATGATGGTGAGTCACAATTTGAAACTTTGAGTCCACAATTGATAATTGTATGAGTAATTTGAACCTTGTTGTGTGCATTTATGTTGAGTCTTATGCAGCATTGTTTGTAGACATCCTTGTTGAACTGATTGATCTTGAGTTTTACTTGAGGACAAGCAAATGTTTAAGTTGGGGGTGTTGATGAGTGTGAGATTTCGATACATGTTGGCTTTGTTTTGATAGTATAAGTATCCTCAAATACCTATTTTACGCTCTAAAATGATGTTAAAGTGTTGATTTGCAGCTATGCTAAGGAGCAAAGAAGGAACATGACCGGACAAAAAGGAACTAAAAATCTGAAGAAGTGAGGAAAAAACAATCATGGCGATCACCAAGACCACTTGGCGCACCGCCGAGTGGCTCTTTAGCTCGCCCAAAGTTCCAGCATGCCAGCTCTAGGGAAGAACCAAATTGGTGACATAAATGGGCATTCGGCGGATCGTCGATTGGTTCCGCGACACCAAATTTGATCGCCCAAAGTTACAGGACCTGAGATGCTGAAGGCCAAGGCAAAATGGTGATGGAAGAGGATAAACGGCGGATCACTGACCTCTTCGGTGAAGTCCGACTTATCTCACCCAATGGCTGTTCAGGACAATTATTAGGCAACTATAAATTGAAATTTTAAACGAAGATTTAGCATCATGCGATCATTCAGTAGAATTTTCTTTTAGTTATTGAGTTCCATTGTAGACTTTGAAGCTTTGGAGGCTCAAACTTGAAGATTTGTAGGTGGGTTTTTGAAATTACTCATTTTGGACCATTGTACAGACTTGAGAACCTTTACCCAGATCATGGCTAATATATTTGGTAATCGTTTCTCTATTTTTATGATATGTAGCTAAAACCCCAATTCGTAGGGTGTGATTATTTGTTTATTTATCTAATTATCTTATGTATATTGTTGTTTGATGATGAAATTGTTGTTGTAATGTGGGTTAAGTCATTAGCTGAGTTTTAATCTATGAATTGTTGTTGCAAATGCAATTCTAATTTTGATTTCTTGGCTTGCTTGAGAGAGAGGTTTTGGAACCAAAACTTTTGATTAATGATTTGTGGGTATTGGGTCGATACGGGTTCAACTCGAGAGAGTGAATCCTAAACCTAATCCTACCCATCTAGCTCGAGAGAGTGGATGCACTAAGGTTGTGGGCTGGTTATCTTGTTAAGCTTGTCAATGTTCGAAAGAAATCACCTGAACCGTAATAGTTGTTCGAGAGAAAATTATTTCATTTCAAGTCCAGCCTACCCACAATATTTCAGCAAGTTATTGTTAAATTTCAATTACCCATATATCGTAATTAACTTATAAACGATCACATCTCGAGAATTCCCCTCTATATTGTTACTTTCCCCTGTGTTGCTTGTGTTGTAGTTCATAGTTAACAATCCAAAATCCCCCATCTTACATTCGTTGTCACCCCTTACACTTGTTTACATTTCTTTTCGATAAATTTCATTCGTATAGACAAATAGACCACTTTATAACTTCATAACTAAATTTTAGACACGTACCGCTTCGTGTGGGTTCGACCCCAACTCTTCGTTGGGTTTTATACTGACTAACTATCGTTAACACCAAGAATTTGATGAGGTGTATTTGAGACATTCTATCAATCGCCGAATACTTCGGTGAATCGCCAAAATACTTATCCAATCGCCAAGTTGGTTTTGTCCATGGCCTGGCTTACTGGACCTTTAGGCGAGCTAAAGGTCTACTCTGCGAGTCGCCGAGTGGCTTTGGCGATTACCTGCTTGCTTTCCTTCAATTTTTTCAGCTATTTCGCTCTGTTTGGCCTCGTAATGTCCTTGCCTTGCTCTTTTGCATTCATTGCTGCAAATTAATATTTTAACATCAGTTATGAGCATAAAATAGGCATTGAGGACACTAAATCCTTGAATATTAGGCTCTAAATGAGTTTTAATTCCCGAATCATCAATGTCGAAATCTCCGAATCATCAGCAATTGAAAAGACAAAGAATGAATAGTTAAATGTTTGAACCTAAACACAAAATATACAAGATTATCAAATGAAGCACGATTTTAGTAACTAAATAAAATATTTGGGCAAAGACAATAACAAGCAACGGATAATTAGGATTTTGGAAAATTCGGAACTTAACACTCATTCAATGATCCATTGCTATCATAACACATGCAAAACAATCAAAGGTAGGATAGATAATCATTAATCAACACTAATCTCCTTTCTGTGTCAAAGTATTTTATCATGAAATCTCCTTTTAGTCTCAATCATGATCAACAATAATGCAATCTAATATCTTAATCAGTCCCTATTTCTAGCAAGTTTATCATTCAACAAAGTAGACCTAAATTATATCCTTTCGGTCTCAAATGTAGGGCTCAAAGCTAAATATGATTACTAACTTAATTCTTCACATCATGAATTCTCTTTCGAGCAATCCACAAATATTGGAAGCTAGATTTAAGTGTGCACTCTCATATTATAGATTAAAGCATGAAAAATTAGATTTAAACCAAATTCATGAAAGCAAGGAATCACATACAAAAGCAATAGAATGAGAAACTAAATAACCAAATGAATTGTTTATTTCTAGCACAAAACCCCAATCTCAATTAGCAGTTAAATCCACAATTATAGCAATATAAATCAAGGAAATGAAGAAGGGAACAAGAGATTTTACTAATAAACCCACAATCTTCAAACGCAAATGTGAATTGTCAGACAACTGGTCTTCAATGTCTAAACCCAAAATTAAGAACAATCTGAAGTTTTTCTCTACACTAAGATAGGAAAATGAACTACTTTATATTCTAAATTTGATGGATAATGATGAACAACGGCTGAAGATAAGTATGAAAAAGGGATTTGGGATCAATTTAGTAATATTCCCAATTTGCCCAGGTGCTAGGCGATTCCTTCATCGCAGTCGCAACAGCTTACTCACGCGATCGCGATGAGTAGTATCATGGGATCACGCATTCGTGAACATTGACAATGCGGTGGCGAGGTCTGAATTTCATAGCCTTCATGATTCCGACCCTTGTTACACGCAGTCGCAATGAGTACTTTTTTGCGAGCTCCACTTTCTTCCAATTGACTCCTTCTTGCTAAAATTCCAGTTGGTTCACTAAAAAATCTTCTATATCTACTTTCTATTTCATTTTCCAACATATATGAAGGAAAAAGCACATTAAAAGCACAAAATCCAAACTAAGCCAAGCTAGAATAAAGACGACAAGAATCTCAAATAAGTTGAAACTCACCACTCATCATTACCCTCAACTTAGAAACTTTTCTTGTCCTAAAGTAAAAATTATCAAAAATACAAGAGGCTCACATTTCAACACACACCACAATTCAATTTCAACTTTTTCATCAATTAAGCAAAAAGGTAATGGATTAAGTTGATACTAACAAATAGTCCACCTAAAAACTTTCCACAAAAGAAATCCCCTAATTTTCATGAAATATTTTTCAAGAACCAATAATCATTGACTGCCAATAAATCAAACTCAAAAAGTTACTGATACACCTAAATTAAAGCTCCCTAAATAAGTATAAGCGGTCGTTTTCAAATAAAGAACATAACTGAGGTTAGAATCGATTCCAAGAGGAATATGGTCTAGACTTAGGCTAATTTACAGTTATTTGTACTTTTAGTAAGGCTTACTTCCGTAAAAAGGGAGAATTTGTAAATAAAGTAATAGTTGATTGATTTGTAGTAACAAGTAACAAGTAAACAGAACTCGCAGTTTGTAATTTCAATATGAGATGAAAACTAGGGCATATGTGATCCCCAAAAGTTCTTAACGAAGTAATCCCAATAATAGTAACTCTTTCCTGGTGTTAACATGTAAGGTTTGTAAGTTATGTATCTCCTAAGTGATTTGTCATCCAAGTAGGGAATTTTACCATGCAACTTGATCGGTCTACGAGTGTATGCTTTACTAACCCTTACCCTTAACCCCAAATTAGACTTTGCAGTAGGTGGGTAAGGCTATTATATAGCAGATTATCACGCTAAATCTCTATTGTTCAATCCCTTTCTCATTCATTACTTCCTTTGTCGAGCAAGTAGGAATGAGGTGAGTTCTAAAATTTGACACCGTTAAAAATCATTCAAAACGAAATGATTAACAATACATACATAAACAGTATTTCAGAATTACTTAATTATTAGTTTTACGTTGTTAATTACTCATGGTTTCCACAACTCTAGTTGTGGATTTAGTTGTTCATGCTTGAGTTATAGTAATTCCTAATAAAGTTGATAATATAAATCATGAACTTACAAGTAAAATAAATTAAATCCGAAATCTTGAAATGAAGAACCAACGCAAATATCATAAACCAAACTTTAAGAATTAAATTGCAAAAGCGTTCGCAAAATAATTCTCAAAGCAAAAACAAAGTTTCACAAAAGGTCTAAGAACCAAAAAATGAAAATTAAAACTAATATTTATAGAAAATAAATCCTAAACCAAGTACGAAAAGGAAGCTTAAGGAAATTTGCTTCTGGCAGTGTCATCCACGAGTGGTCACCTACGACTCGTCACATAAACGACGGCTCGTAGGTGCCATTGTCACTCAAAGTTTAGTCAAATATTCAATAGATGCCAATGATGGTCATGGCCTACAACCCATAGGTCTGAGCACGATCCATCATGTACAATCGTTGTTCATGGAATGTAATTGTTCTTCTCTGAAGTCATCAATGACTCATCATCAACGGTCAATCATCTGAATCACAGCTCGTCGGTAGCCTCTGTTGTTCCACACTTAGTCTATTTTCCCAAAATGTTCATCCACGCCTTCCACCTACGGCTCGTCTAAGGAACGACAGCTTGTAAGTGGGCTCGTTTGTTGCCAACTTACAACTATTTCAAGCACTTTCAACATCACTGCTCCAAAACCTATTTCCTGCAAAATTAGATCAAAACACCATCACATCTAATAACAAAATGCCTAAGACTCATGCAAAACTCAAATTTTAACGTATCAAAAGTAGCGTAAAATCACGGTACATCAACACCCTCAACTTAAAGTCGTTGCTTGTCCTCAAGAGATACAACATACTCTCAACGACACTTATGCAGAAGCAACACACAAACTCAAGCAATCACATGTCATGTTCTAAACGATCACCCTCTTAACTTATTTTCAGCATATTGCAAACCCCTTATTCAAACTCAACAAACTAACTCATGCGGATCAATATATGAAACAAACATACCAACAAACACATTCACATGCACAAACAATAATCACCAAGATACAAACTCTTCAACAATGTAACTTATGCCCTTACTGCAAAGAAATCCCTTTTTTTTTCACACAAAATTCAACTTTTTAGTTAGGGACTCAGTATACACTCTCACTCAGAAGTGAATTCAAATACAGTTTGTGCTCAATAGCATAGGCTTGCCCTTATTTTCTGTACATTAACTTTCCAAACTGGTTACTTAGGATCACTATAGGACATTCTTAGCTTGTAACGCAGGCTCAGGGTCATGTGTGGTATATTTGGAGATTAAGTTACTATTCTGTCCTCCTTGACATTACATTGGATATTTTACCTCTTTTACAACCAATTATATTATCGCCTTCTTTTGTACTCTTCTCCTTATGATTTATTTAAGCGCGGGTGTGACTTTCACTTAACATTCTTGCTTGCTTCATTTTTTTATCTTCTTCCTTTTATTCAAGCATTCTCACTCTTTTGTTTATTTTTGTTCCGTCACACCATTCTCTAAATTTTTGCTCATCGTTCTCTTCTCTACAAATGACTTTTTTCATACAATTTCTCTGTTGTTTTCCTTCACAATAGCCAGTATCAACTTATGTATTTTGCATGAGTTGAGGTTTACGATGTCCTAGGGAGGACCAGGGCCAAAATCAAGGCAACTTCTGAAGCAACCACCTTCAACTAAGGCTTTTAGCCTGAGTTACGGTGCACAATGTCCAAGGAGAGACCATGGACCAGGGCCACACAGATTTTCAGGGAAGGTGAGTTGGGTGTAATGAAAAAATATGGTATTCGTTAGGCTCAATTATTTGGATGAAGGGGAACATTTATTTCCCTTGGTAGGTTATTTTTCAGCTTAAGTGGACATTATCAACAATACCCTATAATCATTTCCTAATTCCCAGTATAGATCATCTCAGCAAGACCAACGGGACAAGTTCTAGATTCGCACACACTATATGAATATACAAACAACCTTACACACACATGGCACCTTGTTTCATTATTAAATCATTTATGTATATGGCTCAAGATATAACTTAGGTCACGCTGCCAAATTGGTTCCTATCATGTCATACAAAGATCCTACACAATCAACCTATCCATCACACATATATAGGACATATAAAAATTTCGAGAGGTATCCGTTTTCATGCTTTTTAGACATCATGCTTTTATTTTTGTCTACTTTTACACTTATACTATCCTAAACATGCCTGTTAAATAGAAATTAAATAGTTCCTTGGGGAAAAATAACACATGCAATAAAACCCCAAACAAGGATTGTGAGTTGGGTTATTCAGACTTCATCGTAACACTCACAATCCATTCACCCTACCCCCACAAAATATATGGTGCAATGCCCTCAATGCACAATAACAAAGTATAATACATAAGGTGAGACAAACCTCTGGCGCATAAGCACCGAAGCCAAATCAAGAAGTGGGTGGGTCTAGTTGCCTAGAATCCGCTTGACCAACAAAAGTGACACCCTCAGTAACGCCCTCAACAATAGTGGGAACACCATCAATAGTGCTCCTCGAGCCAGATGCACCCGTAGACAACTCCATCGCTCTTCGCCACCACAACTCATCATCAGGTATAGACTATCATTGGGCCACCTCAAACTACTACCTCTCCCTCTTTTTGGCCCTTCTCTCCTCCCCTATATCAGAAGTGGGACCAGAAGTACATGTGCGCTTTCCAGCCGCACGAGTGGGGGGTAAATACAAGGTGTGTCCTCACCAAAAATTACAATTAGCACCATATAACCGATATCCTCCTCTGGTGTGAGCTCTGGATAAGCCATTGTTGTGGTGGCCAAGGCATCAATATCTACCCGAAGTTTGGCCAATTCTGATGAAAAAATAGCAATATCAATAGTAGGCCCAGGTTGAGGACTCTCAAGCATCCTAAAATTATATGCATCAATCTGCTGATGCATCGCCTGAATATTTGAATCCACCGCCTTCTCCTTCCGAGCTTCTGACTCTTCAAAAAAATTCTTCCTCTAAGGCAGAATATGCTGCAGTAAAGTGGCCATTTGAGTCTCAAATTTCTAGACTCGGGCAAGTGGCTGCATGACAAACCCAGAATGGGTAAAAGCACGTGGGGTGCACACAGCTTGGCCGAATGAAGTCGAAACGAGAGCATACATATCGGGCTCCGCAATAGTTGCAGGAATATGGTCCTACTCTGTCTGCTCAACATTAATTACAATATAACCACCCAAAGGTAGTAAGTCAACCTGTATATCCTTCTGAGGAGCCACTGGGTTTGCATCATCTTTAATCAACCCCATGTTGACCATCTTGGTCACCTCAATAAGCCTGTCACAATGCCACTCTAGCACATTAGCCTGTCTACAAAGGCAAAAATAAGATAGGGAAAAGGCATGGTGGTCGTCCTCCGGAAGCCCTCTCATGTATCTCCGCTATAATAATATGGGAGAAATCAATATCAAACCCCACCATCAGTGACACAAGCATAACTGCACGGTCCCAAGTCACAACATTGTCTGCCTGTGTGGAAGACAATCTGGCCCGTATGATGGACCACCAGAACTTAGCTGCGAAGCTCAAAGTCAGCTTCTGAATATGATGTGTAGTATCATTCACCTATTCGATGCTATCTCCCTCCTCAGAAATAGGGTGATCCATCTATGTTAGTAAGGTCTCTTGATGCTCAGAGTCCCACATCGAAGCCCTGCTCTACACTACCCCCATTCGAGAATCATACTCACTTGTATTAATCAGGTGAGCATGCATCGAGTCGTAAATCAAATGAAGGATGGTGGTCTATGATAAGTCTACGGGGATACCCGCACTAACGAAGTCTGTAGTGGGGGCTGAGCTACTGGCTTACCCCGTAGAGGCATAGTACTTTCCACAGTGGTTGCACAGGAAGCGTAAAACCCCCTCACTATCTCTGAGCTATACCATCTCAAACAGTCTGCCATCCACTCACATCGGTGCCGCTTAAATAGCTCATGAATCTCTGGCACTGTGTTCAGGCTCCCTGTAAACACTTGTCGCTCTTCAGTAATGGTCTGGACCATCTTTCACTACTCATTGACATATATCCCATCCTGGTATATTTGGTACATCCCACAGACGTACCATATGTTTGGCTCGGCAGACAAATGAACGCCAATCTCGTACTAGGAGCATCAGACGTCGAGGCTGCTATTGAATCAGAGCAAGAGTCAGACTGTGACTCCCTATTATTTGTATTCGAAGGTTGGCCCCCTCCTCACACTGGGGGCATCGACATGACTAGATGGTTGTTCTTCATCCGATACAATCTTCCTCGACCGTCGTCTCCTAGTCAGAGATGCCTAGGGGAGGTCCATGTCCTGACTAGGTTAAATTTAGACCTGCTGGCGCTAGACTCAGTGTCCTCATCAACAAGTTACCAAGCCGAGGGTTCTAGAGACTTGGACTTATACTTGCATTGGTAGGTTTCACCTCTATTTGGCGCCATTATACCTTTCAAAGCAAACCAATGTTGTGTGAGTGTGTTTCTTAATAGGCCAATCCCGTACTAGGGGCATCAGTCATCGAGGCTTGTACTGAATCAGAGCTAGAGTCAGACTGCGACTCCTTATTTTTTGGATTCAAAGGCTGGGACTCCTTCTCTGACTGGGGGCATAAACATGGCTAGATGGCTGCTCCTCATCCGATACATTCTGCTTCGACCGTCACCTCGTAGTCAGAGGTGCCTAGGGGAGGTCCTGGTCGTGACTGGGTTAAATTCAGATGCACTGGTGCTAGACTCAGTGTCCTCATCAACAAGCTGTCGAGCCGAGGGTTCTAGAGACTTGGACTTATACTTGCATTGGTAGGTTTAACCTCTCTTTGACGCCATTATAACTTTCAAAGCAAACCAATGTTGTGTGAGTGTGTTTCTTAATCCCTTTTTTGACACTTAGCTTGCTTGACTCCAAACCCGCAACCTTTTATTTTAGTAAGAGAAGAAAATTTGGGAGAAAAAATGAGAGAAATAGGAAGAGAATATGGAAGATGAGGAAAAGAAGGGAATATATACATGTGTTTTTAGTGAGATTGAAAGGCTGGGAATATGTAGGATCAGTTATTTTGAGGGTAGTAATGGTTGGGGAATAAGAGGGAAATGAGGGATGTTTTAAAATTGAAGGGTTTTATTAATTTAGGTCGCGGGTCGGGTCACAAACTACACTTCTTTGGACCGACGAATCCCCGTCGATGGTCCATAGTTGAAACTACGGTTCGTTGATGGGTGTCGTTGTTTGATGAGTCGGGGATTTTGACTCATTTAGGGCTTATTATTCAAGGATTTAATGTCTTCAATGGCTATTTTATGCTCATAACTGATGTTTAAATTTTAATATGCAGCAATGAAGCCAAAAGAGTAAGGCAAGGACATTACGAGGAAAATAGGAGCGAAGAAGCTGAAAAGGTTGAATGAAAGCAAAGCTGGTACTCGCCAAAGCCACTCAGTGCGTCGCCGAGTGGACCTTTAGCTCGCTGAAAGTTCCAGCATGCCATCCCATGGATGAAACAACCTTGGTGAGCAGACAAGTGGTTCGGCGACATGCCGAAGAGATCGGCGATCCAGACCCAGCTCGCTGAAAATCACAAAAAGATTTGGTGAAGAACCACGCAAGAAAGGCGAGAAGAGGAGCACTCGGCGCATCTACGACTAGTTCCATGAACCCAACATACTTCGCCAAGTTGACTCCGTGCTAAAATTTTGGGAATGTATAAATGCAATTTTTGAAAGAAGAGAAGGGGTTCCCACATTGTTCACTTCTGGGGTTTTGAGTTTTTACATTCTAGAACATTGTTTTTGCATTTTGGAGTAAAGATTTAGAGATTGTGAGATTTTAGCTTAAAATTCAGCATTTAGGAATTGCAGATCGTTGTCAAATCAGATAGAAAACTTCGTTGGTACCGATTTCTTGTTTTTCACTATACTTGGCTAAAGCGCCTTTCTTGGGGTTGTGATTATGTAATTGAATGTTTTAATTAGTGAATGATTGTTATTAGTTACTGATTTTAGTGTTATTTTTAAGTGGGTTCAATTAATTGTTCATGTTTTTATTGAGGAATTATAATTGCAAATGCAATTATAGCTTAGTACTCTATACTTGCTTGAAAAAGAGGTAATAGAGTCGAATTGTTAGTTGATAATTGTATTGATTACATCTTTAAGAATCTAGTTTGAGAAAGTGGGTTTGGTTGCATCCTTACAAATCGAGCTGGAGAAAATGGATTAATTAAGGAATTGAGTTGTTCGATTGTGTTTTTCTTGTTGAGGTTCAAAAGAACTAACTTGAATCACAATAGTTGATTGAGAAATGGCTATTGCACTCAAAACCTAGCCTACACACCGAGATTCAACACTTTTGAGTAACTAGTAATCACCCATTATGCGAAATTTGCATTCAACTTATCACACTCCCAAGGATCATTCTCTACTTGTTTAACTCTCATTTTAGTAGTCGTAAATTGGTTACCCTAATTCCCCAATTTAATATTAATCGTTGAAACTTTGTGATTTACTATAGTGTTGCAAAACTTCTCCTTCTACAAATGATTATAACACAATTTTACTTCTTAATCAAATTCTGTACTGTATCACTCCCTGTGGGATCGACCCCAACTTTTAGTTGGGTGTATACTTGTTAGTGATCGCCTACACTTAGAATTGGATGAAGTTCAGTTGACCGTTATAAAAAATGGCACCGTTGTAGGGGAGTGGTATTTACAATTCTTTTATTGAAGTGTAGTTGTGAATTGATTTTGTTGTAGTTGAATTATCTTACTTGTGTTCTTTATTGGCTGCTCTAAAATAGGTGAAGAGATGATTGTAAGTGGGAGTAACGCCAACAAAATTCGGAACAACGATGACACAGGCAATTTGCATGATGTCAATAAGGATTAGTTGGGAAGTGCGGGTGCTATTTGATTACCTCCTACTGTGTGCAATGCGGTGTTTCATGTGACCAGCACAATGTTGCAGCTGCTGCAAATGAAGGGTCTCTTTGGAGGACTCGCTCATGAGGACCCTCATGACCACATCCGAAACTTTGTAGATGTGTGTGGGCCATTTTCTTTCAAGAACATCACTCAAGAGTCAGTCCGACTTCGTTTGTTTCCCTTTTCTCTAATGGGGGAAGAAACGAAGTGGTTGACCAAATTACCAAGGGAGTCAATTACTTCTTGGGAGTAGCTCACTGATGCGTTTTATGAAAGGGTTTTCCCTCCTTCGAAGATGGTTAAGTTGAGGGATAGTATTCAGAACTTCAAGTGTATTAATGGCGAGCCTATCTATGAGACATGGTTGAGGTTCCAAATGGTGCTGCTCCAATGTCCAACTCATGGGCTACCGGACAATGTGTTATTGCAATATTTTTACCAGAGCCTTGACACGGTCAACAAAGGTGTTGCAGACCAGCTCATTCGAGGTGGAATCATGAGACAACCGTTTGACATAACATCATCCCTTCCTTATGAGATGATAAAAATTAACCGTGCATGGTACACAAGAGAAGATCAGGTATCTCCTTTAAATTTTTGGATTAAAAAGGAAGAACTAGAAAAAAAAAACCAAGAACGAGATTAAAACATGGCCAAGATGATGACCCAAATGGACCTATTGATGAAACATATCATGGGAAGTGGTTGCAAGGCTGTGAATGCGGTCAGAATTAATAGTGTAGTAAATCCTGATGAAGCACACTTTGAGGCCATGTACAATGAAGAAGTGCATTTCTTGATAAATCATGGGGTTCTCATTCGAACTATCCATGGCCGGGCGCGAAACAAGGTTTGAATAGGGATAGGGATGATGGTTGGAGAGACCGAGATAGGGAATGGCATGACCATGGTACAAATTGAAGGGAGCGGGATGGAAACAAAGATAGCTATGTGCCTCTCCATGAGTGTTGATAATGCTGAACTACACTTCATCCGATTCTAAGTGTAGGCTGTCGTAATCAAGTATAAACCCAATGAAGAGTTGGGGTCGATCCCACAGGGAGTGATACAGTATATAATACAATTATGAAGTGAAAGAAGTTTTCCAATCGTTTGTAGAATTAGATATTTTTGAAACAATTAAAGTAACTGGCAGGGGTTTGACAGCTAGTGTCAATTGGCGGGATTAGAGTGAGCAATTAACAACTACAAAAATACGAGACTAATCAAGTAGAAAGGCATCCTTTGGGATGTGATCGATTAAATGCCAATTTCATTGTACGGTTGATTATTATTTACTAAAAGTGGTTGAATCTTAGTGGGGAGGCTAGGCTTTAAGTGTAAGAACTATTTCTTAATCAAGTATTACGAATCGAGCGAGTTCTCTCCAACCTCGACAAGCCCAACAAATATGAACAACCCAAAACATCAATTAATCTACTCTCTCGAGCTAGATTAGTAGGATTGAGTTTAGACCAACTTTCTCAAGTTGAATCAATAAAAACCCAATCACTACAATCATCAGTTGATAGCTTTAATTCTAAAACCTCTTTCTCAAGCAAGCCTAGAATGCTACACTAGAACTGTATTTGAAACTACAATTCATCAACTAAAACTCAACTATCAATTAAACCACTTCAAATCAACAATTAAATCAGTAAATACTAACACCCATAAGCTAATTGAAACATTCAATCACATTATAACACCCCCAAGAATTGGGATTTTAGCCACACATAATCAAAAGCAAGAAATAGTTACCAACTATGTTTTCTATCAGCTTGTGTAACAAAATACAAGCCGTCCAAATTTCTCAAATTCAGTTCAAAATCAATAAAACCTTAAATCTCTACTCAAAAAATTAAAGAACACTGTCAGGGATCAAAAACCCGATGTAGGAACTCTCTAAAATTTCAGAACCCTCTTTCAACTTATAAAAATCACATTTATACTCTCCCAAATTTTTGTCTTTAGGACTATTCGGCGGAATAAGTCGAGCGTCTTCGACCAGGTCGGAGACGCGCCAAATGCTCCTTTCATCGCCTTCTTGGCTTTACTTTTTATCCTTTATGTGTTATAACTTTAGGTGATCTAGGTCTCCTTCAGCGATCCAAACAGCGGTTAACCGATTCCTCTTTTCAATCGCCGAGTTGTCTTGGTCCAAGGGCTGGCCTGCTGTAACTTTTGGCGAGCTGAAGAGCCACTCGCCGAGTTTATCTTCAGCTTTTCCCCTCATTTTCGCCTAGTAATGTCCTTGCCTTACTCTTTTGGGTTCATTGCTGCAAATTAACATTTAAACATCAGTTTAGAGCATAAAATAGGCATTGAGGACACTAAAACTCTAGATTTTAAATACTAAATGAGTCGAAATCCCCGACTCATCAACACCCCCAACTTAAACTTTTGCTTGTCCTCAAGTAAAACACAAGATCAATTAGTTCAACAGGGATGTATTCAAATTGTTCTACTCAAGACTTAACATGAATGAACATGAGGTTCAAACTACCCATGCAATGTTCAATTGTGCACTACAGGTTTCAAACTGTGACTAGCCATCATCAAATAGAACTCAAGCTCACAATGCTTACTTCAAATGCAAATTCAAGCTGAACAAAAGTATTTGAATACCCTAACATCAAGAATGATTCAATGCTAACACAAAGCTCATCAAATTTTCACACTCTCAAAGCTCAGCAAATTTAGTGCACTACAAGTTTCAAGCTCTCACACTCTCCAAGATAAACACAAACATGATTCTATCCATAGGCTGCCCATATTTTCCAACGAACATGACATTAAGCTCAATCAAGATCACAAAGGTATTTCAAGGATTATAACGGGGCCGAGGGTAAAGGTATGATCATTTTATCTTAGTGACTTCTACCTTCATGAAGCATGGCCTGCATTTCACTTTTTCTCCTTTTCTTTCACTCTTTTTGATTTTCACAATCCACCCTATGTTCTTTTAAGCATGATTCATTTGACACCCCATTTCTTTTTATCCATTGCACAAACTTTATTTCAACATTCTCTTTCTTTTTCAATATGTTTTCTTCTTTTGCTTTTATTTTCTCTTTTCTTTATATCGAGGGGTTTCATTTTTTTTCAACTTAATTCATCAAGGGCGACTTTTTCACAAACTTCTTATCTTTCCTTCTTTTTCACCAGACCCCCAACTTAGGCTTTTGACCTAAGTTGTCTATTCAAATCGACCAATGCTTCATGAAGTTTATAGGTGATGGGACAAAGAGGTCAAAGTTATTCATGTTTCATCCAAAGAAAAGGTTAGGCTCAAATGGTGCCAAGCTAGGTTCACACACTCACAAGGTGCTCACAAAGAGGTATACTAGCAATTTGGTTCAATCTCCATAAATTTTTCCTAAGATCATCTCTATCATTCACTTATATTATTCAATTGGACTAACGGGGCAAGTTCTAGGTATTACCAAGCACATATCTCAAGACAATCTCACCATATATGGTATTCAACACAATGATCAATCAAGATTCAACAATTTTCAGCATGCGTGCAACAATCATCACAAAAGGTCAAATCAACAACCGAACAATCACAATGAGATGCTTAGAGTGCACACATGACTTGTTCCACTCAACTTCACCTCATTGGAATTTCCCAAACATATCGTTCTATCAAGAGCTCTATTCAAGTCATCGGTATTGATCACAACCGATACTCAAATATGAAAGAGACCAGCCACATTCACAAACATCAAGAGGTGGAATATCAAAATTGGATGAAAAATCAACAAACATTAACCATTCAAATTAAAACCTCAAAAAGCCATTGTCAAAAGGTGAGCATAATCAAGTTGTCAAAACTCAAACATTCACAAAACAACCCCAAAAAAGTATGTATGAAACTACCTCACCTCTCCAAACAAAACTAACAATTGTCCTCAATGCAAAAAAATTAAAAAGTCTAGAAATAAAGCTGAAAGAGAGTAAAAAATCCCCCTGTCAAGCTAAGCCTGAGGTGAACTCTGTATATCCGTGATTCCATCAATCGAGGCATTAGTGCCCGGCTCAGCTCCATCATTCACTCAACTGGAGCCCACCATACATGTATCCCGAAGAGAGGGTTCAACAACTGTCTGAACCATCGCACCCTCTAAGTCCTCCAGGTCATCATACACTGCAGCATCTCGTGCACCAAGATCCTTTTCAACAGTCTCGGGAGCATCAGACTTGGCATCCTCATTAGCCACAACAGCATCTTCGGTTGAAGTAGCCGGAGGGATCTCAGAAATGGCTGGCAACTCTGTACTCCGAAACTCGAGAAGGGTCACCGTGCCGAAAAACATAGACAGATCCATGGATTTAAGCTCATCCACATCACGTCTCAGGCTAGGAACCTCAGTTTTCAAAGCCTTCACATCCTCAAATTTGGTCCCACTCTGCTCACACACCTCTACTCTCACCATAAAGGTATCTAATGCTAATACATGCATGGTGATAATCTCCAGATGCTCTCTCCACTCGGCCTGGATAGGAGCTAAAGCGACAGCAATGGCTCTCTGAATCATCCCAGGAACAACAGCCTCTACCCGGGAGCCGCACACATCAGCAGATTGGGCCAGATGGCCCATCTTGACGAACATGAGTTGGGTCAATAGAGGCCGGGAAGCAGCAGCAGTAGTGGAAGTAGCAGCAGCAACAAAACTAGAAGGAATAAAAGTAAAAGTGCGAGGGGTACCTGAAGGCTCACTGGCTTTAGTAGGAGGGGCTGTGTCAGTCTGCAACATCTCTACATCAACCACAAGGGAAGTGTCCACCGGTGCAAATCCCCTCCTCTCGGCCTCATCTCTAGTGTACTGGGCCTAGATCCTACGTATGTCAGTAGAGGAAGTAGGAGTAACTTCCAAACCAGTATTCTTTATCAATGGCACTCGGGCATGCCGACACAACTCCGTAATCAACACCAGGAACATGAGAGAAGTCTGACTCTGTTTGGCCCTCATGGCCATCTCCTACTCGATAATCAGGCTGAGAATTAGTCTATCCCGGTGCATAATTCTTCCCAATAATGCAGCCTTCGGATGCCTGAGTATAGACTCATTTTGTGAGGGCATTAAAGTACTGCTGATAAACCCGAACCAAAACCTGGCAGAAACATTCAAATCCTTTTTCTCTATCGGAACTCCTACATCAATCCATGGCGGTGTGATTTCAGTGATTAGAGGGGCCAACCAACCCTTCAACTCATCCAGGGTCTTCTTCTGTATCTGATCCACCAAGAAGTGGATTACATTAATCGTACACCCTAGCACCTCATTTAAGTTGGTGCTGCTGCACTTCACCTTTCTACCCGCACCACTACATGGTCCACCGGTGTGAACGAACTGGCCTTCTTATTCCCCTTAGGCACCAACTTCTTGTACTCCGCATAGAATTCACGAACCCAAGAAGGAATGTATCAGCCTCGAGGCTGGGTAAAGATCTCAAATTTATGGAACTTGATTGTGTTCCACACCTCCAGGTACCTGTCGACTACTCCGTCTATAAACAATCACTTCTCCTCAAGGATGGTCCGTAATCCCACAGCCTTAAGTATGTTCAACGACCGGGGAGGGGGTGCCTGAACTAGTGGCACCAAAGGTACCTGATCGACCATCTGTGCTGGAGGTGTAGGAGGTAGAGGACGTATTGGGATCCTGGCCAGATCATGGACTGACTTAGAGCACAACTTCGCTCTCCTCGTCTGTAATGTCTGGTCGTCCTTCGTGTCAGATACGGAGACTGGCGATCTATCCCCTGAGTTTCCCTCATTATCGGACTGGCCAGATCATACTGTCGGAGCTAACCTCCACTAGGCTTGGCTCAACATGCCCCTTTCCTTTGCCTTTCTCCATTTTGGAGGTAGCTTTGCCTGTGTAGTACGGGAGGGTGGAGCACCCTCGTTGATTACTATCCACCGTGCACTCTTTCAGGGTTGTTTATTTCTTCCGAGCACCTTTGGTCTGCCTATACCTGCAAAACAACATAGAATAAACTAATACGTTAGAAATAGTCCAAAAATATCAAAGTATAAAAACTGCAGCAAAACTCACTGGGTAGCTCAGCGAGTCGCCGAACCCATTCGACGAATCAAATCGGGCTCTCCGAATGTTTTTAGAATAGAATTGCTCAGAAATAAATATAAGTCAGCGATGTCCGAGGCCTTTCGGTGATTCACCGACACCATTCAGCGAACTAAAGGTAGCTCGCCGAATGTTACCAAATATTTTCTAAATTTTGGGGCTTAGAAAGGCCGATCTAACAGACATTCAGCGAGTCGTCGAGTGAACTCAGTGAGCTCATGCATATCGCTGAATGTTACAAATACATTTCATCAATTTCGGAGGATAAAAAGGCGATTCATGAGTCATTGGGCGAACCGCCAAACCATTCACCGAGCTCGACTAAGCTCGCCAAAAAGTCCTTCGTGCTAATTTTTTACCCTGACCTCCAATTTCCAACCCGCAGCCCACGATAATGAAATACAACACTGATTCTATGCAATTAATGTCAGACCCATACCATTAATGACCTCGGGGTACTCAAACATCCCCCAATTTGTCCAAAATTGACAAATCAATGTCTTTTTCCCATATGAATGACGTCACCCGCTCTATCATTGGGCAAAATCAGTCGATCGGTACAATTGGGGTTACTCAGACTTCACCCAAACCAGACCCAACATATAATCAACACATATCTACAATTTCAATCAGTTAACACAGGAGACTCAACAATTATCAGCTAAAAACCCACATAAACAAGATACGACAATAGCACACACTAAATAAAATCATTCAAATAATAAAAATTACGCAGATAATTCAACAAGGACACGAGCATGCATTTTGAAACTACTAAAAATTAAAGCGGGGTTCAAATCACCAACCTTAAAATTAGACAAAGGATTGCTAGGCAAGCTAATACAAATGCTAAAACTCAAAGATTCCCCCCGAGTAATTGATCCCCACATGAAATTAACTAGAAAAAAGATCTAAAACTTGGTTGTGAAAGTTCAAAGGTAGGAAAATATGAAATAAAGAAATATTTTTAATTTTAAACGGTTGAGGCTTTTTGGCCCTTCAGTTCGCGCGCTAGTCAGTGTCACCCACTTAGTTCGTCGACCATTCGGCGATTCGCCGAATGGCTCTTTTATCCGTTGAATTTTACCGTAATCCAGCCTTTTGGTTGGTCAAAATGGCGATCCAGATGGGGGACTCCGACCTGTTCAGCGGGTCGCCCACTTGTTCCTGAGCTCGCCTAATTGCTCCTCTTGCCAAAATATCAAATTTTTGACCTACACAGCTAACACCCGTTATTCAAACAACAACATTAAAAATTGAAAACTTGGGTTGCCTCCCAAGAAGCGCCTTATTTAACGTCGTGGCACGATGAAGGCATGTGCTCAAACTTCATTATTTGGGTTGACCATGGTATCACTTAGTAGACCTCTTTTTTTCCTTAGGTTTAAGTGAGACGAGATTTGACCCATCTGTGTTTCCAACTGTTTAATGGTCACTAAGTTAGAAGTAACCATCTAGTTAAGAGATGAGATGTCATCTTTCATTTTATTTAGAACCTTATCCGATCCTTCCACTTTGTTGAGAATGCGTGCAAGCATATCTTTAGTGCAAAAATTTTCACGATCATCCCTTTGCACTTTTGGCTTTTGACGCTCATGGGAGGTACATATCTCTCTTTTTCACCATCCCGCTCCCTACAGTTTGTACCGCGGTCACGCCATTCCCTATCATGATCTTTTTAACCTTCATCCCGCTCTCTATTCCAATCTTCGTTCCCGCCCGGCCTTGGATAATTTTGGTAGAAACCTCCTCCCTGATTTGCTAGAAAATGTACTTCTTCATTGTACAAAGCTTCAAATTGCGCATCATCAGGATATACTCCAAGACTCCAACTGCATTCACATCCTTAGAACCACTTTCCATGACATGTTTCGACAATAGATCAATTTGGGTTATCATTTTGGCCATATTTCATCCCGCTCCTGGTCCGTTTCTATTTGTTCACTTGTCATCCTGATGTTCAATGGAGACACTTGATCTTCCCTAGTGTACCAAGCACGGTTAATCTTCGTCATCATTTAACACCATGGATCCGGAAGAGGTCACCATAAAAAATTTCAGGATGCCTAGGTGCCTGGCACAGAGGCCAACCACGATCCGTGGGTTGGACAACAGACCGTAGGTGAGTCCGTGGATTGGCCACCCAAAAGTTATCCAGGGCAGGAACCATGATTTGACGTACGGACCATCGGTAGGTCCACGGTCTGTGGTCCAGGAGTCGTAGGTTAGGCCCAAAATCTCTGAATGTACTGACGTTTGTGCAGGATGGACTGTTAGTCTGTCCATGGTCCGTCAGTCTTGAGTCGTCAGTCGGGGTTCGGTAGTTTGTGGTGGGGGTAGTTGGGTCTTTTCCTAATTATTTTATCTCTATACTACATAGTTTTTCTCTTCACTACGACCCTATATAAGTATTTCTTACCCCAAAATTAGTTCATTCACTTCATTCTCTTCAATCTCACCAAAAAGAATAACTCTCAAATAATTCTCTTTCTAGAAAGCTTGAAGAAGAAGGATTTAACCTAGGGTTTCAAGTCAAGTCTCAATTCCTCCATTGAAGATAAGCATTTGGCTTTGAGTTATGATAGTTTTCATCCATGGATTCCATCCATTCATAGAGTTCCCAAATTTCTCTATTTTCAAAGTTAGAAATCCCCAATTGAGTTAGGGTTTTCTTCAATTGTCATGGGTTCTCTTGATTATTAATTTAATTGATTGAATTATGATCTCTTATGCATGAATTGATGAAATACTATGATTTATAATAATTTTCTTCATGAACCCATGTAATCCCTATGTTTTCAAGTTATGAGCATCTGATGAGGAATTTTTATTATGAATAAAGAGTTTTATGAAATTAAGAATGTATTGATAGAATTACATGAATTTATGATGAAATCCATATCTAACCCATGTTTTCTAAATGTTGATGATTGAAAGTTGGTTGTGAACCTTGAGAGGTAAATTATG
This sequence comes from Solanum etuberosum, assembly GCA_029582245.1. Taxonomy (NCBI): domain Eukaryota; kingdom Viridiplantae; phylum Streptophyta; class Magnoliopsida; order Solanales; family Solanaceae; genus Solanum; species Solanum etuberosum. The sequence continues at coordinate 133,818 of JAJONR010000356.1, forward strand.
GAATTATGCATGATCTTATGAAATCTATGCAAATGTTTTTAGGATGCTTTGAGAGTAAAGTATCAATGATGATGTTGTTGTTGTGTTGTTGAAAGGATTGTTCTCATATACACATGAAAGCATGATGTGAAAGGTTTTCTCACATAATAAAGGATTCTAAGGTTGAATGGTCTTCTCACTTAATTGAATCAAATATTAAGAGCTATCCTAATGAAACCTAGCTTGGATTGGTTGTTGTATGATGTCTTTCCATGGATTATGGCTTAGCTTGGATTGGAAAGATGACATGCCTTTCCATGGATAATAAGAACAAGTAAGAAATGACTATTCTGTGGGATGTATGCTTAGTACTGAGAGGATATTGAGATGGAGGCTCTCCCGTTAGTAGAGGCCGGGTTTTTAGAAACAATCTCCTTATCCCTTACCTATGTGCCCCCATAGGATGATTGTCTAGATAGAAATTAGCTAGTGGATCCACTTAAGCTAGAAGTTCATGGTCCTTACCTTGGAAAGTAGGACAACCCTTTTCGGTGTGGGATACAACGAGGGATCATGTTAAAGCTCACATGGTCTCTATATCGGTTAAGGCTACTTCCCGCTTTAATAATGAACTAAGGTTACTTCAAGAACTATCTCATATGCGTTCGAAGGCTTTAAATGATGATTAGCTTGCATTGACCATGTTTTATAAGTTATGTTTTCTAACCCTTTTATAACATGTTTTAGCTTGGTCAATTGCATGTCATGAAATGTCCCTTTTTAGAATGATCTAAATGTTTTATGCATAGCTATCATACTTGGTACATTGTTTTGTACTAACACATAATGTTGCCTACATTTACCCAAATGTAGGGTCCGACAGTCAGGGTTATCAGTTTCTTGGCTAGTGGTTGGTTTCGAGGTTTCCAAACTTTGGTGAGTCCTCATGCTTCGAGGATGGATTTTTAATGTTCTTAGTTCTTTATTGTATTTCAATTTTGGACATGATGTATGGGCTAGGCTCAATTTCATTCGATTGTATTAGATGGCTATTGAGACAAGTATTTTACACTTCCATTTTTCTTTTATAAAACCATTGGACGTGAAATGTTGTTTACTTCTTTTGTTCTATTTCTTATGTTATGAATGCTAAGTGTCTTGTATGGGGTCTCTCGGGGTCCTATACGCCATGTTACATCTAGGGTGTACCCCTGGGTCGTGACACATCAAGAAGAGTAGATGCTAATTCAAAGGGTTGTCGCATGATTCCTCTTTGAACGAGCTGGTCAGCCACACCCTTGTTGACAGAATCTAGACTCCGGTAGAAGTGTGGTAACAACACATTGTTTGGGAGCCCATGAGTTGGACATTGGAGCAGCAGCTTTTAAAACCTCAATCATGTATTGTGAATTGGTTCACCATCCAATCATTTGAAGTTTGACTATTATCTCTCAATGCCATCATCCTCGAAGGAGGGAAAAATCTTTTATAGAACGCATTAGTGAGCTCTTCCCAAGAAGTAATCGAGTCCCTTGGTAGGTCGGCTAACCACTTTGTTGCCTCCCCGATCAGAGAAAAAGGGAACAAACAAAGTCGGACCGACTCCAGAGTGATATTCTTGAAGGAAAATGGACCACACACGTCCATAAAGTTCTGGATGTGGTCATGGGGATCCTCATGACCCAGCCCTCCAAATAAACCTTTCATTTGAAACAGCTGCAACATCGTGCTAGTCACATGAAACACGACATTGCCCATAATCGGAGGCAATCAAATAGCACCCACACTTCCTAAATGAGCTTCATTGACAACGTGCAAATTACTGATGTCATCGTTGTGTCCAAGTTGGCTAGAATTGCTCCCGTTAACACTCATCTCGTCACCTGTTTAAGAGAAACCAACAAAGCACAAAAAATATAAGTGGATTCAAACTACAACAAGATTATTTCACAACTAGACTTCAGTAAAAGAATTCTAAACACCACTCTCCGGTAGCAACGACATTTTTTATAACACTCAACTACACTTCATACGATTCTAAGTGTAGGAGGTCGTAATCAAGTATAAATCCAACGAAGAGTGGGGATCGATCCCACAGGGAGTGATATGTTATAAAATTCAATTACGAAGTGAAAAAAGTGCTCCAATCGTTTGTAGAAGTAGATATTCTTAAAACAATTAAAGTAACTGGCAGGGGTTTGAAAACTAGTGTCAATTGGGGGGATTAGAGTGAGCAATTAACAACTACGAAAATGTAAGAGTAATCAAGTAGAGAGGGATCCTTGGGGATGTGATCGATTAAATGCCAATTTCATTGTATGGGTGATTATTATTTACTAAAAGTCATTGAATCTTAGTGGGTAGGCTAGGATTTAAGTGTAACAACTATTATAAATCAAGAGAGTTCTCTCAAACCTCGACAAGACCAACAAATATGAACAACTTAAAACCTCAATTAATCCAATCTCTCGAGCTAGATTAGTAGGATTGAGTTTAGACCCACTTTCTCAAGCTGAATCTGTAAAAACCCAATCACTCCAATCATCAATTGATAGCTTTAATTATAAAGCCTCTTTTTCAAGCAAGCCTTGAATGCTACACTAGAACTGTATTTGCAACTACAATTCATCAATTAAAACTCAACTATCAATTGAACCCACTTCAAATCAACAATTAAATTAGAAAATACTAACACCCATAAGCTATATGAAACATTCAATCACATAATCACACCCCAAGAATGGGGGTTTTAGCCACACATAATTAAAAGCAACAAATAGTTACCAACTATGTTTCCATCAGCTTGGGTAACAAGATACAAGCCTTCAAAATTGCTCAAATTCAGTTCAAAATCAATAAAACCTTCAATCTCTACTCAAAAATATAAAGAACAGTGTTAGGGATCAAAATCCCGATGAAGGAACTCTCCAAAATTTCAGAACCCTGTTTCATCTAGTAAAAATTGCATTTATACTGTCCCAGATTTTTTGCTTTAGGACAATTCGGCGGAATAAGTCAAGTGTCGCCAACCACGTTGATGATGCGCAAAATGCTCCATTCATCGCATTCATTCCTTCACTTTTAATCCTTTCTGTGCAGTAACTTTAGGAGATCGAGGTCTCCTTTACCGATCCAATAGACGGTTTGTCGATTCCTCTTTTTAATCGCTGAGTTGTCTTGGTCCAAGGGCTGGCCTGTTGTAACTTTTGGCGAGATGAAGAGCCAATCGGTGAGTCACCGAGTGGCTTTGGGGATGATCAGTCTTTCTTCTCTTTAGCTTTTTCACTCCTTTTCTCCCAGTAATGTCCTTGCCTTTCTCTTTTGCCTTCCTTGCTGCAAATTAGCCTTTAAACATTAGTTAAGAGCATAAAATAGGCATTGAGGACACTAAAACTCTAGATTTTAAGCCCTAAATTAGTCAAAATCCCCAACTCATCAAGCCTCAAAAGCCAAAAGAATCAAGGGCTGATCTTGAAAATTTCCGCACAGAAGATATGCGTGCTCGTATTCTCAACAAAGTGGAAGAATCAGACAAGGTGCTAAAGGAAATGAAAGATGACGTCTCTTCTTTGAACCAAATGGTTACATCATACTTGGTATCTATTAAGCAGTTTGAAACACAGATGGGCCTGATCTCTACTCATTTAAATCCACTGCTAAAAGGGGGTCTACAAAGTGATACCATGGTTAACAAAAATAATGAAGCTTGAAAGCATGTCTTCTTTGTGCCACGACATTAAATAACGCACTTCTTGGGAGACCCAAGTTTTAGTTTATATTATTTGAATAACGGTTGTTGGATGTGGAAGTTGAAAATTCGACGTTTGGGATAAATAAACGAATGGGCGAGCTCAGAACCTACTCAGCGAATCACCGATGTAACACCTCAGAATATAGTACACTAAGCAAGGGGCTAGTTGACAAGTCAAGCCAATGTTTTGGATCCTGCGCACCCTTAACGAGGGCCCAGACGGACCGTGAAAGGCACCACGTAGAGTCATGCTAGCCGTGGCGCCTCACAAAACAAAGCCAAAGGGGGCCTACCTCCCACGAACACCATGACATCTCATGGTGGACACCACGGAGCGTGGTGTTGCCCGTGAAGAGGAAGGCAGTAGCCCCCCAGAGGATGACCCTTCATATGAGCCACATGACGGCTCATGAAGGCCACAACGAGTCGTGGGAGGGGTCGTGGTGTAGTGGGATTTTGGCGGGAGGCTTGTCAAACCACTTTTCAAGGACCACGGCTGCCACAACGGGCCGTGTAGTCCTTGACGGCTTGTGATGCTGGTCGTCTAAGGGGTGCGTCAGCTGTAAGCTTGAGGGCGGTTGGGTCTTTTCTAGATTTCTTTAAAACAATACTATGTCATTTTACCCATGTCTAGGAGCCCTATATAAGTAATATTAAGCCCCAATCCAACCCATTCAAGTCATTCTTCTAAAACCCAAAAGAAGACCAAAGTTCTTCCTCTCCAAAATATTTCTCTCTAGAATTTTGATGAAGAAGATTCAAGCTAGGGCTCAAGGTCAAGTCTTCATTCTGGAATTGGTTGTGGGCTTTGATAGTAAGGTATGATAGCTTTTCATTCATGGAATCCTTGCATCCTTGGATACCCTAAGTTCTCTAATCGGAAAGTAAAAATTCCCCAATTTGAGTTAGAGTTTTCTTCTAAGTTGTGGGTCTTTATGAATGTTGATTCAATTGATTGAATTATGATTTATTATGCATGAATTTAGAGGATTACATGATTTTATGATGAATTTCCATGTACCCATGCTTAACCCATTTTTCTAAGATGAAATTAAATTAAATTAGTTTTACGCTATGAAATGAGAATTTATGGATTTATGTGCATTCTTATAGAATAAATAAGATGTGATATATATTTCTTTGAGATTGAACCATATGCGATGATTGTGATATGTATTACTTTGAGAGTGAAGCATATGTTGTGAATTATTGATTGTTGATCTATTGTTGTGGAAGGGATTTTCCCCACATAATTTCTTATGTAAGAATGCGGAAGACTTTCTCACATTGAATGATTCTAGGAAGATCCTCAAGAGTTCATTGATGAAGTTTACAAGGTATTGACTATTATGGGAGTGATGCCGGTGGAAAAGGCAGAATTGACCACTTATTAACTTAAGGGTGTTGCCCAATTTTTGTTCAACCAATGGAAGGAAGCAAGACCGAAAGATGCGGGTCCCCTAGAGTGGGAAAGGCTCAAGTCTTCCTTCCTTGAAAGGTTCTTTCCTCTTGAAATAAGGGAGGTAAAAGTGCTTGAGTTAATCAATATCCGTCAATGGAATATGAGTGTGAAAGAATATGCTTTGAAGTTCACTCAATTGTAAATATATTCCCTTTCTATAGTTGCCGACTCTAAGGGAAATAATGAGCAAGTTCGTTTCGAGTGTGTGAGAATTGGTGGTGAAAGAATGTCGTACCACTATGCTTGTCCATGAAATGGATATTTCTCATCTTATGATTCGTGCCCAATAGATTTGTAACACCCTGTAGCCTAAAGAGGAAGGCTTAGCAAATTTTCAAAACTTCTAGATGTCACCCACGAGGGCTAACCACGCCCCGTGGTTGGACCCACGCCTTGTACGTGAGCTTTGTGGATGGGAACCATGGGAAGCTGCCTAAGGTAGTAACCACGTCTGGACCCACGCCTCATGGATGGGTCCACGACCCGTGGTTTGGAGTCGTAGGTCCAAGGCCCAGAAATTGAGTCCCAGACGAGGAACCACGTTTGACCAGGATGGACCGTAGGTCAATCCATGGTCCGTCGGCGTGGTCTCGTGGGTGGGCCTGTGGGACGGTTAAGTTGAGGGCTAAAGGGTCTTTTACGGTTTTATTTAAATCAATGTGGTGTCGTTTTTCCTAAGTGTAGAACACCTATATAAGTTATTTTAACCCCCAAAATCCCCTCAATTAATTCATTCTCTCAAATCCCAAAAGAAAACCCAAAACTCCTCTAAAAATTCTCTCTCTAGAAGTTGGAAAAAGAAGGAAGAAATTGAAGCTAGGTCAAGTTCAAGCCTCCAATATTCAAGCTTGTGAGGGCTTTGTAATCAAGGTATGATGGCTTTTCATCCATGGGATCCTTTCTCCCATGGAGACCCCTAGAATTCCGCCAATTTGAAGAAAAATTCCCCAATTCTAGTTAGGGTTTCTTCCAATGTTGTGAGTTATGATGATTGTTGATCCAATTGAGTGGATTGTAATTGTTTGTGATAGAATTAGTAGAATTGCATGTTTCTAGAGTGAAATTACATGTACCCATGCCTATTGCATGATTCTAACCTAGAATTGATATAATTCGATTGATGCCATGAAGGGAAAATTTGTGGGTTTAGGCTTATCCTTATAGGATTGATGAATTATGATTAGAATTTCTTTAGAATGAAGCTTAGATGATGATCATGAGATGTAGTGCTTTGAGGGTAAAGACTAGACTATGAATTGTTGATGTTGAAGTGTGGAAGGGATACTTCCCACAATGAATTGCTAAGCATGATTGTATGAATTTTAAAGCTTTTCGCACATGAATGATTTTAGGTTGAAAGGATTGCTCAACTAAAATGAATCTAGACTAAAAGATTATGTAATTGATGAGGCTAGAGGCGATTACCCTTGACCTCCCTATGAAAGGATATAAGGCGATTCCCCTATTCCTTAGAATTGAACAAGAGGTGAGTCATCACGTTCTTATGATGATGAATGGACATGGAGGCCTATACCTATGATCCTTATGTAATGGTGTGGAGGTGAGTACCCGGATCATATGATGAGATTGTGGAGGCGAGTACCCGCAATGTAAGAGTTAGTAAGGTAAGAGGCGAGTACCATTAGCCTTTGTAAGTTAGGCAAATAGGTGAATCCCCTTGTCTTTAAAAGTAGGTATGAATTATGAGAACTATGGTGTAAAGAATGAATAGCTTGGATTGGTTCTTGAGATGCCTTCCATGAGATAAGTTGACTAGAGGCGGATGACCCAAGTCATGACAACGGATGAGTAAGGTTGCTTGATAAGTATTCGTTTCTTTATTATGATGATGATTTATGTGCATTGATTATGCTTATGGTTTGTATTGACTAACCAAGATATTTATGGTTTTTATGCTAGCTATCATATTTAGTAATTGATTGTACTAACGCATACTCTTACCTTCATTCTTATCAAATGTAGGGTCCGCCGACATAGTTCCCCACACTCGTGGCTAGCTTCATTATTGATCAAGGAAGTGAAGATTTGGTGAGTCCTCATTGTGTTCGATGATGTGATAACTCTTTTATTTAATGTCTTGGACTATTGTATGGGTTGTGTCCCAAGACTTTACTCATGTTTTTTAGATGGTTTGAGACTATGGTAATTAGACTTCCGCTTGTTTTATAAAAGACTTCGATTGTATTGCAATGTTTTAAATTTCCGCACCTTTTTCTATTACTTTATGTTATGATATGCTAAGTTGGCTTGTATGAGGCCTCTCAGGGTCTTATACGCCCTGTTACATGTAGGGGGTGCCCCTGGGTCGTGACATACTTGGTATCAAAGCCAGGTTTAGAATGGTTCTAGGATGTTTCAAACCATGTCAAGTAGAGTCTTGTTCATAAGTGTGAAGCGCGCCACATTTATGAATGGGAGGCTACTAGATGTTAGAAAACTTCACTTCTTCATTTCTCTAAGACGTGCCATGGAGTTTAACTCTATAAACTCTTTCTCAATCATTACCTGATGGTTTTCAAGATATGACTACTAGAAGGACTAATGCTAAAAGGACTGAGGGAGACAATGTGGGACAAAAATCTCCTCCCCAAGCTCCTCCTTAAGCTCCGATTGATCCTTTGGCTGAGAATGTAACAAATGCAGAGTTTAGGTCGGCTTTCCAAGTGTTGGCTCAAGCCGTGACGGCTCAAGCCAATAGAGAGATGGTAGCTCCCGTGAACCCAAATATGGGTACCGCGGCGGCAAGAGTGAGGGACTTTACAAGGATGAACCTTCCCAAATTTCATGGTTCCAAAATTGAGAAAGATCCTCAAGAATTAATCGATGAAGTCTACAAGATACATGCTATTATGGGAGTGACTCTGGTAGACAAGGCGGAATCGGCTGCTTACGAACGCAAAGGGGTTGCTCAGATTTGGTTCAATCAACGGAAGGAGGGTAGGTCGGAAGAAGTGGGTCCCATAGAATTGGAAAGTTCAAAAGTGCTTTTCTTGATCTATTTTACCCTCTTGAGATGAGAGAGGCCAAGGTGCTCGAGTTCATTAATCTTCGGCAAGGAAGTATGAGCATGAGGGAGTATGCATTGAGATTCACTCAATTTTCTAAGTATGCCCCTTCTATTGTAGCGGATCGTAGGACTAAGATGAGCAAGTTTGTGTCGGGAGTGTCCGACATGGTAGTCAAAGAATGCCGCACTGCTATGCTTGTCCATGACATGGACATTTCTCACCTTATGGTGCATGCCCAACAAATTGAGGAAGAAAAGCTCAAGGAAAGATCTAGAGAGGCAAATTGAGCAAGAGTGGATGATGGTAACTATTAACATTCTAGGTCCAGTGGACGGGGTCGTGTAAGGTTGCGGTAAAAGTTCTCTAGGAAAGGTTCTTGAAATGCTCCTCCAAGGTCTAACAATGAAAGGGTGTCTAACCCTAAACCTCAGGGAGATGATAGTAAACCCTCGATGCCTACTTGTGCCAAATATGAAAGAAATCATGAGGGTAAGTGTCTAGCGGGTTCTAATGCTTACTTTGGGTGTGGAAAAATGGATCACAAGATTAGAGATTGTCCTTCGGTTGCTAAGAAGGATGGAGATAATCACTGTAGGCCTCATCCATACCCCTCATCTGGTCAAAGTGGTTTGGGTGAAAGTGCTCCTAAGCAAAACTATTTTTATGCTCTTCAGACTAGAAGTGATCAAGAGAGTTCACCGGAAGTGGTGACCGCTATGTTAAAAGTTTTCCTAATAGATGTATATGCTTTACTTGATTCTGGTGCTACTTTGTCTTTTGTGACACCTTATTTGGCCATGAGGTTTGATGTGCTCCCCGATGTGTTATTAGAACCCTTTTGTGTCTCTACTCCTTTTGGTGATTCTGTGTTGGCTGAAAGGGTATATAGAAGATGACCCGTTTTCTTATCCCATAGATTTACTCTTGTTGACTTAGTAGAGCTTGATATGTTAGACTTTGATGTCATACTTGGGATGGATTGGTTGCATTCATGTTATGCTCCTATAGATTGTAGAACTCGTGTAGTCAAATTTCAGTTCCCAAATGAGCCTGTCCTAGAGTGAAAAGGGGGAAATTATATGCCTAATGATCAGTTTGTCTCTGGTCTTAAAGCTAGAAAAATGATTTCTAAGGATTGCATTTACCATCTATTAAGGGTGAGTGATTTAGATTTTGAAACCCCTTCTCTTGAGTCGGTTCTCGTCGTAAATGAGTTTCCAAAAGTATTTCCAGATGACTTACCAAGTATTCCTCCCGAGTGGGAAATAGACTTCGGAATTGACCTTCTCCCAGATACGTAACCTATCTCTATTCCTCCTTACCGTATGGCTCCGGCGGGACTTAAGAAGTTGAAAGAATAGTTGAAGGATCTATTAGACAATTGTTTCATTAGATCGAGTATCTCACCATAGGGTGCTCCAGTTTTGTTCGTTGGAAAGAAGGATGGTTCTCTTTGAATGTGCATTGACTATCGTCAGTTGAACAAAGTGACTATTAAGAACAACTATCCTCTCCCAAGGATAGATGACTTATTTGATCAACTTCAAGTGGTAAGTTATTTCTCTATGATTGATCTTCGATCGGATTATCACCAATTGAAGGTGAGAGAAAATGATATTCCAAAGACGGCCTTTAGAACCCGATATGGTCATTATGAGTTCTTGGTGACGTCCTTTGGTTTGACTAATGCTCCGACGACATTTATGGACTTGATGAATAGAGTGTTTAGGCATTACCTAGACATATTTGTGATTGTGTTTATCGATGATATTTTGATCTATTCAAAAAGTGAGAATGAGCATTTTGATCATTTGAGGATCGTATTGCAAATCCTCAAAGACCAACAACTTTTTGCAAAGTTTAGCAAATGTGAATTTTGGTTAAGGTCTGTAGCTTTCCTTGGTCATATTGTGTCAAGCAAGGGTATTGAGGTGAATCCTTAGAAGACGGATGCGGTCAAGAGTTGGCCTAGACCTCTAACTCCTTCAGATATTAGAAGCTTTTTGGGCTTGGCCGGTTATTATAGAAGATTTATTGAGGGGTTTTCCTCCATTGCTTCTCCCTTGACGGCTTTGACTCAAAAGAACGCTAAGTTCATATGGTCGGAAGCGTGTTAGAAGAGTTTCCAAGATTTGGAAGATAGACTTACTTCCGCTCCAGTGTTGACCTTACCGGAAGGGACGGATGGTTTTGTGGTTTATTGTGATGCCTCAAGAATTGGTCTAGGGTGTCTTCTAATGAAAAAATGGGAAAGTTGTTGCCCATTCCTCAAGGCAAGTTAAAGTCCATGAGAAGAATTATCCTACTCACGAGCTTGAATTAGTGGCGGTGGTATTTTCTCTAAAGAATTGGAGACACTATTTGTATGGAGTCCATATTGATGTGTTTACCGACCATAAAAGTTTGCAATATGTGTTTAATCAAAAAGATTTGAATCTTCGCCAAAGAAGGTGGCTTGAGTTATTGAATGATTATGACATGAGCATTCTTTATCACCCCGGATAAGCTAATGTGGTGGTGTATGCCCTTAGTCGGTTATCTATGGTTAGTGTGGATCATATTGATGAAGAAAAGAAAGAGTTGGTTCGAGATGTGCATAGAATGGCTCGATTAGGTGTTCGACTAGTGGACTCCACCAAGGGTAGTGCTATGGCTCACAATGGTTTCGAATCATCTCGTGTAGCCGATGTGAAAGCTAAACAAGGTCTTGACCTAATTTTGGTATAATTGAAAGAGTTGGTACTTAAGAAGTCCGTTGAGGCTTTCTCCCAAGGGGAGATGGGGTACTTAGATACCAAGGCCGTTTGTGTGTCCCAAACATAGATGATTTGAGGGAACATATATTGACTGAAGCTCATGGTTCCTGGTATTCCATTCACCTGAGAGCCACCAAGATGTACCGTGATTTACGGGAAGTCTATTGGTGGAACGGGATGAGGAAAGATATTGCGGGGTTTGTAGCTAAATGTCCAAATTGCCAACAAGTTAAGGTTGAGCATCAGAAACCGGAAGGTTTGTCCCAAGATATTAGCATTCCTAATTGGAAGTGGGAGGATGTGAATATGGACCTTATAGTGGGTTTGCCACGTACCCGTCACCAATATGATTCGGCGGAGTACTATGCCAAATTATATTTGAGGGAGATGGTGAGGTTACATGGTGTACCCTTGTCCATCATCTCCGATAGAGGTACTCAGTTTACTTCTCAGTTTTGGAAGTCTTTCCAAAAGGGTCTTGGCACCAAGGTCATGCTTAGCACAACTTTTCACCCACAAACCGATGGGCAAGGGGATCAAACGATCCAAACTTTAGAAGATTTGTTGAGGGCATGTTTCATCGATTTCAAGGGAAATTGGACTGATCACTTTCCATTGATAGAGTTCTCCTATAATAATATCTATCACTCAAGTATTGGTATGGCTCCATTTTAGGCTATTTATGGTAGGAGGTGTAGATCTCCTATAGGTTGGTTTGAGGTGGGTGAGGTTACCTTGATAGGGCCCGTGTTAGTTCATTAGGCTATCGAAAAAGTTTGACTCATTAGGGAGAGGTTGAGGACCTCCCAAAGCCGACAAAAGTCCTATGCCGATGTTAGAAGAAGAGACCTTGAATTTGAGATTACTGATTGGGTCTATTTGAAAATCTCACTCATGAAGGGTGTGATGAGGTTCGGGAAGAAAGGGAAACTTAGTCCCCAATTTATAGGCCCATATTAAATCATGAGACGTGTTGGTAACGTTGCTTATGAGTTACATTTGCCAAATGAGTTGGCAACCGTGCATCCCATTTTTCATGTCTCTATGCTTAAGAAGTGTGTTGGAGATCCGACATTCATAGTTTCGCTTGAAGGATTGGGAGTTGATGAGAGTCTTTCATATGAGGAAGTTCCGGTTGAGATTCTGGACCGGCAAGTTAAAAAATTGAGAAACAAAGAAGTTGCTTCTGTGAATGTTTTGTGAAGAAACCACTCAGTTTAGGGTGCTACTTGGGAGGCTGAGGCCGATATGAAGTCCCTATATCCTCATCTTTTCCCTTCTACTCCTATTCTAGCATGAGATAATGAATTTCCTCTTGGTTTGATTTATGATTTGAAGTCATGTGTGTTTTATGTGTTTCCATGACTTCCTTATGATTATTCATGTTCCTGAATTGCTTAAGTTTTGGAAAAAATGACTTATATGAATTATTTTTCTCATGTTGTTCTGCATTGAGTATGAGTTTCCTATAGACTTCATGAGATGAATTGTTGAACATGCCTTTACTTCGAGTGGAGATTTCCTCCTTAAGTATGTGCTTTGAGTATTGATTGCATTAGGCCCAATGAGATTGTGTTGAGCATGCTTTTAAATTTGAAGATTATAGTTCCTCCTTAAATGTAAGAAATCTGAAAATTTCATGCATCTTGGGTTGTTAGATGTAGTTCCTACTTCCTTATGGTGCATTCAGTATGTTTGTCTTGGAGTTGATGTTTCCTCCTTAGTTGTGTGCATTTAGATGAATTGCATGCATGATGGACTGCTAGTCTTGAGTCTTTTCATTTAGAAACGTGCTTAGAATCTCATTCAAGGAAGAATGTTCCCAAGGGGGAGATATTGTAACACCCAGTAGCCTAAAGAGGAAGGCTTAGCAAATTTTTAGAACTTCCAGGTGTTACCCACGAGGGCTAACCACGCCCCGTGGTTGGACCCATGCCCTGTAGGTGAGTGTCATGGATGGGTACCATGGGAAGCTCCCTAAGGCAGTAACCACGCATGGACCCACTCCCTATGGATGGGTCCATGGCCTGTGGTTGGGAGCCGTAGGTCCAAGGCCCAAAAATCGAGTCCCAGACGAGGAACAATGTTTGACCAGGACGGACCGTAGGTCCATCCAAGGTCCGTCGGCGTGGTTTCTTAGATAGGCCTGTGGGACAGTTAAGTTGAGGGCTTAAGGGTCTTTTACAATTTTAATTAAATCAATGTGGTGTCATTTTACCTAAGTCTAAAACACCTATATAAGTATTTTTAAACCCAAAATCCCCTCAATTAAGTCATTCTCTCAAATCCCAAAAGAAAATCCAAAACTCCTCTCAATAATTCTCTCTCAAGAAGTTGGAAAAAGAAGGAAGAAATTGAATCTAGGTCAAGTTCAAGTGTCCAATCTTCAAGCTTGTGAGGGCTTTGTAATCAATGTATGATGGCTTTTCATCCATGGGATCCTTTCTCCCATGGAGCCCCCTAGAATTCCCCCAAATTGATGAAGAATTCCCCTATTCTAGTTAGGGTTTCTTCAAATGTTGTGGGTTATGATGATTGTTGATCCGATTGAGTGGATTGTGCTTGTTTGTGATAGAATTAGTAGAATTGCATATTTTTATAGTGAAATTACATGTACCCATGCCTATTCCATGATTCTAACCTAGAATTGATATAATTGGGTTGATTCCATGAAGAGAAACTTTGTGGGTTTAGACTTGTCCTTATAGGATTGATGAATTATGATTAGAATTGCTTTATAATGAAGCTTATATGATGATCATGAGATGTAGTTCTTTGAGAGTAAAGCCTAGACTATGAATTGTTGATTTTTGATGTTGAAATGTGGAAGGGATACTTACCACAACGAATTGCTAAGCATGATTGTATGAATTTTAAAGGTTTTCTCACATAAATGATTCTAGGTTGAAAGGATTTCTCACCTAAAATGAATCTAGACTAAAAGACTATGTAATTGATGAGGCTAGAATCCATTACCCTTGACCTCCCTATGAAAGGATATGAGGCGATTCCCCTATTCCTTAGAATTGAACAAGAGGTGAGTCCCCATGTTCTTATGATGATGAATGGACATGGAGGCGAGTACCCAGGATCCTTATGAAATGGTGTGGAGGCGAGTACCCACATCATATGATGAGATTGTAAAGAAGAGTACCCGCAATCTAAGAGTAAGTAAGGCAAGAGGAGAATACCCATTAGCCTTTGTAAGTTAGGCAGAGAGGTGAATCCCCTTGTCTTTAAAAGTAGGTATGAATTACGAGAACTGTGGAGTAAAGAATGAATAGCTTGGATTGTTGCTTGAGATGCCTTCCATGAGGTAAGTTGAATAGAGGTGGATGACCCAAGTCATGACTAAGGATGAGTAAGGTTACTTGATAAGTATTCCTTACTTTATTATGATGATGATTTATGTGCATTGATTATGCTTATGGTTTGTATTGACCAACCAAGATGTTTATGTTGTTTATGCTAGCTATCATAATTAGTACTTGATTGTACTAACGCATACTCTTGCCTACATTCTTATCAAATGTAGGGTCCGGCGACATAGATCCCCACACTCGTGGCTAGCTTTATTGTTGATCAAGGAAGTGAAGCTTTAGTGAGTCCTCATTGTGTTCGAGGATGTGATCACCCTTTTCTTTTATGTCTTTATTTTATGTCTTGGACTATTGTATGGGCTGTGTCCCAAGACTTTACTCATGTTGTTTAGATGGTTTCAGACTATGGTATTAGACTTTCGCTCGTTTTATAAAAAACCTCGATTGTAATGAAATGTTTTAAATTTCCGCACCTTTTTTCTTTTACTTTATGTTATGATATGCTAAGTTTTCTTGTATGAGGCATCTCGAGGTATTATACACCTTATTACATCTATGGGGTACCCTTGGGTCGTGACAAGATTGAAGAGGAGAAACTTAAGGAGAGGTCTAGAAAGAAAAAACGGGCTGAAATCGCTAATGGTAATTTCTCTCATACAAGGTCCGATGGACATGGTCGTCCTAGGTTTCAACAGAGGTTTTTCGAGCAAGGTTACTCATATGCTTCTTAGTTCAACAAAGATAGGGTGTCTAACCTTAAGTCTCAAGGAGGAAATGGTAGTGGGTCCTTATTGCCCACTTGTGCTAAGTGTGGAAGAAAGCAAGGAGGTAAATGTCTAGCGGGTTCCAATGCTTGTTTTGGGTGTGGTAAGATGGACCACAAAATTAGGGAGTGTCCTTCAGTTGCTTAGAATGAAGAAGATAATCATCGTAGGGCTCAACCCTATCCTTCATCTGATCCAAGTGGTTCGGGTCCTAATGCTCCAAAGCAAAATAGGTTTGATGCACTTTAGACTCGTGGTGAACAAGAGTGGTGCATTTACCATCTAGTTAGGGTGAGGGATATGGATTCCGAAATCCCTATTCTTGAGTCGGTTCCCAGTGTTAACGAATTTCTGGAAGTGTTCCCAGATGATCTACCCAGTATTCCTACAAAAAGGGAAATAGACATCGGTACTGACCTTCTCCCAGATATGCAGCCTATCTCTATTCCTCCTTACCGAATGGCTCCGGTAGAACTTAAGGAATCAAAGGAGCAATTGAAAGCTTTGTTGGATAAGGGTTTCATCCGACCGAGTATCTCTCCTTGGGGTGCTCCAATTTTTTTTGTTAAAAAGAAAGATGGTTCACTTCCATGTGTATTGACTACTGGAAATTGAATAAGGTGACCATTAAGAATAAGTATCCTTTCCCAAGGATAGATGACTTGTTTGACCAACTTCAAGGGGGGAGTTACTTTTCCAAGATTGACCTCCGGTCGGGTTATCACCAATTAAGGGTGAAGGATGATGATATTCCAAAAATGGCTTTTCGAACCCGGTATGGTCATTATGAGTTTTTAGTGATGTCGTTTGGTTTGATTAATGCTCCGGTGGCATTTATGGATTTGATGAATATGGTGTTTAGACAATACCTTAATATGTTTGTAATTGGGTTCATTGATGATATATTGATTTATTCGAGAAGTGAGGATGCTCACCTCAATCATTTGAGGATTGTGTTGCAAATTCTCAAGGACCAACAACTCTTTACAAAGTTTAGCAAATGTGAGTTTTGGTTAAGGTCTGTGGCTTTTCTTGGCCATATTGTTTCAAGTAAGGGTATAGAAGTAGATCCTAAGAAGACTGATGCAGTCAAAATTTTTCCTAGACCTCTATCCCCTTCGGATGTTAGGAGTTTCTTGGGTTTGGCTGGTTACCACAGAAGGTTTGTTGAGGTGTTTTCTTCGATTGACTCTCCACTGAAAACATTGACTCAAAAGAAGGCCAAGTTCATATGGTCTGAAGCATGTGAGAATAGTTTTCAGGAATTAAAGAATAGACTTACTTTCGCTCCGGTGTTGACTTTACCGAAAGAGACTGATGGATTTGTTGTTTATTGTGATGCCTCGATAATTGGGTTAGGATGTGTACTTATGCAAAATGGGAAAGTTATTCCCTATGCTTCAAGGCAACTTAAGATCCATGAGAATAATTACCCTACCCATAATCTTGAACTAGCAGTGGTTGTTTTTTCCTTAAAGATTTAGAGGCATTATTTGTACGATGTGCATGTAGATGTGTTTACCGACCACAAGAGTTTGCAATATGTTTTTAATCAGAAGGATTTAAATCTTCGTCAAAGAAGGTGGCTTGAGTTACTTGAGGATTATGATATGAGTGTTCTCTATCAACCCGGTAAGGCAAATGTGGTGGCAGATGCTCTTAGCCGATCATCAATGGGTAGTGTTGCCCATATAGAGGATGGAAAAAGAGAATTGGTATGAGATGTACATAGATTGGCCCAAATGGGTGTTCAGTTAGTGGACTCTACCAAGGGTGGTGTCATGGTTCACAACGGCTCAGAATCATCTTTTGTGGCGGATGTGAAAGCCAATAAATGTCTTGATCCGACCTTAATTAAGTTAATAGAAGCGGTGCTTAGAAAGTCTGATGAGGCTTTCCCCCAAAGGGTAGATGGTGTACTTAGATATAAAGGTCGTTTGTGTGTTCCTAATGTAGATGACTTGAGGGAACAAATCTTGTATGAAGCCCACAGTTCTCGGTATTCCATTTACCCGGGAGCCACCAAGATGTGTCGTGACTTACGGGAGATCTATTTGTGGAATGGGATGAAGAAGGATATTGCCGGATTTGTGGCTAAGTGTCCTAATTTCCAACAAGTGAAGGTTGAGCATCAGAAACCGGGAGGTTTATCCCAAGACATTAGTATTCCTACTTTGAAGTGGGAAGATTTGAATATGAATTTTCATAGTTGGTTTGCCTCGCACCCGGCGACAATATGATTTGATTTGGGCTATAGTAGACCGAATGATTAAATCGGCCCATTTCATTCTCGTCAAAGTTTCTTATTCGGCAGAAGATTATGCAAAGTTGTATTTGAGGGAAATTTTAAGGTTGCATGGGGTGCCCTTGTCCATTATTTCTGATCGAGGTACTCAATTCACCTCTCAGTTTTGGAAATCATTCCAAAAGGGTCTTAGTACTAGTGTTAAGCTTAGCATGACTTTTCATCCATAAACTGATGGGCAAGCAGAGCGTACTATCCAAACTTTAGAAGACATGATGAGAGCATGTGTCATTGATTTTAAAGATAATTGGGATGATCACTTGCCTTTGATTGAGTTTGCCTATAATAATAGCTATCACTCCAATATTGGTATGGCTCCATTTGAGGCTCTTTACAGAAGGAGGTGTAGATCTCCTATAGGTTGGTTTGAGGTGAATGAATTTGCCTTGATCAGACCAGATTTTATTCATGAGGTTGTGGAGAAAGTACGACTTAATAGAGAAAGGTTGAGGACAGCCAAATGTTGACAAAAGTCCTATGCTGATGTTAGAAGAAGAGACCTACAGTTTAAGGTAAACGATTGGGTCTACTTGAAAATCTCACCCATGAAGGGTGTAATGAGATTTGGGAAGAAAGGAAAGCTTAGTCCCCGCAATGTGGGTATATATCAAATTTTGAGGCTTGTTGGTAAGGTTGCTTATGAGCTTGAGTTGCATAATGATTTGGCATCGGTGCATCCTGGTTTCCATATCTCTATGTTAAGGAAATGTATTTGAGATCCGACATCTATAGTTCCCTTAGAAGGTTTGTGAGTTAAGGAGAATCTTTCTATGTAGAAGTTTCGGTTGAGATTTTAGACCGGCAAGTCAAGAAGTTGAGAAATAAAGAAGTTGCTTCCGTGAAGGTGTTGTGGAGGAATCATTTAGTTGAGGGTAATGATTCCTAATCTTTTTCCTTCTACCCCTATTCTATCTTTAGGTAATGAATTCCTCATGGTTTATTCTTTATTTTGGTGTCATGTGTCTTAGGTATTCCCATTATTCCTCATTTTATGCATGTTCATGAAAAACTTTAATTTTGAAAGAAAATGAGTTTGTATGATTGATTTTCCTCATCAGATATATTCATTTGAGTATGAGTTGCATATGGATTTCATAATATGATGATATAAGTATGTTTTAGCTTGGAGTTGATGTTTCCTCCTCGGATATGTGCATTTATATGATTGCATAAATGATGGGCTTCTTGTCTTGAGTCTTTTCTTTTAAGAGATGTCTAGAGTTCCATTCGAGGACAAATGTTCCCAAGGGGGAGATAATGTAACACCTCACAATCTAGTAGACTAAGCAAGGGCCTAGTTGACAAGTCAAGCCAATGTTTTGGAGCCTTGGAACCATTCATGAGGGCCTAGACGGGCCGTAAAGGGCACCATGTGGTATGATGCTACCCGTAGTAGCTCACAAAACCAATCTAAAGGGGGCTTCTATTCCACGAGCACCATGACGGCTCGTGGTGGGAACCACAGAGCGTGGTGTTGCCCTTGAAGAGGGAGGTAGTAGCCCCTCTGAGGCAGACCCTCCACACGAGCCACATAACGGTTCGTGAAGGCCACATCGGGTTGTGGGAGGGGTCGTTGTTAAGGGGGATTTTAGGGGGAGGCTTTCCAAGACACTAGCCAAGGACCACAGCTGCCACAACGGCCGTGTAGTCCTTGACGGCTAGTTATGGTGGTCGTCTAGGGGGTGCGTCAACTGTAATAGTGAGGGCAGTTGGGTCTTTTCTAGATATCTTTAAAACAATACTACATCATTTTACCCATGTAGAAGACCCCTATATAAGTGATTTTTAACCCCAAATCCAACCCATTCAAGTCCTGCTTCTAAAAACCCAAAAGAAGACCAAAGCTCCTCTCAAAAATATTTCTCTCTTTAGAAGTTTGAAGATGAAGATTCAAGCTATGGCTCAAGGTCAAGTCTCCATTCCCTAATTGTTTGTGGGTATTAATAGCAAGGTATGATAGCTTTTCATCTATGAATCCTTGCATCCATGGAGCCCCTAAGTTCTCCAATTGAAAAGTAGAAATTCCCCAATTTGACTTAGGATTTTCTTCTAAGTTGTGGGTCTTTTTGAATGTTGATTCAATTGATTGAATTATGATTTATTATTAATGAATTTAGAGGATTACATGCTTTTATGATGAATTTCCATGTACCCATGCTTAACCCATGTTTCTAAGATGAAATTGAATTAAATGGGTTTTACTCTATGAAAGGAGAATTTATGGATTTATGTGCATTCCTATAGGATACATAAGATGTGATATATATTTCTTTGAGATTGAAGCATATGCGATGATTATGATATGTATTGCTTTGAGAGTGAAGCATATTTTGTGAATTGTTGATTGTTGATGTAATTGTTGTGGAAGTGATTTTTCCCACATGATATGTTATGTAAGAATGCGAAAGGCTTTCTCACATTGAATGATTTTAGGTTGAAAGAATTTCTCACCTAAGATGAATTTAAGTTTAAGAACTATGGAAATGATGAGGCTAGAGGCGATTACCCGTGACCTCTAATGAGAAGAATATGAGGTGATTAACCATATTCCCTGGAGTCAGACTAGAGGCGAATACCCATGATCCTAAGTGAAATACATGAGGCGAGTACCCATGTCATATGATAGAAAGACATGAGGGGAGTACCCATGTCACATGATGTAAGGACAAGATGCGACTATCCATGATCCTATAGAAAGAGGGACAAGATGCGACTACCCATGATCCCAAGGTATGAAGTACTAGAGGTGATTACCCATGTTCCTTTATAGTTAGGTAAGAGGCGATTCCCCATGTCTTTAAAAGATAAGCTAGGATATGTTATGATAGGTGATGAACTTGGATTGTTGCTTGAGTTTGCCTTCCATGATGAGTAAGACCAGTGGCCGTTACACATGTCTTGACTAAGTATGAATTGAGGTTACTTCAAGAAGTACTCCTTATATGTGAAATAATATATTATGTGCATTGTTATGCTTTATGACTTATGTTGTCTTACTGTTATGTTATTTTTATGCAAGTTATCATATTTAGTACATTTTGTACTAACACATACTCTTGCCTACATTTCTTATCCAAATGTAGGGTCCGGCGTTCCCGATTCTCATCTCCGTGGCTAGGATCCATAGTAGAGAAAGACTTGAAGATTTGTGAGTCCTCATTCATCCGAGGATATGGCAACTAGTTTCCTTATGTTCGTTTCATTTGAGTTTTGAACAATGTTTTATGGGTTGTGTCGCGAGATTCTATTGTATAGATGGTTTTTGAGACAAGTTTATTAGACTTCCGCTTCATTTTATAAAACTTTGGTTATGTTAAAAATGTTTTAAATCTTATAGATTTCTATTATCTGGACTATGAAATCTAAGTGGCGTATATGAGCCCTCTCGGGGTCTTGTATGCCATGTTACATCTAGGGGATACTCATGGGTCATAGTAGCCGAGTGGTTCGGTCAGCGCGATGTGGATTGCCTTTTTGACCAACCAAATTATTTGAGTTCTAGTAACTTCAACGGACAAAATTTCATTCGGCGCGTCGCTCAATGGATCGGCGACTTAAGTGCCCATCCCCGACTAAGGCGCCAACTGAAGGGTCGAAAGGCTTCCAACCGTTTTAAATTTAAAACTTCTCCTTATTTTGATCTTTTCGACTCTTTCACTATCTAAACTTCATTTTAGATCTTAGTTATACTTAATTTTTGCATGGGTGTCGCTGTGTTATTGGAATCTATTGCATGGCTCGTCTTTGTTTTTGCCCTAATCGTTCACTTGTCTACTTCTGAGGTTGGTGATCAAAATTAGATTTGATTTCATGTCATATTCTGAGCATGTCTATGCGTAGTTGTTAAATCTATCGTATGCTTTTGTGTGCCTAATTGATTTTTAATATTGTTTGTTAATCAAACTTGTTAGATTTCATATTTAGCCTACCGTAGTTTGAATTCTGTGTTTAAATTGGTTAATATTGCAGGTTTGTAGGTGTGAATGTTGGGCTTTGTGTGGGTGAAGTCTGAGTATCCCAGATTGCACTAAACAACTTGAATTTTCCCTATGATGGACCGGGTGACGTTATTCTTAAGGAAAAACGTGTTATTTTGTCGAATATAGATAAGTTGGGCGAAGTCTGAGTACCCAGAGGTTGGTAATGATGTGGGCTAGGTGTGAATTGCATTAAATAGTAATTTAATTTGGTGATCATAGGTTGCGCGTTGAAAATTAGGGGTCGGGGTACAAATCTTGCACGAGAGGACATTTGGCGAGCTTAGTCAAGCTCGCCGAATGACTCGGCGGTTCGCCAACTAACTCCTTTCATCGCCCTTTTTCCCTGAAATATAGTTGTTAGGTTCTGTAACATTCGGCAATACGCATGTGCTCGCTGAGTTGATTCGATGACTCGCTGAATGCCTTTGATATCACCTTTTTTCATACCAGTTGTTGGAAATTATTTTGTGATATTCGGTGAGCTACCCTCATCTCGCCGATCAAGTTTGGCGCTTCACCGAACTACCCTGTACCTCACCTATTTGTGCAGAATTTCTTATATTTTTCTCTGTGATTTCTAATGAGCCCTCTAAGGCTCGACGAATGAACTCGGTTATTCACTGAGTTGATCGGCAATTTTTCCTACAATTTTGAATCTTAATACTTCAATAACCCTTTGCAACTACATTTGTTTGATTTCTGTTGTTTTCAGATATGGCTAGTGATAAAACGTGAGTTTACAGTATTTTCGATGCATTTCACTTAAGATTTTTGTGTGTCTAGGGCCATTTTGTATATGAAATAATGTTTGATGTGTTATGTTTGCAGGAAATAGGCTTTGACGCGGTTGAGTGAGATGACAGCTGGAATTCTACAGAAGTGACCACCCACGGAGGGACCTACGGACCGTAGGTCCTGTGACGGTCCGTCAAAAAGAGGGCGTAGATAGGAGCATCAGCGAATTCTTACCAAGTGTGGAACTACTAAGTGATCCACGGACCGTAGGTCGACCTACGGGCCTTCCTGCACATCCGTCGAATGTGAACTTGGAGTTTAAGTTCCAGTACCTGATGAAAATCCTAAGTGTGGAGCCACGAAAGAGGACCCACAGACCGTAAATCAACCTACGGTCCGTCCTGCACGTCCGTCATCGATGAAATGGGAGTTGAAGGTTCCAGCTTCTGCTGAAAAGTTCTAAGTGTTGACCAACAGAGGGGACCTACGGACAGTAGGTCGACCCACGGTCCGTAGGTCGAGTCGTCGATCAAAGTCGCATCCCAGAAGCTTATTTCCTTATTTTCTTTCCTTTTTTTAGGACATGTTTTTCTATAAATAGGGTATGTAAACCTCGTTTTTGGTGGTTAGACAATATAGTTTACTTTAAGTTTTTGGTATTTTGGGGAATTAACTTGCAACTTTAGCAATTTGATTTCCGGATTTCGTTTTACAAGATTTTGACTTTGAATTTCAATTGAAGATTCGGTTTTTCATCTATTCTACTTGTAAGATCATGAATTCTTTTTACCCAATTATGAATTGTGTTCTTTCAAGCATGAGTAGCTAAATCCACAACTAGGGTTGTGGGAACCATGAGCAATTAACAAAGTATGAATAATAATTAAGTAATTCTTGACTAGTGTTTATGCATGTATTGTTAATTTTTTGCTTAGAAGTTTTTTTAACGGTCCGCAACGTTAGAACTCACCTTGTTTCTACTTGCCGGACCAAGGAGGTAGTTAATAAGAAAAGAATTAATAACAGAGATTTAGTGGATGCTATCTAATAGTCTTATGCCAATTGGTGCGAGGGTTAAAACTATGATATACATTGATGTGATGTCTAATCTGAGGCAAAGGTAAGGGTTATTAAAGTATACACTCGTAGCCGGACCAAGCTACGTAGTGAAATTCCCTATTTGGAGGACCGATCAGTTAGGGATACCTATCTTACCAACTTTTGCATGTAAAACACTAGGAAAGGATAACTATTATTAGGATTACCGAGTTAAAAGCTTATGGGAAACACATACACCCTAGTTTCTCTCTTATATTGATAACAAAAAGTTGAATCTTGTCTATTTGTTACTTAAGCATATTAGTTTATTACCTACTTACAAAATCCCTCCTGTTTACTTTCCTTCGGAAATAATTTGACTAAATAGATATAATTGAGAGTTAAAGTTAAGTCTAAACCATATTCCTCGTGGGATCGACTCCAACCTACAAGTTGGGTTCTTTACTTGATAACGATCTCTTATACCTCTTTAGGGAGGTGTAATTTGAGCGTATCAAATTTTGGCGCCGCTGCCGGGGAATTTTGGCTTTTAGATTAAGTTTAACTACATTATTGAACTTTTGTCAAGTATTTCCTAATTTTATGTTTAGTTTTTTTTTTGTTTTCTACAGGTTTATACCCTAGTGTTTGCCAAGTACACGGAGTCGAGGCGAACCACTGACCCCCTACGATCCAAAGTTGAGTAAAACTTTGAGAAAAATAAATAATCAAGGGGTTCAAAATAATCCAATCAGAGAGGATCTTGCAGATAGAGTGGAATTGCAGCCTCCAGGAGTTATTAATGTTCCCGCTCAGGTTCATAGTGGTAATCTACTTGGTAATGCAGAAAGGGTTCAGAATGCACTAGTACCGAGGTTTTATGAGCACTATAGGTCTGATTATGATGCGACTACCTTAGATGGTCCTTTTGTTCTTCCACCTCAACCTCCAGGTCACACATTCGTGGTCACTAGCAGTTTGATACAGATGCTTACAGCGAGAGGGTTGTTTGCTGCGTTGACTTTGGAGGATCCTTATGCTCATATGGCTAAACTTTCCAGTGTGTGTAAAAGTTGTGTTGGGCGACCATAGTTAGATATGGATGTTATAGATCTGAGGGTCTTCCCACTATCATTAACAGGTAATGCTGCTATATGGTTCTCTGAGTTACCATACAATTCGATCTACACATGGGATAAGTTGCATAAGGTTTTCACAGTGAGATACTTTTCGGTGTCCAAAAAGCTCAATCATAAGGATAAGTTGAACAACTTCGCAGCACTATCAGGAGAGTCGATCAGCAGTTCTTGGGATAGGTTCACTGGGTTCATCAGAAATGTTCCAAATCACAACATTGATGATGAGTCATTGAAAGAGTATTTCAATAGAGGGCATGATGACAATGGAAGGGCTGCGCTTGATACTATTGCTGGAGGATCTTATGGGAGTTCACCTTCGAGGAGATAGCTGAGAAGCTTGAGCGAATTTCCCAAAACAACAAAGCCTGGAGCACTAGAAAGGCAAACACTAATAGGACCACGTTCGCTGTTCAAGCTGCACCAAACCAAGAAAATGATGACATTTGGGAAGAGATGGCACATATTAGAAAAGAATTGGGTTTGGTACTAAATCATGTGAGTGGGAGTGTGGAAAAAGTCAATGTTGTGAATTATTTGACTCGATCTCCACCACCACCCGTTGAAGAGTGCTACTATAAGGAGGATGTGAATTTGGTGAATGATCAGACGGGGGATTTCCAAGCTAACGCCCAAGGTTCCAACTCAGATAATTGGCACCAAGGTCAAGGAAACCAAGGTCAGAACTATGGAAACTACAATCGAGAGGGAAACTATATTTGGGATGGGAACTACAATTGTGATAACAACTACAACCGGAATAACTATGGCAACAGAAACGAGAGAGGTAGGCCTTATGTTCTACCTGCAAATCAGGAATCTGGCAATAGAGAAGTTGGGGGTAGTATGTCACGCATTGAGGATATGATGCAAAAGATGGTGAAGAGGTTTGATGAGACTGATGAGAATGTGAAAGAGATACGAAATGACTTGTCTTGAATTGGTCAACAAGTTGATGCCCATGCAGTGTCGATCAAGCAACTTGAGCAGTAGTTTAATCAGCTGTCCACTACAATGAACCCACATCAGCCTGCCACACTTCCTAGCAACATCATCTAGAATCCAAAAAATGATGGGCATTGTATGGTTGTCACTACTAGCGGGGGAAAGCAGACCATTGATCCACCCATGCCGTCTGAGATTGAAATTGTGGCATAAAGAGATGATTATGAGATTGAGGTTACTGGAGAGTCTAAGAATGCTACAGAGAAGGAAGCAGAGGTGACCCAAAAAGTTGTTCCCGTGCCTAGACCTCCACCTCTATTCCCATAGAGATTGGTGAAGAAAACCGAAGAAGGAAAATACTGCAGGTTTATTACTATGTTGAAACAACTTTCCATCAATTTTTCATTGATAGATGCTTTAGAGCAAATGCCTGGGTATGCGAAGTTTATGAAGCATTTTGTGACAAAAAAGAGGGCCGTTAGTTCTGAGAATGATGAGAGGTTGCAACATTGCAGTGCTGTTGTAACTAGGTCACTTGTGCAGAATAAAGAGGATCCTAGTGCTTTCACTATTCCTTGTACCATTTGGTTGTTGTATTTTGTGAAGGCGTTGTGTGATTTGGGTGCTACCATTAATCTGATGCCATTGTCTATCTACAAGAAGTTGGGTTTAGGGGGTCCAAAACCAACTGTGATGCGACTACTCATGGCTGATAGAACTGTGAAGAATCCCATTGGTGTTCTTCGAGATATCCTTGTAAAAGTGGAGTCTTTCATTTTTCCGACGGACTTTGTGATACTTGATTATGAGGTTGATTTTGAGGGTCCCATCATTTTAGGGAGACCATTCCTTGCTACTTGGCGCACCTTGGTCGATATGGAGAGAGGGCAGATGAAGTTCCGATTGAATAATGTAGAGGTAACTTCCAATATCTATATGTCTATAAAGCAGTAAAGTGATCTCAAGTCAGTATCAGTGGTGAATCATATTGTGGAGCAAGGTTCTGAAGTGTCTATCGAAGAGAGGTTGGGTGTTGATGAACTGGAAGCGGTAATAATGAATTTTGAGGGTAATGGTATTAAAGACTATGATGAATTAGTTTCCGCACTTGATAGGTTCGAATTCCGTTCCAAGCAAGCAAAAAAATTGGAGCTAGATATGAAGAATCGTGACTCTCCACCCGTAAAACCGTCTGTTGAAGAAGATCCAAAATTGCAGCTCAAGGCTCTACCGTCGCATTTAAGGTATGTATTCTTGGGGAGAGATGGCACTTTACCAGTAATCATTGCGGGCGATTTGAGTGATGTACAAGTAGAGGCATTGGTTTCTGTGTTGAAGAGGTTCAAACGGGCGATTGGATGGACTATTGCGGACATTAATGGGATTCCTCCTGGCATTTGTTCTCATAAAATCAAACTCATGTCGGAAAGTAAGCCTAGTATTGAGCACTAATGAATATTAAATCACCCTATGCAAGAGGTTATGAAAAAGGAGATCATTAAATGGTTGGATGCTGGAGTTATTTATCCCATTGTTGATAGTAGTTGGGTGTGTCCTATTTAATGTGAGCCCAAGAAAGGGGGAATCACCGTGGTTCCAAACGCTAAGAATGAGCTTATTCCAATGAGCCCGGTGACTAGTTGGAGAGTGTGCATGTACTACCGCAAGCTAAATGCATGGACAGAGAAAGATCAATTCCCTATGTCGTTCATGGATCAGATGTTGGATCGTCTCGCTGGTAAGGGTTGGTATTGTTTTCTAGATGGGTATCGGGCTACAATCAAATCTCCATAGCTCCGGAAGAACAAGAGAAGACCACCTTCACTTGGCCTTATGGGACTTTCACCTTCAAAAGAATGCCATTCGGGTTGTGTAATGCTGCAGCAACTTTCCAGCATTATATGATGTTGATATTTTTCAAATATGGTAGAGGACATTATCGATGTATTAATGGATGATTTCTCTGTGGTAGGTTATTCATTTGATCGTTGTTTGAAAAATCTGGCCGAGGAACTAAAACGTTGTGAAGAGTGATATTTTGTGCTTAATTGGGGAAAATGCCACTTTATGGTGAAAGAGGGGATAGTTCTGGGTCATCGTATTTCTGAGAAGGGTATTGAGGTTGATAGAGCTAAAGTTGAGGTAATAGAAAAGCTTCCACCACCTATCTCTGTTAAAGGTGTTAGAAGTTTTCTTGGGCATGCAGGTTTTTAGGAGAGGTTTATCAAGGATTTCTCCAAAATTGCACACCCATTGTGCAAACTGCTCGAAAAGGAGTGCAAGATTGATTTTGATGATGCTTGTCTGGGAGCATTTGGAGAGCTGAAAGCAAGGCTAGTTTCCGCACCTATCATTATTTCACTAGATTGGGGGCAACCGTTTGAAGTGATACGTTATGCAAGTGGAGTGGCGCTTGGTGTGGTATTGGTATAGAGGCGAGAGAAGATTCTTCATCGGATTTACTATGCCAGCAAAGCTCTGAATGTGACTCAAAAGAATTATATGGTTACTCAACAGGAACTCCTTGCTGTGGTTTTTGCTTTGAGAAATTTCGATCCTACTTGCTTGGTACTAAGGTCATAGTGCATACTGACCATTCTGCATTGAGGTATCGGATGGCTAAAAATGATGCAAAACAGAGGTTGATTAGATGGGTATTGTTGCTGCAAGAGTTCAATTTTGAGGTGAAAGATAGAAAGGGGACAGAGAATCAGGTTGCCGACCATTTGTCCAGATTGGAAGAGGAAGCTATGCTCAAGTTAGGATATGGGGATGAAATTAATGATGCATTCCCAGACGAACAGGTATTGGCTGCCTCTTTTGATCTTATCTCTTGGTTCGCAGATTTTACCAATTATTTGGCAAGAGATTTGGTTCCTTCGGATTTGATGTTTCACCAAAGGAAAGAGTTTATGCATGATGTGAAGAAGTTCTTTTGGGATGAGCCTTACTTGTTTCGTATTTGTGCTGATGGGATTATTCGTCGCTGTGTGCCCGAGGTTGAGATGATGAGTATACTAGAGGCATGTCATTCATCACCTGTTGGTGGGCATCATAGTGGTATTCGGACTGCTCATAAAATCTTGCAGTGCGGGTATTACTGGCCTACCATCCACAAAGCTGCTCATGATTTCGCCAAGTCTTGTGATCGTTGCCAAAGAGAACGAGGAATTTCAAAGAGGCAAGAGCTACCTATGAATCTGATATTGGTGATTGAGTTGTTTGATGTTTGGGGCCTTGAATTTATGGGTCCATTTGTCAGTTCACATGGGATGAAGTATATTCTTGTTACGGTTGATTATGTGTCGAAATGGGTGGAAGCAATTGCGCTTCCAAACAATGAAAGGAAAAGTGCCACCGCATTCCTGAAAAAGAGTATCTTCTCCAGATTTGGTACACCTAGGGCGATTATAAGCGATGGAGGTTCCCACTTTTGTAATAAATTGTTCAAGGCGTCGCTAGGGAGTTCATCACAATGTAGCTACTCCTTACCATCCGCAGTCTAGTGGGCAAGTTGCAGTGTCTACCAGAGAGATAAAGCAAATCCTTGCAAAGATTGTGAACGCCAATAGAATGGATTCGTCAAGAAAGCTTGATGATGCTATATGGGCCTATCGTACCGCATTTAAGACTCCCAACGGTATGTCCCACTACCAACTTGTATATGGGAAGTCATGCCAATTGACGGTAGAGTTAGAGCATAAGGCCATGTGGGCACTAAAGAAGTTGAATTTGGATTGGGGCACCGCATCGAGTCAAAGAGGGAATGAATTGAATGAGCTTGATGAGTTTCACCTAAAATAATATGAGAGTTCATCCCTGTAAAAGGAAAAGATCAAGAAGTATCATGATAAAAAGATTGAAAAGAGGGAATTTGTTGTGGGTGAATTGATGCTTCTATTAAACTCAAGGTTGCGCTTGTTTCCGGGCAAGCTCAAGTCCAAATGGACCGGGCCATTAAGAGTCACACAAGTATTTCCACATGGAGCGGTTGAGCTTGAGAATAACGAGGCAACGAAGTTCAAAGTGAACGGGCAGAGAATAATGGTCTACTTGGGACAATCGGAGAGTGTGCAGGAAGTGATTGAGGCCTACTATCTTGATGAAGTCTGAGTAATAAAGCTGTTTGCGTCGTGCCGCGAGGTTAAATCAAGCGCTGCTTGGGAGGCAACCAAAGATGTATCATCTAGCAAACTATAGGTTTTTCTTTTCGACATAGGAGTTTTTAATCTTGAATTTTGATTTTGTAGTACTTTAGTTCGTTGTGTTAGTTTTGTACTAATGTTGGTTAGATATAGCATAGGGTCCGTGTCTAAAAAGTATCCAGAAAATGTAAAAAGAAAGTCCTAATGGTTGCTACGTGTGCAGGGATGAAAAGTTGAATCTGTAGAAAAAGGTTATGCAGAGGTCTAAAGACCCCATCAACGGTCCATGGGTCCATTCACGGACCGTGAATAGCGTCCGTAGACCCCAGGTATGTTTCCTAATTTTTTCTAAGTGTCAGAGTGACCTACGGTCTGTAGGTCGACCCACGGACCGTAGATGAGGTCTCATGGGTCCAATCTAGGGTTTCTGCTGACCCGACCCGGACCCCCTTTTAAATAAAACTCGTCATTTTATATTTATCCGCGTATTCAAAACTCCCTCCCAACCGTTTTTAAACCCTACAAATACCAATTACCATATATCAATCCCCCCAATCACTCCCATATCACCATCCAAATCCAATCCATATATCCTGTTCATCTCCACTGCTCTCCTAAGAATCAGTCCCATTCCCCATTCTCATCTCCCTACGATCTCTTTGTCCGGGTTTGGTGTCAAAGGGCTAGCAAAGGTCTAAGGAGTTCATTGCCATCACACACTCACCCACTTCGATTACTTGCAAGGTAAAACGACTTCACCCTAACTTTGAATTTCGTTGTTCCTTGTTTAAATCATGAAGTCACGAAGTGTATCTTGACCTTGGGTTGTTTATCTATTAAGTGCATGTTAAAATTTAGTTAAAAACACCCTTGGGACGATATAATGTGAGTGTGTAGTTAATTACAACCAACTAACTCAGGGTAAAAGGTCTAAATGTTATTTTTCACTTAGGGTTCCTAGTTTCTGTATGTTAAAAGGTCAAATTGTGTGTAATCGGAACCCTAAGGATGAAGAACTACCATCTATTTTGTTGAAATGCATGATTAGACCTAGGTTGAATGATTGATTTGTTGAAATAATGCATAAAGTGTGAGTCATGTCTGAAACCTGGCACAGAACTAACTCACGAGACCCCGTCCATGGAGGGTAGGTAAACCTACTGCCATGGGGGATGATGGGGTGTTGGCAGTCTTCTTCAGTGATGTTGTGCCGCCACCTGATTCTTCGTGTGCCGCTGGGAAGCGACCCCGCTCTAGTCGTACTACTAACGATGTTGAGGCTCAGAGATTGAGGAAGAGGGAGAGTCAGCAGACTGAGGAGGCTTGGAGGGCGTCCATAGTTGATGAGGAGCGGAGACAACAGCGGGCCCGAGAGCGAGAAGTAGGCCCATCTAACGGTGTGAACAGTACTGAGGGTGCTGTGAGAGTTCATGTGAGCACTACTGAGGGTGCTGTGCGAGTTGATGTGAGCACTACTGAGAGTGCTGGGTTAGGAGATGGGAGCGCTACTGATGGCGTTCTGAGTATTGATCCAGTGGGCTCTGGGAAACCGGACCCACCCGCTTCTTGAGTGGTCTTCGGCGCATAAGCGCGACAGGTTTGCTTCACCCAATCTTTTACTTTTTATTTTTTGTGCATTGGGGACAATTGCACTTTATTTTGTTTGGGGTGGGGTAAATGGATTGTGAGTGATAGGGTGAAGTCTCAGTAACCCGACTCATAATCCTCTCTTGGGTTTTTTTGCCTGTGTTCTTTTCCCCCAAGAGACTATTTTAATTTCTCTTGAACCAGCATGTTTAGGAATGTATGTGTAGGAGTAAGTAGAAAAATGAAAGCATGATGTCATAAAAAGCATGAGAAAAATCATCCCTGTCCAAAAATGTTGAAATTTGCTAGATCTATAGTCTTGATGAGTCGAATGTGTTGGATCTCAATATGACATGATAAAGAACCGATTTGACCTCATGACTTAAGAGAAAACTTGAACTGGGTAATCTGATAATCTGATAATGAAACAATGTGCCAAGAGTGTATGAGAAAAGTTGAATATTCATACAGTATGTGCCAATCTAGAACATGTCCCGTTGGTCCTGCTAAGAGAATCTTGGCTAGAAGTTTGGAAGTGAACATAGGCCCTTGTTCAAATTAAGTCCACTCAAGCTTAAAATGATCCAACCAAATGAAATCAATGTTTCCTTTGATCTAAATATTTGAGCCTAAGATAGACCACTTCTTTCAATTCACCTAACTCACCTTCCCTAAATTAATTGTTTTGTCCCCGGTCCCTTCTTGGACATGTGCACCTTAAGTTAGAGAAAAACCCTAAGTTGAGGGTGGATAATTCAAAAGTTACCTTGATCTTGGCCCTGGTCCGACATCGGATATTGTGCTCCTCAACTCATGCAAAATACATAAGTTGAGGGTGGCTATGAAAAAGGAAATTGAAAGAAAAAGGGTATGAATAGAGTTTTGTGTTGAAGAGAGAAACATAAAAGAAAAGATGTGACTTTGTGCAGAAGAAGCAAAACATGATATACAAAAGTGCTGAAAGAAATTAAAAAAAAAGAAAAAGAAAAAGATAATGAAATAAAAAAAAAGTTAAAAATAAGAGCCACAAAGTCAAAAGTCACATCTGAGTTGAAAAGACTCAAGGGAAAGAAAGTAAAATGAAAGGATGTCAAAAATAGGTTTATAAAAGAGGTAAAAAGCCAATGGAATGTCAAGGAGGGTAGAAAGACACAAAAAAGTACCCAAATGTACCACACCTGACCCTGAGCCTACGCTACAAGCCAAGAAAGTCCTATAGTGATCCTAGTGACTAGTTTGGAGAATCTATGCAGTGAAATTAAGGGAAAGCCTATGGTATTGAGCACTAACTGTACTTGAAGTCACTTCTGAGCGTGAGTGTTGAATGAATCCTAAAACTCAAAATTCATATCTATTGTGTGTGAAAAAGGATTTCTTTTGAAGTGAGGGCAGTAGTTACATTGTTGGAAAATGGATACCTTGGTGATTGTGAATGGTGTATGTTGTGGTATCTGTTGGTCGATCTATGTCATATTTTGATCCATATGAGTTGGCATGTTCAGTCTAAGAGAAAAGATTTGAACTGAGAAAATGCAATGGATTAAAATGGTCATGTGATTGCTTGAATTTGTATATATGCTTCTACACAAGTGTCGTTTAGAGTGTTAGTGTGTCATTTGAGGACAAACAACATGTTTAAGTTGAGGGTGTTGATATACCGTGAGTTTATGGTATTTTTGATGCATTTCACTTAAGAGTTGTGTCTGTCTAGGGCCATTTTGTATTGGAAATAATGTTTGATGTGTTATGTTTTCAGGAAATAGGCTTTGACACGGTTGAGTGAGATGATGGCTGAAATTCTACAGAAGTGACCACCCTCAGAGGGACCTACGGACCGTAGGTCCTGTGAAGATCCCTCGATGGGTAGGCATAGATAGGAGCATCAGGGAATTCTGACCAAGTGTTGAACTATGAAGTGATCCACGAACTGTAGGTCGACCTACGGGCCGTCCTGCACATCCGTCGAATGTGAACTGGGAGTGGAAGTTCCAGTACCTGATGAAAATCCCAAGTGTGGAGCCACGAAAGAGGACCCACGGATGGTAGATCAACCTACGGTCCGTCCTGCACGTCCGTAATTGATGAACTGGGAGTTCAAGGATCCAGCTTCTGCTGAAAAGTTCTAAGTGTTGACCAACGGAGGGGACCTATGGGCCGTAGGTCGACCCACGGTCCGTAGGTCGAGTCGTCGATCGAAGCCACGTCCCAGAAGTTTATTTCCTTATTTTGTTTCCTTTTTGTTTAGGATATGTTTTTCTATAAATAGGGTATGTAAACCTCGTTTTTGGGGGTTAGACAATATAGTTTACTTTTTGTTCTTAGTATTTTGGGGAATTAACTTGAAACTTTAGCAATTTGATTTCCCGATTTCGTTTTACAAGATTTTCACTTTGAATTTCAATTCAAGATTCAGTTTTTCATATATTCTACTTGTAAGTTCATGAATTCTTTTTACCCAATTATGAATTGTGTTCTTTCAAGCATGAGTAGCTAAATCCACAACTAGGGTTGTGGGAAACATGAGCAATTAACAAAGTATGAATAAGAATTAAGTAATTCTTTACTAGTGTTTATGCATGTATTGTTAATTCTTTCTCTTAGAAGCCTTTTTAACGGTGCGCAACGTTAGAACTCGCCTTGTTGCTACTTGCCGGACCAAGAAGGTAGTTAATAAGAAAAGAATTAATAACAGAGATTTAGTGAATGCTATCTAATAGTCTAATGTCAATTGGTGCGAGGGTGTAAACTAAGTCATACATTGATGTGATGTCTAATCTGAGGTAAATGTAAGGGTTAGTAAAGTATACACCCGTAACCAGACCAAGGTGCATAGTGAAATTCCCTATTTTGAGGACCAATCACTTAGGGATACCTATCTTACCAACTTTGCATGTAAAATACTAGGAAAGGATTACTATTATTAGGATTACCACGTTAAAAAATTATGGGGAACAAATACACCCTTGTTTCTCTCTTATATTGATAATCAAAAGTTGAATCTTGTCTATTTGTTACTTAAGCATTTTAGTTTATTACCTACTTACAAAATCCCCCCTGTTTACAATTTTTCGGAAATAATTTGACTAAATAGATATAATTGATAGTTAAACTTAAGTCTAAACCATATTTCTCGTGGGATCGACCCCAACCTACAAGTTGGGTTCTTTACTTGATAACGATCGCTTATACTTCTTTAGGGAGGTGTAATTTGAGCGTATCAACTAGACCAAAGGTTCCTTGGAATGGTCTACCACCTCGGAAGAAAGCGAAAACCGTGGTTATTGCTAAGGAGGTTTCTCCTCCAAAATCAGCGTGAACAAAACTTCATCCGACAGGGGGGGAAGGTACAAATAAGGGAAAACAACCTACGTAGCCTATTTCAAGTGGTTCCAGCTCCGACAACATGGGTGTCTACTCCACCCACATCACTACATATGAGTCTGAAAGTGAGGGAGATGTTAGGTCTAGGACTCCGGTCTATGAGCCCGAACCAATTGATGATCAGACCCTTAAGCGAAGCGTGCTGAGTTGCGCTCCAAAGGGTTGCATGATCCGGTGAGACTCCTGGCACTCTCGACACCTCCACTACCTCTAGCCCAGTAAGTAGAACAGGCACTACAAGTGCCCCCAGCCCAAGAACCTCCACCACGCTCGATGAACAGGCTGAAAGCCGCCATTTTGAGAACAATTTTAGAGGAGAAATGATTTCCCACAGATGGTGTTGTGGATCGATATCTAGCGGTGTGGGAGAGGATCCACTTCCACAAGTTCGAGCGTTTTACACAACCCGAAGGCCCATATGTTCCTTCTTCGGTTCAGGATTTCGATGAGGGGTATGGGAAATGGATCCCGAAAGGCAACAAGAAGGCAAGTTCTTTGGCACCAGTTGATTTTGTTGTGGTGCGAGGGATGAAGGTGAAGTTCAGAAACAATAAAATATATGAGGTGTTGGGTTGCACAGTCCAGACAATCCATTTCTTGGTTGACAAGATCCAGAAGAATACTCTTGACGATCTTAAGGGGTGGTTGGCCCCTTTGATCTGTGATATTACGCCCCTATGGATTGAGTCAGGGTTCCAAATGGAGAAGAAAGATTTGAACATCGCTGCTAGATATTAGTTCGGGTTCATCAGCAACATAGTCATGCCCTCGAAAAGTCAGTCTATTCTCCGTCACCCAAAGGCATCTGTATTGGGGTATATTATTGACCGGGATAGACTGAACCTAAGGTTGATTATCGAGAGAGAGATGGCCATGAGGGCAAAGTAGAGCCAGACCTCGCTACAATTCCTGATTCTTATCACAGAGCTGTGCCGATGAGTTAGAGTGTCTTTCGTGGAAAAGACAGATGTTGAAGTAACTCCTACTTCCTCCACTGATATTTGGAGGATCGAGGTGGAGTATATGAAGGACATGTCTGAGAGGAGGAGGGCAGCACCGGTGGATACTATGGAGACAGATACTACTCCTCCTACTTCGGCTAATGAGCCGACAGGTATGCCTTGGTCCTCCGCCACTTCTACTTCTACTACTGCTACGTCCCGCTCCCATTGACTCAGGCCATGCTATATAAAATAGGCCACCTCGCCCATTCGGCCGATGGGCGAGCTTTGAGAGTTGAAGCAGTTTTTGTATGTATGGTAGATAGAGCTATAGCTGTAGCTTTAGCTCCTATTCGGGAGGAGCTAAGGGGACAACGTGAGCTGATTATGACTCATGGCCTAACACTAGATGCACTCACCGTGTGGGTTGAGGTGTGTGAGCAGGGTGGTCGACAGTCGGAGGATGTGACAGCCTTGAAGGCTGATGGAGCTGGGTTGAGGATTGAGGTGAACGAGCTAAAGTCCATTGACATTTCGATGCTCTGGGAATTATGGACATTATTGAGGGCCCTAGTTCAGAGATTCAAGCTATTTTTGAAATCCTTCCGGCTACTGTGACTGGAGATGCTGCTTTAGCTGATAATGGTAAGGAGTCGGATGCATTGGAGACTGATGAGGAGGGGTTAGAGACTCGAGAGGAGGCGCTATATGAGGAATTGTAGGACCTTGAGGGTGATCTGGTCAAGGTAGATACAGAGGCCTCACCTAGGGACACCTCGATGATTGGCACCAGTGGAGAGCAGCCCATTATTGGAGGAGTAAGGAGAGCGGGGTACTGATGCCAAGATTAAGAGAGCCCCAGACACATAGCATTCGCCTTAGGCTTAGCCTGACAGGGGGATCTTTACTCTCTTCCTGTTTTGTTTTTATTTACTTTTGAGACATTTATGCTATTTCACATGGAGGACACTATCTCATTTTTTTGGTGGGGTGAGGGTATCTTCATACCTACCTCATTGGGTTGGATTTGATTTTTTTTGGATTATTGTTTGTCTTACTACTTTTGGCTGTGTCCGAAACTTCTCATTTATTATGGTCAAATTTGTGAATGTTGGTTTTTAATCCCATTGATCCATGTCCTGATTTCTTGATTTGTGAATGTTGTGATTGTTCTCTTGATTGTACAATATGTTTGCGCAAGTCCAATGAGGCAAATTTGAGTTGCATAAGTCATGTATGAACTCTTAGCATCTCATTGTGACTAGTCGATTGTCGAAGTGAGTCTTGTGATGATCATTTCACGCGAGCTTAACTTGTAGAGTCATGATCGATGATTGTGTTGAATGCTTTGTGAGGTGAGGTTTTCTTGAAATATGTGCTTGGTGATACCTAGTACTTGCCCCGTTGGTCCAATTGATTAACATTGGTGAATGAAAGAAATGATCTTAGGCACAATTTTTTTTGAGTGAACCAAATTGCTGTTATACCTCTTTATGACCACCTTGTGAGAGTGTGAACCTAGCTTTGTACCATTTGAGCATAACCTTTTCTTTTGAGGGAACATAGACACATTTAGCCCTTTTCCTCCTCACCTAAAAGCTTCATGAAAGAAATTGAGCAAGATGTTTTTGAAATTCACCTTTGAAGAATTGTGTTGAAAAATATGGAACCCCACCATATAAAAAAAGAGGAGAAAGAATGAAAAGCAAAAGAGAAATATTGAAAAAGAATTTTACAATTTGTGCATTGATGGAAAGAAAATAGGTATCCAATGATCCATACAAGAAGTTTTGTGCTTGAAAATACTTAGGGTGGATTGTGAAAATGAAAAGAGTGAAAGAAAATCAGAATAAGTGAAATGCAAGCCATGTTTCATTAAGGTAGAATTCACTAAGCCAAAATGATCATACATTTACCCTTAGCCCTGTTACAAGCCTTGAAAGACCTTGGTGATCTTGCATAAGCCGAATGATATGTTGATCGGAAAATACGGGCTATCTTATGGGTAAAATCATGCATCTGTTAATCATTGAGAGTGTCAGACTAGATTTTGATTCCTTAAGATATAATCTTTGATGAATTTTTGTGAGAGCATGGAATCATTCTTGATGTTAGGGCATTTGAATACTCTTGTTGAACTTGAATTTGTATTTGAAGCGAGCATTGTGAGCTTGACCTCTATTTGACGATGGCTAGTCATGGTTTGAAACTTCTAGTGCACAATTGAACATCATATGTGTAGATAGAACCTCATGTGAATTCATGTTGAGTCTCAAGTAGCACTATTTTTTGAAATACATGTTGGCCTGATTGATCTTGTATTTTACTTGAGGACAAGAAAAAGTTTAAGTTGGGGGTGTTGATGAATCGGGGATTTCTACTCATTTAGGGTTTATTATTTAAAGATTTAGTGTCCTCAAAGCCTATTTTATGCTCATAACTAATGTTAAAATGTTAATATGCAGCAATGAAGGCGAAAGAGTAAGGCAAGGACATTACAAGGGAAATAGGAGCGAAAAAGCTGAAAAAGTTGAAAGAAAGCAAAGATGGTACTCGCGAAAGACACTCGACGAGTCACTGAGTGGACCTTTAGCTCGCCAAAAGTTCCAGCATGCCAGCCCATGGACGAAACCAGCTTGGCGAGCACACAAGTGGTTCGGTGACACGCAGAAGAGATTGGCGATTCCGATCCAGCTCATAGAAATCACAAAAATATTTGGTGAAAAACCACACCAAAAAGGCGAGAAGAAGAGCACTCGGCGCATCGCCAACTTGTTCGGCGAACCTGACTTACTTCGTCGAGTTGACTCCATGCTGAAATTTTGGGAACGTATAAATGCTATTTTCAAAAGAAGAGAAGGAGTTCCCACATTGTCCACTTCTGGATTTTTTAGTTTTTACAAATCTAGAACATTGTTTTTGCATTTTGGAGTAGAGATATAGAGATTGTTAGATTTTTAGCTTAAATATCAGCATTTGGGAATTGCAGATTGTTGTCAAATCATATGGAAAACTTCGTTGGTAACGAATTCTTATTTTTCACTATTCTTGGCTAAAACCCTTGTTCTTGGGGGTGTGATTACGTAGGTGAATGTTTTAATTAGCTAATGGGTGTTGTTAGTTACGAATTTTATTGTTCTGTTGAAGTTGGTTCAATTGATTGTTCATGTTTTAATTGAGGAATTATAGTTGCAAATGCAATTCAAGCTTTGTACTCTATACTTTCTTGAAAAAGAGGTATTAGAGTCGAATTGTTAGTCGATAATTGTATTGATTGCATCTTTAAGAATCTAGCTTGAGAAAGTGGTTTGGTTGCATTCTTACAAATCCAGCTTGAGAAAGTGGATTTGTAACACCTCAGATTCGAGAAAGGGAGAATTTCAATTCTCAGCAATATCTGGTGCTATCCGACAGAGGCCAACCACGGCTTGTGGACTGAACGACGGACCGTAGGTCTGGTCCATGGATTGGCCTACCAAACTGCTTAGAAAATTTAAAACCACGGCCTGGACCAACGGACCGTCGTTGGGTCCACGGTCCGTGGTTGAGGGTCCGTAGGTCAGGGCCCCAAATTCCAGTTTCTGAAATTATTGACGGACAAGCAGGACGGACCATCCGTCAAACCACGGTCTGTCGGTCTAAAGCTCGGTAGGGGCAGCAATTATTTTCTTAGGGGCAGTTGGGTCTTTTTTTATTATTTTATCCTAATACCATGTCGTTTTGCTTATGCATAGAACCCATATATATGTGTTTTGACTCTAAAATTTCCCAATTGAAAATCATTCTCTCAAATTTAAAAAGAAGAACAAGTTTTCCTCCCAAATATTTCTCTCTATAGAAAACTTGAAGAAGGGTCAAATCTAGGGTGTGCAAGTCAATTCTCCAATTCCTCCATTGAAGATAAGAAATTGGCTTTGAGGTATGATAGTTTTAATCCATGGATTCCTTCCATTCATGGAGTTCCCAAATTCTCCTATTTTCAAATTTAGAATTCCCCAATTGAGTTAGGGTTTTCTTCTATGTTATGGGTTCTCCTAACTGTTGATCTAATTGATTGACTCACGATCTATGATGCATGAATTGAGTTAATCTCATGTTTTTATGATGATCCCCCATGAACTCATATAATCCCAACGTTTTCCAAGTAATGAGCATATAATGTGGGTCTTTGATTATGAAAGAAGATTATATGAAATCAAGTACGAATTGATGAAATTACAAGAAGTTATGATGAATTTGTATGAAGCCATGTCTAAATCATGTTTTCTAGACACTGATGATTGAAATTGAGTTTTGAACCTTCAAAGGTGAATTATGGAATTATGCATGTTCTTATGAGATTGATGTAATTGTTTTAAGGATGCTTTGAGATTGAAGTATCAATGATCCTGCTTTTTTCCCAGCGATGCCTCCAACTCGAGATTTTGATTCATAAAGGATTTCTCATATACACATGTAAGAATGAATTGTGAAAGGTTTTCTCACATGATAAGGGTTCATAGGGTTGAAAGGTCTTCTAACCTAAAATGAACCAATAAGTAAGAAGCTATGCTAATTTTGAGGCAAGAGATGATTACACATGCTCCCTAAGTAAAAGACAAGAGGCGATTACCCACGACATACGATATAAAGAAAAGAGGTGATTACCCATGTCAATTGATGTAACGACAAGAGGAGATTACTGATTAACGCTTAGATTACACCTCTTCCAATTCTAGGTGTAAAGACGATCATTATTCAGTATAAAACCCAATGAAGAGTTTGGGTCAAACCCATAGGGAGCGGTACAATTCTTCATATTCAGTTTTGAAGTACAAATGTGGTCTAATTGGTTATAGGAATATACATTATCGAAAACATATAAACAAGTCTAAGCGGGTGACAACAAATGTCAGATGGGGGGTTTGGATTGTCAATTATCAGCTAAAAACACAAACGAAAATAGGGTAAGCAACAATATAAAGAGAATTCTTGGGATGTGATCGATTATGGGTTAATTTCGGTATATGGGTAATTAAAATTACTAAAGAAATGCTAAACTTCAGTGGGTAGGCTAGACTAAGGGTGTAATAGTTTTCTCTCGAACAACTATCACGATTCAAGTGATTTCTCTCGAACGTCAACAGGCTTAATAATGTAAACAGCCCAAAACTTTAATTCATCCACTATCTCGAGCTAGATGGGTAGAATCAAATTTAGGATTTATTGTTTTGAGCTAAACCCATATCGACCCAATAACTACAATCATTAATCAAAAGCTTTGGTTCTAAAGCTTCTCTCTCAAGCAAGACCTGAACACTATACTAGAATTGCATTTGCAACTACAATTCGTAAATTTGAACACAGGAAACGATTAAACCCACTTCAATTAAGCATATAAATTAGTAAATAATAATACCCATAAGCTAATTTAGCCCATAATCACATGATCACACTCCAAGAATTGGGGTTTTAGCTAAGCATCATAAAAGGGTAAAACTAGTTAGCAACTAGATTAGCCATCAGCTGGGTAAAAGTCTCCAAGCCTTTACAATGGTCCAAATTGATTAAGTTCAAAAACCCACGTGCAAATCCTCAAAATTAAGCTTAGAAATCTTCAAAGTCTACAATGAAAATTGAAAAACTCAAAGAAAACTCTAACTCTAAAACTTGGGGATCAGAACTCCTCAATTTTCCTTTTGAATTCCAACTTATAGTTTCCCACTTTTTGGCCTGAAAGTCCATTCGGCGGTAGAAGTCGCGCCTTGCCGAGTGGTTTGGCGATCCTCCCTTTGCTCCCTTCCATCACCATTTTGCATTGGTTATCATCCTCCCAAGTCGTGTAACTTTATACGATCAAAGATGCCATCGCAGATTAATTAGGCGATTCATTGACTACCCATTTCTATTGCCAACTAGGTTCTTCCCAGGGCTGGTAGCTGGAACTTTGGGCGAGCTAAAGAGCCACTCGGCGGTCCGCCGAGTGGTCTTGGTGATCACCATGATCACTTTTCTTCACTTCTTCAACTTGTTAGTTCGTTTTTGTTTGGTAGTGTCCTTGCCTTGCTCCTTAGCCTGTAATGCTGCAAATCAACACTTTAATATTAGTTTAGAGCATAAATTAGACATTTGAGGACACTTATACTATCAAAACATAGCCCTAAATGAGTCGAAATATCAGACTCATCAACACTCCAACTTAAACGTTTGTTTGTCCTCAAGTAAAACTCAAGATCAATTAGTTCAAAAAGGATGTATACAAACACTGCTTGATAAGACTCAAGATGAAAAACAGTCTTTTAAAGGCTTGTAACTAGGCTTAGTGGCTTCTAACTTCATGAAGTATGGCCTGAAACTCACTGTTTCTCATTTTCTTTAACATTCAAACATGCTCATAAACCACCCCATTATTCAACTTTATATTAACCACCGGATACCACATATCTTTTGCATTTTTCACACACTTTATTTCACAACATTTCGATTTTAGTCTTTTTCATTTTTCTTTCAACCTTTTCAACTTCTTTTTCTCTTTTCTTCATTTTTTTATATGGAGAGGCTCCATTATTTTCCAAACAATTCATTTTGGGGGGAATATTTCACACTTCTTGATTCTCCTTCTTTTTCACCACACCCCCAACTTAGGCTTTTGGCCTAAGTTGGCTATTCAAACAAACTATACTTCATAAAAGTTATGGGTTAAAGGGTAAAAAGAGGTCACAATTTTTCAAGTTTCTTCCAAGAAAAGGTTAGGCTCAAAAGGGTCCAAGCAAGGTTCACACTTCTCACAAGGCTGGCCACAAAGGGGTATGTTGTCAAATTGGCTCACTCTTCAAAAAATTTGCCTAAGATCATGTCCATTGCTTGCATCACTCAATCAACCGGACCAACGGGGAAAATTCTAAGAGTCATCAAGCACAATGTTCAATACGACCTCACCGCACAAGGCATTGATACAATTATCAAACAAGACTCCACACTTTCTAGCTAGCGTGCAATGTTCATCACAAGAGACTTAATCGACAATCGGCTAGTCTCAACGAAATACTAAAAGTTCACATATTGTCTATGTAACTTACTTTGC
Source organism: Solanum etuberosum (assembly GCA_029582245.1). Lineage (NCBI taxonomy): Eukaryota > Viridiplantae > Streptophyta > Magnoliopsida > Solanales > Solanaceae > Solanum > Solanum etuberosum. Next base: position 176,135 of record JAJONR010000356.1, read on the forward strand.
CTCATCATAGCCGCACATTCATTTAGTTCAATTAAAAGCACTACTCAACTCATCGGTATTGACCACAACCGATACTCAAATTTGCTCAAGAACAACCACAATTACACACAAAAGAGGTGGCAAACACTTTTAAACTTGGATCAAAGGCATTTTCATATCAAAACAATGGGCCATAAGTTCTCAACAACCACAATTCAACAACCAATATATATATATATAAACCCATATTCACAAAACAAAAATAGCCCATATGAGGTAGGTATAGAAATGTCCCACCCCACCAACAAAATATGCAGTTGTCCTCACATGCAAATGAAATATGAAATAGTCAATAAAGTAATATAGAGGGATGTAAAAATAATCATCCTGCCAGGCTAGGCCTGGGGTGAAGTCTGCATATCAGTCACTCAATCTGTCGGGGTATCAGTGTCTGGTATCTCAACATCCTTGGCTCCACTAGATCCCACCATAGTAGTATCCTGAAGCAATTCCTATCTAGCAGTCTCTAACATAGCACCCTCAATGTCAGCTAAATCCTCATACACTGTCTACTCCCGCTCACCAAGCTGCTCCTCATCCGTCTCAGCCTCGGAATCAGTATCAGCGTCATCAGCTCTAGTCTCATCTCCAGTCGTAGTGGCCGGGGGCACATAAGAACAAGCTAGAATATATGTGCTCGGGACGTTTGGGATCTCCACAGTGCCAAAGAACATGGATAAATTAGTGGAATTCAACTCATCCACATCTTTATGGAGTCCAACAAAATCAGCCTTCAAGGCCGTCACCACATCAGCAGCTCTCTGTCCTCTCTCACACACCTCCACTCTCATAGTAAGAGCATCAATTGTAGCTTCGAGGGGTGTCAAAGCAGCAGCGATGGCCTTCTCAATCATCACAGGAATAGTAGCTTCTAATCGGGAGGCACGCACATCGGCATATTGGGCTAAATTGCCCATCTTGTAAAGCATCACCTGGGTGATAGCAGGAGATCTAGGTGGCGGGGGTGCTGTAGAAGTACCAGGAGTCTCAGAAGGAGAGAAGCCATAAGTACCTGAAGGCCCACTGGCCTGAGTAGGCAGCACTGTCTTTGTAGGTAGCATATAAACATCAACCTCCGAGGATGTGTCCACTGGGGGTGCCCTCCTCCTATCAGCCTCGTCACTCATGTACTCAGCCTCCATACGCCGGATGTCGGTAGAAGAGGTGGGTGTAACCTTAATATCCCTCTTCTCATCTCTCAGGACATGGACCCGTCGGCATTACTGGATGATCAACACTGGAAATGGGAGTGAAGTATGTCACTGCTTGGCCCTCATGGGTATCTCCTGCTCAATCAACATCCCTAAATTCAGCTTCTGACGATCAATGATAGACCCTAGACAAGCTGCCTTCAGCTGTCTGAGGATGGACTCATTCTGGGATGGCATAATAGTGCTACTGATGAAACCGCACCAGTATATGGCTGCAACATTTAGGTCCTTTTTCTCTATCTGGGCACCTGCCTCTATCCACCTCCAAGTGACATCAGAGAGAAGGGGTGATAGCAAACCCTTAAGATCCTCCAAAATCTTCTTCTTGATTAGATCGATGTAATCGTGCACAAAGTTATAAGTGTACCCCAATACCTAATTGATGTCAGAGCAGCGACATTTAACTTTCTTGCCATGAACCATCACAAAATCTACCGGCTTGAAGGCACTGGCCTTCTTCATCCCCTTCGATGCTAGCTCACCATAGGCTGCATAGAATTGCCGGACCCAATTAGGAATGTAAGGGCCCCGGGTTTTGTGAAGATCTCAAACTTGTGGAACTTAATAGTGTTCCACACCTCTGGATGTCTGTCCACCACACCATCGGTGGACAATCTCTTCTCCTCTAGAAATGTCCTCAAACCCTCTACATTTAGTCGGTTGAGTGACCCGGGAGGAGGACCCTGAACAGGTGGCGCCTTAACTACTGTCTGTACCGAAGGAGGCACTAGAGCTGAAGTTAGAGGGGTAGGCATCAGAGGCACGGGGATCCTAGACGTATCGTTCATCGCCTTGGAGCGTAGCTTTGATCTCTTGGCCTCAAGTAATTGGTCATCCTCAAGTTCAGAAATTGAAGCCTGAGAATTGCTCTGTGAATTCCCATCACTGTCTGAGGTAGTGAGATGTGTAGCGTAGACCCCCTAACTATCCAAACTAGCCTCCTCTGGTGCGACACCTACGGGCGCTTTGCCCTTGCCCTTACCTCCCTTTGGAGGTAGTTTCTTAGCCTTTGCTCTAGAAGCAGTTGGCTCCTCGTTTAGAACAATTCCACGTGCACGCTTTTGGGGTGGTATGTCTCTACCGGAAACTTTAGGTCTAGCCATTCCTGCAAATAATGTAGAAAACGTTAGAAAAAGTTTAAGAAAAGTGCAGAAAAGTAACTGCAGAAAGACTCGCCGATTGGTGAGCTAGGTAAGGCTCGCCGAAAGTTACAGCGCAAAAATGCTAAAAAATCAAAGCTGGTCGGCGATGTCTAGGGCCATTCGGTGGATCGCCGACACCATTCGGCGAACTAGAAGTAGCTTGCCGAAAGTTATAGATTAATATTAGGGAATCGGGGAATAGAAGAGCGATCAAAAGATACTTTCGGTGAGCACAGGCATATTGCCGAAAGTTACAACACTCAAACCCAAAAGATAATGAAATAAATGGCGATCTAGGGGGACTTAGTTGAACCGCCAAACCACTCGACAAGCTCCACTCAGCTCGCCAAATGGCCCAACGTGCCAGTTTTTTACCCCGTCCTTCAAAATCAAGCCCGCAGCCCATGAGAATAATATTAAACACCAAAAACATGAAATTCACATAAGACCCATACCCTCGGGGTACTCAAACTTCCCCCGATTTGGCAAAAATTGGCCAATTGACGTCTTTTGCCCTTAAGAATGACGTCAACCGCTCAATCATCGGGCAATTTTTGCCAATTAGCACAATCCGGAGTTACTCAGACTTCACCCCGCTAGACCCAACACAAATTCAATGCAACCCAACAAAGTAATCAACTAACAACACGAGAATCAATCATCTACTATCAATTAGGCAAGAATCTAATTAATTACGGGGAATCCAACAATCAAACGACGATTAAACTACACTACCTAACAATTGTTGAACGACAATGTATTAGAAGCATTTGATTTCAACCACAAATTAAGTTTGGGGTTTGGAAAACCAACCTTTTATGCCGAAGTTTTGTAAAGCTAAGCGGCAAGGAATTCCCAAGGTAAGAAAAGATCCCAAGTAATACGAAGAGAAAAGCACTAAAGTACGACAATCTAATATCGAGGTAATAAAATACGGGAGTTAAAAAGTAGGAAAGTGAAAGGATTTTGAAATTTTAAACTGTTTGGCCTTTAAAACCTTTCTGTTCGTGCGCCAATCGGTGAGGTAAGTCACTGCTGCCGACCCACTAGGCCATGCGACGAGTGGTGCTTTAACCCGCCGAGTTTTACAGAACCTCTGGCAAGCCAGCTAGTTCCAATGGCTGTCCATGTCAGGCTCGCTGACCAAACTTTTGGCTCGCCTAATTTCCCTTTTCCCAAAACTTCGACTTTTCAACCTGCACATTCAACACCCATTATTCAAACAACAGAAATAAAATCAATAAACATTGGGTTGCCTCCCAAGAAGCGCCTCATTTAACATCGTGGAATGACATGGATACACTTTCAAGGATCATTCTTCGGGTTGGCCAAGGTATCACTTGGCAGGGCCCCTTTTGGCCTTGGGTTCAAATGAGATGAAATTTGACTCATTTGCGTTTCCAATTGCTTGATTGACACTGAATGAGAGGTGACCGTCTGATTAAGTGTAGATACGTCTTCTTTCATTTCTTTCAAAACATTGTCGGACCCCTCTACCTTGTTGAGAATGCATGAGAGCATGTCTTCCGTATGGACATTCTCCGAGTCAGCCCTTGGTTCCTTAGGCTTTTGACTCGCATGAGGTGAGACGTATTTGTCCTTGTCACCATCCCTTTCCTTCCATGTAGCGTTACGATCACACCATTCCCTATCACGATATCTCCATCCATCATCTCTATTCCAACCAGGATTTCCACCAGGCCTTGGTTAGTTTTGACAAAAACCTCCTCCTTGATTTGCAAAGAAGTTCAGTTCCTCATTATACAACGCCTCAAAGTGTGCCTCATCGGGGTTTTCTCCACCAACACCCACAACATTTACACTCTTCAACCCACTACCGATCACATTTTTTGACAATAAGTCCAGCTCGGTCATCATTTTTTCCATGTTTTGGTCTCTCTGTTGTTCCTTCTGGATCTGCTCTTTTGTCATTCTAAAAGTGAGAGGAGACACTTGGTCCTCACGAGTGTTCCATGCTCTATTGATTTGGTCATACCATCAAGGAGTTGAGATGCAACCTCATAAGGCTGCTGCATTATACCTCTGGAACAAGTTGATCAGCAACTCCTTTGTTCACCGAATCAAGACTCCTATAAAAGTATTGCAACAAGACGTTGTTGGGCATCCCATGAGTTGGGCATTGAAGTACCAACTTCTGAAATCTCAGCCATTTCTCGTGAATTGGCCCACCTTTCAACCGTTTAAAACCTTGAATACTATCCCTTAGCGTCATCATTTTTTATGGGGGAAAGTATATCACAGAGAAAGCGACGGTAAGATCATCCCACGAAGTAATGGAATTTCTTGGGAGATTAGCTAGCCACTATGTGGCCTCTCCCATCAAAGAAAATGGAAATAATTGAAGACGAACAGATTCTTGAGAAATATTCTTGAACGTGAATGGTCCAGAAACGTCAATGAAATTCCGAATGTGCTCCTTGGGATCCTCATGAGCCAGCCCTCCAAACAATCCCTTCATTTGAAGGAGCTGAAGCATTGTGCTATTGACGTGAAAACAGTGTTCCCTTCAGCAGGAGGTAGACGTATAGCCCCGACACCACCCAATTAGATAGGGATGTTAACATCGTTCAAATTTCCTATATCGTCTAGGTGGCCAACTTGGCTACCATTGCTCCCATTCACGCTCACTTCTTCTTCTGGTCAACACAACCAACACAAACGCAAACAAAGTAAGTCATTCAACTATAATACAAAAAGAACAAAATTCAAACTTCGATAAAAGAATTCTAAACAACACCACTCCCCGACAGCGACGCCATTTTGATTAACGCTCAGATTACATCTCTTCAAATTCTAGGTTTAAAGACGATCAGTATTCAGTATAAAACCCAACGAAGAGTTGGGGTCGAACCCACAGGGCGTGGTACAGTTGTTCAAATTCAGTTACAATGTACAAATGTGGTCTAATTGCTTATAGGAATATACATTATCGAAAACATATAAACAAGACTAAGAGGGTGACAACGAATGTCAGATGTGGGGTTTGGATTGTCAATTATCAGCTCAAAATTCAAACAAAAATAGGGTAAACAACAATATAGAGAAGAATTTTCGGGATGTGATCAATTATGGGTTGATTTCGCTATATGGGTAATTTAAATTACTAACAAAATGCTAAACTTCAGTGGGTAAGCTAGACTAAGGGTGTAATAGTTTTCTCTCGAACAACTATCACCATTCAAGTGATTTCTCTCGAACATCAACAAGCTTAATAATGTAAACAACCCAAAACCCTAATTCATCCACTCTCTCGAGCTAGATGGGTAAAATCAAATTTAGGATTTACTCTTTCGAGCTAAATTTATATCAACTCAATAACTACAATCATTAATCAAAATCTTTGGTTCTAAAGCTTCTCTCTCAAGCAAGCCCAGAACTTTATACTAGAATTACATTTACAACTACAATTCATAAATTTAAACACAGTAAATGATTAAACCCACTTCAATAAAGCATTTAAAATCAGTAAATAAAAATACCCATAAGCTAATTCAGCAAATAATGACATGATCACACCCCAAGAATTGGAGTTTTAGCTAAGAATCATAAAAAGGTAAAAATAGTTACCAACTAGGTTAGCCATCAGATGGGTAAAAGTCTCTAAGACTTTACAATGCTCCAAATTGATTAAGTTCAAAAACCCACTTGCAAATCAAGTCCATTCGGCGGAATAAGTCGCGCCTCGCCAAGTTGTTCGGTGATCCGCCCTCACTCCCTTCCATCGCCATTTTGCATTGGTTATCAGCCTCCCTGGTCCTATAACTTTGGGCGATCAAAGTTGCCATCAAGGATTCATTCGGCGATTTGCTGACTGCCCATTTCTATCGCCAACTTGGTTCTTCCCCAGGCCTGGTATGCTGGAACTTTGGGTGACCTAAAGAGCCACTTGGTGGTTAACCGAGTGGTCTTGGCGATCACCAGGATTGCGTTTCTTCACTTCTTTAACTTGTTAGTTCCTTTTTGTCTGGTAGTGTCCTTGCCTTGCTCCTTAGCCTATAATGCTGCAAATCAACAATTTGACATCAGTTTAGAGCATAAATTAGGCATTTGAGGACACTTATACTATCAAAACATAGCCCTAAATGAGTCGAAATCTCGCACTCATCAATTACCCATGTTCTTTCATGAGCTAAAATGAATAGGATTAAAAACTATTTCGTGGAAGTTAAGCTTAGAACCGAGTGGACAAGTGGTGATTACTCGTGTCCCATATCTATGTGTCAAAATAGGATTGTCTAGATAGACATTGGCTAGTGGGTCCATAATAGCTAGAATTCCATGGTCCTTACCGTGGCCAGAAGGACACCTCTTATCGGTGTGGTGTAGCCACTGGATTCCATGTTGCTAGCTCACATGGTCTTATATGTCGGTTAAGGCTACTTCCGATAAATAAGGAAATGTTATGATGAACCAAGGTTACTTCAAGGAAGTATCGTAAGTATGTTTTAAGATGATGTTCACTTGCATTGATCATTGTTTTATGACTTATGGTTTCTAAACTCTAAAGATGCATGTTTTAGCTTGATCATTGCTTACTTATGAAAATGTCCCTTTTTAGCATGTTTTAAATGTTTTATGCATGGCTATCATACTTTGAACATATTTTGTACTAAGGCATACTCTTGCCTACATTTTCCCAAATGTAGGGTTCGACAATCAGGGTTCTCAGTTTCATCGCTAGAGGTTGAATTCTAGAGATTTTGATCTTTGGTGAGTCCTCATGATTTGAGGATGAATTTCATAATTTTCAGTTTTCTTTCTTACTTTCAATTTATGGACATGATGTATGGGCTAGGCCCAATTTCATTCTATTGTATTAGATGACTATTGAGACAAGTGTTTAAACTTCAGTTTTACTTTTATAAAACTTTTAGACTTGAAATGTTGTCTTTACTTCATTTGTTCTAATTCTTATGTTATGAATGCTTAGTGTCTTCTATGGGGCCTCTCGGGGTCCTATACATCATGTTACATCAAGGGTGTACCCCTGGGTCGTGATAGGATTAATTAAGGAATTGGATTGTTCGATTGTGTTTTGCTTGTTGAGGTTCGAAAGAACTCACTTGAATCGCAATAGTTGATTGATAAATGGCTATTGTACTCAAAACTGAGCCTACCCACCGAGATTCAACACTTTTGAGTAACTAGAAAGCACCCATTACGCAAAATTTTGATTCTATTTATCAAACTCCCAAGGATCATTCTCTACTTGTTTACCTCTCATTTTAGTAGTCGTAAATTGGTTACCCTAATCCCCCCATTTAATATTAATTGTTGAAACTTTCTGATTTACTTTAATGTTTCGAAACTTTTACTTATACTAACGATCATAACACAATTTTACTTCTTAATAGAATTCTCTACTGTATCACTCTCTATCGGATCGACCCCAACTCTTAGTTGGGTTTATACTTGTTAGCGACCGCCTACACTTAGAGTTGGATGATGTGTAGTTGAGCGTTATCATTGTTTCCCTTATACTTAGTGAATTTTCAGAATACATACCTGGGATCTACGGATTCCATCTATGGTTTGTCGATGGAACGATGGACCGTCTATGGGAACCGTAGACCCTCTACACCAGCAATTTTTTAGATTCTTCTTTGCTTTCCTACACACGTAGCAACATTAGGAATTCCTTTTTATATTTTCTTAACAAGTTTTTTACATGAACCCTATACTACCCTAATCTAGCCAATGTAAGACTCAATAACCATAAAATTCAATAGAAAATCCGTACAAATATAAAAAAAATCACTAAGAACTCCTAAGGTTGGCTAAATTTTACATCTTTGATTGCCTCCCAAGTAGCACTTGATTTAATGTTCTGACACGACGCAGAACCCTTGATTACTCATACTTCATCAAGATCCTATTCTTCTATCACCACTTTGACTTACTCTGGTTTCCCAAAGTATATTTTTATCCTTTGGCCATTCACCTTGAATCTCATTCCTTCATCATTCTCAAGTTCAACAACTCCGTGTGAAAAATACTTGTACCTCTTTGAATGGCCCAATCCACATCGACCCACATCATATCATCTTAATTTGGAAAATATGGGGATTACATTGGTTCATGGGGAGTCATTATAAAATCATGAGATTAATTCAATTCATGGATCATATATCATAAATCAATCAATTAGATCAATAATCTGGAGAACCCATAACATAGAAGAAAACCCTAACTCAATTGGGGAATTCTAACTTTGAAAATTGGAGAATTTGGGAACTCCATGAATGGAAGGAATCCATGGATGAAAACTATCATACCTCAATGCCAAAAGCTTGACTTCAACGGAGGATTGGAGACTTGTCTTGAAAACCCAAGATTTATTCTTCAACTTCTAGAGAGAGAAATATTTGAGAGAGGAAGAACTTGATCTTCTTTTAGGGATTTGAGAGAATCATTTTAAATTGGGAAATTTGGGGTAAAACTCTTATATAGGTTTATAGGTGAAGGGTAAAACGACATAGTATTGAATTAAAGTAATATGAAAAGACCCAGAAGTCCCTGACTTAAAAACTAAAAACAAGAAACGCTGGAGCTCGCCAAAAGACACTAAGCGACTCGCCGAGTGAGCCTTTAGTTCGCCGACAGTTCTAGTGAGTCGGCTCCTGGACAAACCAAATAGGTGACTGAAAATTCATTTCGGTGATTCGCCGAATGGAACAGCGAGCTGGATCCAGCTTTCCTAAAGTTCCAGAACACTGGATGCAGAAATCAATTCAAAAAGGCGAGAAGTTTGACTCGGCGGATTGCCGAGTCGTTTGGTGTCATCGAGTTACTTCGCCGAATTGGCTGCGAAATGAATATTTTTTCCTTCTTTGAATCCGTGGTGTTACATTATCTCCCCCTTGGGATCATTCGTCCTCGAATGAGATTCAAGACATCATAAGAAGGGTAGGAACTTAAACTTAACAGCCCAATCATGTATGCAATTACATAAATGCACATAACCGAAGAGGAAACTTCAACTCCAAGCTAAAGCATGTTCGAAACATTATAACATGAAGTCTATATGCAACTCATACTAAAATGAACATAAACATGTAAAAATCAATCAAGTTGACTCATTTTGTCAAAACTTAATCTTTCTTGAACATGCATAAATGAGGAAATCATGGGAATATCTAAGACACATGACACCAAAAGAGTAAACCCTGAGGAACTCATTACCTCAAGCTAGAGTAGGGCTATATGGAAAGAGATGAGGATATTGGGATATCATATCGGCCTCGGCCTCCCAAGTAGCACCCTCAACTAACTGATTCCTCCACAAAACTTTCACGGACGCAACTTCTTTATTTTTCAACTTCTTGACTTGCCGGTCTAAAATCTCAACCGGAACTTCTTCATAAGAAAGATTCTCCTTAACTCCAAACCTTCTAAAGGAAATATAGATGTCGGATCACCAACACATTTCTTCAATAGGGAGACATGGAAAACTGGATGCATCGCTGCCAATTCATTAGGCAATTCTAGTTCATAAGCAACCTTACCAACATGTCTCAAAACACTGGTATGGGCCTACATATAGGGGAATAAGCTTCTCTTTTTTACCAAACCTCATTTAACCCTTCGTAGGTGAAATTTTAAAGTATACCCAATCATGAACATCAAACTCAAGATATCTTCTTCTTACATCGGCATATGACTTTTGGCAACTTTGAGCCATTTCCAACCTTTCTCTAATAAGTTAAACTTTCTCCATGGCCTTATATACCAACTCGAGGCCTATTAGGGCGACTTCACCAACCTCAAACCAACCTATAGGAGACCTACACCTCCTACCATACAAGGCCTCAAAAGGAGCCATTCCAATACTTGAGTGATAACTATTGTTATATGCAAACTCAATCAAAGGAAAATGATCATCCCACTTACCCTTGAAATCAATCACATAAGCTCTCAACATATCTTCCATAGTTTAAATAGTACTCTCCACTTGACCATTGGTTTGGGGGTGAAAGTTCGTACTGAGCTTAACACGAGTACCAAGACCCTTTTGGAAAGATTTCCAAAACTTAAAAGTTAATTGAGTGCCATGATCAGAGATAATGGATAAAAGCACTACAATCAACTTTACCATTTCTCTCAAATACAATTTACAATAATCCTCCACCGAGTACGAAATCTTGATGGGAATAAAATGAGATGATTTCGTCAGATGATCTACTATAACCCAAATCGAGTCATGTTGTCACCCGGTGTGAGGAAAAAGAACAATAAAGTCCATATTCGGATGTTCCCACTTCCAAGTGGGAATGCTAATATCTTGAGATAAACCTCCCGGTTTCTGATTGTCAACTTTCACTTGTTGATCATTAGGACACTTAGGCACAAATTTCGCAATATCCTTTTTTATTCTATTCCACCAATAGATATTCCATGAATCACGGTACATGTAATACCCCAAATTCTAAATGAGGCAAATATCAGCTTTAGGGAAAATTGTAGGTGCCAACCAATGGTGGCCAACCACTAACCGTGGTTTGGACCATGGACCGTAGGTGTGTCCGTGGTTGGGCACCTCAGGAACACCAGTTAGACCTTCGGACCACGGCCTGACAAACGTACATCGGTCAGACCACGGACCGTAGTCCAGGGTCCGTAGGTCCAAAGGCCAAAAATCAAGTTACTGACCACGAACCACGGTTGATCAGGACGGACCGTACGTCAGTCGACGGTCCGTCGGTCGGGGATCCGTAGGTCACGAGCTGCCAGTTATTTTAGAGACTTAAGGGTCTTTTCCTGTTTTAATTAAATTAAAGTGGTGTCATTTTGCCTAAATCTAGAACACCTATATAAGTATTTTTAACCCCCAAAATCCCCAATTAAAGTCATTCTCTCTAGAAGGTAGATGAAGAATGAAGAGATTGAAGCTACGTCAAGATCAAGTCTCCCAATCTTCAAGCTTTTGTGGGCTTTGTGAATAAGGTATGATGGCTTGTCATCCATGGGATCCTTCCTCCCATGGAGTCCCTTAGAATTGTCCAATTGTGAAGTCTAAATCCCCAATTCTAGTTAGGGTTTCTTCCAATGTTTGGGTTATGATGAATGTTGATCCAATTGAATTGATAGGATTTCCTGTTTTAGGGTTGAAATTACATGTACCCATGATTATTCCATGATTCCAACCTAGAATTGATAAATTGGGGTGATGCCTTGAAGGGAAACTTCATGGGTCTAGATATATCCTTATAGGATTGATGAATTATGATTACAATTGCTTGAGAATAAAGCATAGATGATGATCATGAGACGCAGTGCTTTGAGAGTAAAGCTTATGATATGAATTGTTAATAATTGATGTTAGTGTTGTGGAAGGGATAATTCCCACGTGAATTACTTAATTATGAATGTATGAATGTGAAAGGTTTGCTCTCATGAATGGTTCTAGATTGAAAGGATTGCTCACCTAAACTGAATCTAGACTAAAAGACTATGGAATTGATCAGCCTAGAGGCGACTACCCTTGATCTCCATATGAGAAGGATATGAGGTGATTTACCATACTCCTTAGAATTGAACAAGAGGTGATTCTCCACGTTCCTATTATGATGAATGATGTGTAGGTGAGTACCCGTTTCATATGATGTGATTGTGGAGGTCAGTACCCATGATCTTGAGGTAAGTAAGGCAAGAGGGGAATACCCATTAGCCTTTGTAAGCTAGGCAAGGAGGCAAACCCCCATGTATTTAAAAGTAAGTATGAACAATGTGGACTATGTTATGATAAGTGAATATCTTGGATTGTTGCTTGATATTCCTTCCATGAGGTAAGCTTGACTAGAGGCGGATGACATATGTCTTGACTAAGGATAAGTAAGGTTGCTCGAGAAGTGTTCCTTTCTTATTATGATGATGATTTATGTGCATTGATTATGCTTATGATTTATATTGACTACCCATTATGTTATGTTGTTTATGCTAGCTATCATATTTTGTACATGATTGTACTAACGCATACTTTGCCTATATTTCTTACAAAAATGTACGGTCCGACGACATTGATTCTCACACTCGTGGCTAGGTTCATAGTTGATCATTAAGTGAATATTTGGTGAGTCCTTACCAACTCAAAGGGGTTTCCCAGAATTGGTTCAATCAATGGAAGGAGGATAGGCCGAAGAAGCGGGTCCCATAGAGTGGGAAAGGTTCAAAAGTTCTTTTATTGATCAATTTTTCCCTCTTGAAATGAGAGAGGCCAAGGTGCTCGAGTTCATCAACCTCCGGCAAGGAAATATGAATGTGAGGGAGTATGCATTGAGATTCACTCCGTTGTCCAAATATGCCCCCTCTATTGTAGCGGATTGTAGAACTAAGATGAGTAAGTTCGTGTCCGGAGTGTCTGACATGGTAGTCAAAGAATGCCGCACCACTATGCTTATTCATGACGTGGAAATCTCTCGTCTTATGGTTCATGCCCAATAGATTGAAGAGGAAAGCTTTAGGAAAGATCTAGGGAGGCAAAGAGGGAAAGAACGGATGATGGTAACTTTTCACATTCTAGGTCCAGTGGACGGGGTCGTTCAAGGTTTTGGCAAAAGTTCTCCGTGAAAGGTTCTTCTAATGCTCTTCCAAGGTCTAGCAATGACAGGGTGTCCAACCCTAAACCTCAAGGAGATGGTAGTAGATCGATGCCTATTTGTGCTAAGTGTGGAAGAATTCATGATGGTGAGTGTCTAGCGGGTTCTAATGCTTGCTTTGGTTGTGGTAAGATGGATCACAAGATAAGAAATTGTCCTTCGGTTACCAAGAATGAAAGAGATACTCATCATAGGGCTCAACCCTACCCTTCATCCGGTCCAAGTGGTTCGGGTTCAAGTGCTCCTAAGCAAAACCAATTTTATGCTCTTTAGAGTACATGTGATCAAGAGAGTTCCCCGGATATGGTGAGTGGTATGTTAAATTTTTTTCAAATAAATGCATATGCTCTGCTTGATCCGGTACTACTTTGTCCTTTGCGAGTCCTTATGTGGCCATAAGGTTTAATGTACTCCCCGATGTGTTAGTAGAACCTTTTTTTGTCTCTACCTCTGTTAGTGATTCTATTGTGGCAAAGAGGGTTTATAGAAAATGTCTTGTTTCCTTATCCCATAGAGATACTCTTGTTGACTTGGTAGAGCTTGATATGTTAGACTTTGATATCATCTTGGGTATGGATTTATTGCATTGATGTTATGCCTCTATTGATTGTAGAACTCGGGTAGTCAAATTTCAGTTTCCAAATGAGCCTATCCTAGAGTGGAAGGGGAGAAATTCTATGCCTAAGGGTCAGTTTGTCTCTGGTCTAAAAGCTAGAAAGATGATTTCTAAGGGTTGCATTTACCATATTGTAAGGGTTAGGGATGTAGATTCTGAAACCCCTTCTCTTGAGTTGGTCCCCGTTGTAAATGAATTTCCGAAAGTGTTCCCAAATGACTTACCCGGTATTCCTCCTGAGCGGGAAATAAACTTCGATATTGACCTTCTCCCAAATACGTAACCTATCTCTATTCCTCCTTACCACATGGCTCTGGCGGAACTTAAGGAGTTGAAGGAACAGTTGAAGGATCTGTTAGACAAGGGTTTCATCAGACCGAGGATCTCTCCATGGGGTGCTCCAGTCTTGTTCGTTAGAAAGAAGGATGGTTCTCTTCGTATGTGCATTGACTATCATCAGTTGAACAAGGTGACTATTAAGAATAAGTATCCTTTTCCAAGGATAGATGATTTGTTTTATCAACTTCAAGGGGCAAGTTATTTCTCTCTAATTGATCTTCGATCGGGTTTTCACAAATTGAAGGTGAGAGAAAGTGATATTCCGAACATGGCTTTTAGAATCTGATATGGTCATTATGAGTTCTTGGTAATATCCTTTGGTTTGACTTATGCTCCGGCGGCGTTTATGGACTTGATGAATAAAGTGTTTAGGCAATACCTAGACATATTTGTGATTGTGTTTATCGATGATATTTTGATCTATTCAAGAAGTGTGAATGAGAGTATTGATCATTTAAGGATCGTATTGTAAATCCTCAACGACCAACAACTTTTTGCAAAGTTTAGCAAATGTGAATTTTTGTTAAGGTCCGTAGCTTTCCTTGGTCATATTGTGTCAAGCAAGGGTATTGAGGTAGAGCCTAAGAAGATGGATGCGGTCAAGAGTTGGCCTAGACCTCTAACTCCTTCGGATATTAGAATCTTTTTGGGTTTGGCCGGTTATTATAGAAGATTTTTTGAGGGATTTTCTTTCATTGCCTCTCCTTTGACGGCCTTGACTCAAAAGAAGGCTAAGTTCATATGTTCGGAAAAGTGTGAGAAAGGTTTCCAAGAGTTGAAAGATAGACTTACTTCCGCTCTGGTGGTGACCTTACCGGAAGGGACGGATGGTTTTGTGGTTTATTGTGATGCTTCGAGAATTGGGCTAGGGTGTGTTCTAATGCAAAATGGAAAAGTAATTGCCTATGCCTCAAGAAAACATAAAGTCCATGAGAAGAACTATCCTACTCACGACCTTGAGTTAGCGACAGTCGTATTTACGCTAAAGATTTGGAGACACTATTTGTATGGTGTTCATGTTGATAAGTTTACCGACCACACGAGTTTGCAATATGTGTTTAATAAAAAAGATTTGAATCTTCGCCAAAGAAGGTGGCTTGATTTATTGAAAGATTATGACATGAGTGTTCTTTATCACCCCGGCAAAGCTAATGTGGTGGCGGATGCCCTTAGTCGGTTATCTGTGGGTAGTGTGGCTCATATTGATGAAGAATAGAAAGAGTTGGTTTGAGATGTGCATAGATTGGCTCGATTAGGTGTTCAACTAGTGGACTCCACGAAGGGTAGTGTTATGGTTCACAATGTTCCGAATCATCTTTTGTAGCCGAGGTGAAAGCTAAACAAGGTCTTGATCCAATTTTTGTAAAATTGAAAGAGGCGGTACTAAGAATATCCGTTGAGGCTTTCTTCCAAAGGGGAGATGGGGTACTTAGTTACCAAGGCCGTCTATGTGTTCCAAATATAGATGATTTGAGGGAACAGATCTTGGCTGAAGCCCATAGTTCATGGTATTCCATTCACCTGGGAGCCATAAAGATGTACCGTGATTTACGGGAAGTTTATTAGTGGAACGGGATGAAGAAAGATATCGTGGGATTTATGGCTAACTGTCCAAATTGCTAACAAGTTAAGGTTGAGCATCAAAAACTGGTAGGTTTGTCCAAAGATATTAGCATTCCTACTTGGAAGTGGGAAGACTTGACTATGGACTTTATTGTTGGTTTGCCTCGCACCCGGCGACAACATGACTCTATTTGGGTGATAGTAGATCGGATGATGAAATAAGCTCATTTTCTTCCCGTCAAGGTTTCTTATTCGGTGGAGGACTATGACAAGTTATATTTGATGGAAATGGTAAGGTTGTATGGTGTGCCATTGTCCATTATCTCCGATAGAGGTACTCAATTTACTTCACAGTTTTGGAAGTCATTCCAAAAGGGTCTTGGCACGAAGGTGAAATTTAGAATGACTTTTCACCCACAAACCGATAGCGGAACAAATAATCCAAACGTTAGAGGATATGTTGAGGGCATGTGTCATCGATTTTAAGGGAAGTTGGGATGATCACTTGCCATTGATAGAGTTCTCTTATAATAATAGCTACCATTCTTGTATTGGGATGGCCCCCTTTGAAACTCTCTATGGTAGGAGGTGTAGATCTCCTATAGGGTTGTTTGAAGTGGGTGAAGTTGCCTTGATCGGACCCGTGTTATTTCATGAGGCTTTTGAGAAAGTTTGACTCATTAGAGAGAGGTTGAGAACCGCCCAAAGTCAACAAAAGTCTTATGCCGATGTTAGAAGAAGGGATCTTGAATTTGAAGTGCATGATTGGGTTTACTTGAAAATCTCACCCATGAAGGGTGTAATGTGGTTTGGAAAGAAAGGGAAGCTTAGTACCCGTTTTGTAGGACCATATGAGATTTTGAGGCATGTTGGTAAGGTTGCTTATGAGTTAGATTTTCCAAAAGAGTTGGCAACCGTGCATCCCATTTTCCATGTCTCTATGCTTAAAAAATGTGTTGGAGATCTGACATCCATAGTTTCCCTAGAAGGATTGCGAGTTGATGAGAGCCTTTCTTATGAGGAAGTTTCGGTTGAGCTTTTGGACCGGCAAGTTAAGAAATTAAGGAACAAAGAGGTTGCTTCCGTGAAGGTGTTATGTACAAACCATCTAGTTGAGGGCGCTACTTGAGAGGCCGAGGCCGATATGAAATCTCGATATCCTCATTTTTTTCCTACTACTCCTACTCTAGCTTGAGGTAATGAATTTCCTCTTGACTTGCTCTATGAATTGAAGTCATGAGTATTTTATGTGTTTCCATGATTTCCTTGTTATGCATGTTCATGAAAAAGCTTAAGTTTTGAACCAAATGACTTAGGTGCGTTTTTTTCCTCTTTTTGTTGTGCATTGAGTATGGGTTGCCTATAGACTTCATGAGATGAATATTTGAACATGCCTTGACTTGAAGTGGAGATTTACTCCTTGCGTATGTGCTTTGAGTATTGATTGCATTTAGGATCTATGAGATTGTGTTCAACATGCTTTTAAGTTTGGAGATGACAGTTCCTCCTTAAATGTAAGAAATCTGAAAATTTCATGCATATTGGGTTGTTAGATGTAGTTCCTACTTCCTTATGGTGCATCGAGTATGTTTGGCTTGGAGTTGATGTTTCCTCCTTAGTTGTGTACATTTTAGATGAGTTGCATGCATGATGGGCTGCTAGTCTTGAGTCTTTTTGTTTGGAAACGTGCCTAAAATCTCATTCAAGGACGAATGATCCCAAGGGGGAGATAATGTAACACCCCGGATTCGAAACGATGCAAACAACAGCTTTAGGGAAAATTGCAGGTGCCAACTAACGGTGGCCAACCACGGACCGTAATGGGGACCACGGACCATACGTGGGTCCGTGGTTGGGCACCTCAGGAAAACTAGTTAGAGCTTTGGACCACGGACCGTGGTCCAGGGTCCGTAGGTCCAAAGGCAAAAAATAATGTTGCTGACCACGAACCATGGTTGACCAGGATGGACCGTAGGTCAGTCGACAATCAGTCGGTCGGGGATCCGTAGGTCAGAGCTAGCAGTTATTTCAGGGATTTAAAGGTCTTTTCCAGTTTTAATTAAATTAAAGTGGTGTCATTTTTCCGAAGTCTAGAACACCTATATAAGTATTTTTAACCCCCAAAATCCCCCATTCAAGTCATTATCTCAAATCCCAAAAGAAAACCCAAACTCTCTCTCAAATATTCTTTCTCTAGAAGGTAGAAGAAGAAGGAAGAGGTTGAAGCTAGGTCAAGATCAAGTCTCCCAATCTTCAAGTTTTTGTGGGCTTGATGAATAAGGTATGATGGCTTTTCATCCATGGGATCTTTCCTCCCATGGAGTCCCTTAGAATTCCCCAATTGTGAAGTCTAAATCCCCAATTCTAGTTAGGGTTTCTTCCAATGTTATGGGTTATGATGAATGTTGATCCAATTGTGTGGATTATGGTTGTTTGTGATTGAATTGATAGGATTGCATGTTTTAGGGGTGAAATTACCCATGCTTATTCCATGATTCCAACCTATAATTGATAAATTGGGGTGATGCCTTGAAGGGAAACTTTATGGGTCTAGATATCTTCTTATAGGATTGATGAATTATGATTAGAATTGCTTGAGAATAAATCATAGATAATGATCATGAGATTTAGTGCTTAGAGAGTAAAGCCTATGATATGAATTGTTAGTAACTGATGTTAGTGTTGTGGAAGGGATACTTCCCACATGAATTGCTTAATTATGAATGTATGAATGTGAAAGGTTTACTCACATGAATGATTTTAGGTTGAAAGGATTTCTCACCTAAAATTAATCTAGACTAAAAGACTATGTAATTTATGAGGCTAGAGGCGACTACCCTTGACCTCCATATGAGAAGGATATGAGGTGATTTCCCATACTCCTTAGAATTTAACAAGAGGTGATTCCCCAAGTTCCTATTATGATGAATGGACATTGAGGCGATTACCTGTGTCATATGATGTGATTGTGAAAGCGAGTACCCATGATCTTAAGGTAAGTAAGGCGAGAGGCGAATATCCATTAGCCTTTGTAAGCTAGGCAAGTAGGTGAATCCCCATGTCTTTAAAAGTAAGTATGAACAATGTGGACTATGTTATGATAAGTGAATAGCTTGGATTGTTGCTTGATATGCCTTCCATGAGGTATGCTTGACTAGAGGCGGATGACCCAAGTCTTGACTAAGGATAAGTAAGGTTGCTTGAGAAGTGTTCCTTTCTTATTATCATGATGATTTATGTTCATTGATTATGTTTATGGTTTATATTGACTAACCATTATGTTATATTGTTTATGCTATGATATTTAGAACTTGATAGTACTAACGCATAATTTGCCTACATTTCTTATAAAAATGTAGGGTCTAGCGACATTAATTCTCACACTCATGGCTAGGTTCATAGTTGATAAAGAAGTGAAGATTTGGTGAGTCCTCATTGTATTCGAGAATGTGATCACCAGTTTCTTTTATGTCTTTCGTTTTATGTCTTGGACTATTATATGGGCTGTGACCCAAGACTTTATTCATGTTGGTTAGATGGTTTGAGACAATTGTAGTAGACTTCCGCTTGTTTTATAAAGACTTTGATTGTTTTTAAATATTTTAAATTTCCGCATCATTTCTATTACTTTATGTTATAATATGGTAAGTGGCTTGTATGAGGCCTCTCGGGGTCTTATACGCCTTGTTACGTCTAGGGGGTACCCCTGGGTCGTGACAGTACATCTTGGTGGCTCCCTGGTGAATTGAATACCGAGAACTATGGGCTTCTGACAAGATCTGTTCCCTCAAGTCATTAACATTGGGAACACACAAACAACCTTGATATCTAAGCACGCCATCTCCACCTTGGGAGAAAGCCTCAACGGATTTCTTAAGCACCGCTTCCTTCAATTAAGCCAAAATTGGATCAAGACCTTGCTTGGCTTTCATATCCACCACAAAAGACGATTCTGAACCATTGTGGACCATAACACCACCCTTGGTGGAGTCCACTTACTGAACACCCAACCGGGCCAACCTATGAACATCTCAAGCCAACTCCTTCTTATCTTCTTCAATATGAGCAACACTATCCATAGATAACCGACTAAGAGCATCCGCCACCACATTCGCTTTATCGGGGTGATAGAGAACACTCATATCATAATCTTTCAATAACTCAAGACACCTTTCTGGTGAATAGTTAGATCATTCTGATTAAACACATATTATAAACTCTTGTGGTCGGTGAAAACATCGACATAAAAATCATACAAATAGTGCTTCCAAATCATTAAGGCGAAAACCACCGCCGCTAGTTCAAGGTAGTGTAGGATAATTCTTTTCACCAATCTTAAGTTACCTTGAGGCATAAGCAATAACTTTTCCATTTTGCATACGTACACCTCCTAACCCAATTCTCGAGGCATCACAATAAACAACAAAACCATCAGTCCTTTTCGGTAAGGTCAACACCGGAGTGGAAGTAGGTCTATCTTTCAATTCTTGAAAACACTTTTCACATTCTTTCGACCATATGAACTTAGCCTTCTTTTGAGTCAATGCTGTTAATGGAGAGGCAATCAATGAAAACCCCCAAGAAACCTCTTGTAGTAATAAGCTAAACCCAAGAAACATCTAATATCCGAAGGGGATAGCGGTCTAGGCCAACTCTTGACCAAAAAATGTGACCAAAAAATTCACATTTGCAAAATTTTACAAAAAGTTGTTGGTCATTGAGGACTTGCAACACTATCCTCAAATGATTGAAGTGATCATCCTCACTTCTCGAATAGATCAATATATCATCAATGAACACAATGACAAACATGTCAAGGTATTGTCTATACACCCTATTCATCAAATCCATAAAAATGGCTGGAGAATTTGTCAAACTAAAGGACGTCACCAAAAACTAAAAATGACCATATCGGGTTCTAAAGCCATTTTTGGAATATAATTTTCCTTCACGCTCAATTTGTGATAACCCGACGGAAGGTCAATCTTAAAGAAGTAACTATCTCCTTGAAGTTGGTCAAACAAATCATTTATCCTTGGGAAAGGATACTTATTCTTAACGGTAACCTTATTCAATTGACGATAGTCTATACAGATACAAAGAGAACCATCCTTTTTTCTCACAAACAAGACTGGAGCACCCAATGGAGAGATACTTGGTTGGATGAAACCCTTATCCAACAAATCTTTCAATTGTTCTTTCAACTCTTTTAGTTCTACCGAAGCTATTCGGTAAGGAGGAATAGAGATAGGTTGTGTATCTGGGATGAGGTTAATACCAAAGTCTATTTCCCATTCGGGAGGAATAATGGGTAGATCATCTGGGAAGACTTCCGAAAACTCATTCAAACCGGGGACCAACTCAAGAGTAGGTGTCACGACCCAGGGGTACCCCATATATGTAACATGGCGTATAGAACCCCGATCTAGAAGCCGTGGAATTCAAATAAGGGTTTACATGAATCCCAACATCTCTATTGACTTGGGCCGTCATAGCTTGAGCCAATGTTAAAAAAGCCAACCTAATTTCCACATCCGTCATAGCCGGAGGATTAATCGGAGCTTGATTGGCTTGAGGAGCTTGGGTCACTTGAGGAGCTTCTTCATTAACATTGTTACCCTGCATTCTCCTTTCGTTAGCCCTTTGTGTATTCATGTCCTGAAGACACAAAAGATGGATTAGGAGATGGACTTTATAGAGTTAAACTCTATGGCATGACTC
Organism: Solanum etuberosum; assembly: GCA_029582245.1. Taxonomy (NCBI): domain Eukaryota; kingdom Viridiplantae; phylum Streptophyta; class Magnoliopsida; order Solanales; family Solanaceae; genus Solanum; species Solanum etuberosum. Next base: position 197,382 of record JAJONR010000356.1, read on the forward strand.
AAGAGTAATGAAAGAAGTGTAGTTTCCTAACATCTTATAGCCTCTCATTCATAAATGTGGCACGCTTCACACTTATGAACAAGACTCTACTAGACGTGGCTTATGAGACATTATCCTAAAACAATCCCAAGATCTTGTGCTCTGATACCATGTTTGTCACGATCCGAGCCTACACCCCGAATGTGACACGGCGTACAATACTCCGAAGAGCCTCATACAAGCCTCATAGCATATCATAACATTAGACATAAGAAATGATGTGAAATTTAAAAACTTTTATTCTTACAATCGAAGTCTTTATTTAAAAGCAAGCGGAAGTCTAACTTTTTCTCACATGGCCATCTAATACAACTTTGAATCAACAATAGGGTCAAAGCCCTTCAACATAGTCCGAAACATAAAATGACATGAAAGAAACTACTAAAGCCTTATAAGTCCTAGAATCTTGAGGACTCACCGAAAGCGTGGAGAGAATCAATCCAAGCTTTGAACAATAAGAGAAGCACACCTCAACAACCGAAACCTACACTTTGTGGAAAAAGTAGAAGAAATATGGGTTAGTACAAAATGCACTAAGTATGATAGCCATGAAAAAATCATGCTTAAAGGGACATTTTAGTTGAAAACCATGATATATGACAAGTTTGAGAAACATCATGAACTTTACTATAAAAGCATAGGTCACATAATAGAACCATCATCTTAGGCAACCCTAAGTTATACTTGTGCAATGTAAGAATGGCATCCCATAATACCACACATATTAAGTACCACCTTGAGGCCACCATAACATACTTACCATTCTTCATTCTCATCATTAGTTAATACTCATAGATAAGGAACATTCTCATTTAATAAGTCATATCAAGGAAAGCAACTCATATCAACAATCCAAGTTAAGCATTCATCATTACATTTAGCCTTTATGTCATTATTCTCATTAGCATCATTATAAGCACATTCATTTCATTAGACATTATGACATTTGAGAAACACACCATAACCAATCTCAAAGCCTACTCGTGCAATTTATGAATGACATCCCATACTACCACCCACACTTCATAGAACCTCTTGAGTAACCATAGACTTCAACTTCTTCTTCTTCTATGGAGGTTCTAGTGAGAGAAATATCTAGGAGGGAATGAGTTGTTTTGGGGTCTTGAAAGAATGAATTAATTGACTTAGTTTAGAGGTCTATTAGGATTTTATAGGTAGTCTAATTTGTATTAAAACGATCCTACGTAATTAATTAATTAATCTTAAGCTCCTCCCTTAATCCCCAACTTAATAACTAAAGACCAAAAACTGCCTTCACCCACGAGACCTCTCCCACGGACCGTGGGTGGGTCCACAGACCGTACCGGTCAAACGTGGGTGATGGTCTGGGGCTAGGAAAGCAGGGGAAGGTCCAGCCTTGACCCATAACCTCACCTACGGGGCGTGGGTCCCTCCACGGATCGTGGATGCACTTCCTGGGTAGGCTGTCTTTTGACAACTTTTTGGGCTGTCTCACGGTCCTCCTCAAGGACCCTTGGTTGGTCCTTGGGGGGTCGTAACTTGACGTCTACACCCAAAAACACTTATATTGTGTACCGGAGGTTATTTTACGACTCTAACCTTTACGTTAAACCCCAATTAGTCTATTAGTTTACACATTAGGCTGTACCTTAGTTTACTAATTTTTGGGAGTGTTACAACATCTCTGGTCATGTAACTTTGGGCGATCAAAGTTTCCATCGCGGAGTAGATCGGCTATATGCCGACTGCCCATTTTTGTCACCAACTTGGTTATTCCTAAGGTCTGGAGTGCTAGAACTTTGGGCGAGCTAAAGAGCCACTCGGCGGTGCGCCGAGTGGTCTTGGCCATCACCAGGATCGCTTTTTCTTTACTTCTTCAGCTTTTTAGTTTCTTTTTATCCGATCATGTCCTTGCCTTGCTCCTTAACCTTATTAGTTGCAAATCAACACTTTAACATCGCTTTAGAGCATAAATTAAGCATTATAGGATACTTATGTTATCAAAACAAAGCCCAAATGAATCGAAATCTCGGACACATCAACATCCCCAACCTAAACTTTTGCTTGTCCTCAAGTAAAACTCAACATGAATCAGTTCAACAAGTATATCTACAAACAGAACTGCATAAAACTCAACATAAATGCACACAACAAGGTTAAAATTACTCAGACAATGATCAATTGTGCACTCAAAGTTTCAAATTGTGACTTACCATCATCAAGTGTACTCAAGCTCACAATGCTTGCTTCAAATGCAAGTTCAAGCTCAACAAATGTATTCAAATACCCTCACAACAAAGATGATTCCATATTCACACAAGATTTCTCACCAATTTAAAGTCCCGAAATCATATACAACTCTCACACTCACAAAGATGAACACATACATGACTCCACCCATAGGCTTGCCCTTATTTTCCAATCAATATTCGTTTCAGCTCACTCAAGATCAAAAAGGTCTTTTTAAGGCTTGTAATGAGGTTGAGTGCAAAGGTATGTCAATTTAGGCTTAGTGGCTTCTACCTTCATGAAGTATGGCTTGCAAATCATTTTCTCCTTTTCTTCCTCATTAAAACATGATCATAATCCACCCCATTATTCAACTAGACATGATTCACCGGATACCCCATTTCTTTTGCTATTTTCACAACTTTATTTAACAACTTTTTCTCTTTTTCAGTCTTTTCTCTTCCTTCTTCTTTTTTTAGTTCTTTTTCTCTTTTCATTTTTTTTATATGGAGGGGTTCCATTTTTTTTTTAAATAATCCAACTAAGGGGGGAATTTTTCACTTCTTGATGCTCATTCTTTTTCACCACACCGCCTACATAAGCTTTTGGCCTAAGTTGGCTATTTAATCAAACCATTCTTCACGAAAGTTATGGGTGAAGGGTTAAAAAGAGGTCACAATTGTTCAAGTTTCTTCCAATAAAAGGTCAGCCTCAAAAGGTGCCAAGCAAGGTTCACACATATCACAAGGTTGGCCACAAAAAGGTATGTTGTTAAATAGGCTCACTCTTCAAAAAATTTACCTAAGATCATGTCTATCGCTTGCCTCACTCAATCAATCGGACCAACGGCGAAAATTCTAGGTGTCATCATGCACGATGTTCAAAGAGACCTCACCACACAAGGCATTGATATAATTATCAAACAAGACTCCACACTTTCTAGCTAGCATGCAATATTCATCACAAGAGACTCATTCGACAACCGGCTAGTCACAATGAGATGCTAAAAGTTTACATATTGCCTATGTAACATCGTTTGCCTTATCGTAGCCGCATATTCATTTTGTTCGATTAGAAGCACTATTAAAGTCATTGGTATTGACCACAATCACACACAAAAGAGGTGGCAAAATTTTAAAATTTAGTTCAAAACCATTTTCTATCAAAATAATGGGCCACAAGCTAAGAACAAGCACAATACCAGAAGATATATATGCCAACCCATAAGCTCAATATTCACAAAAACAACATAAAAAAAAACAAATATTCACAAAACAGTCATAGGAGGTGGGTATGGAAATACCTCACCCCACCCAAAAAAATATGCAGTTGTCCTCAAATGCAACTAAAAATAAACAGTGTCTGAAAAGTAACAGAGAAGAGGCAAAGAGAATCATCCTGCAAGGCTAGGCCTGAGTGAAGTCTGCATATCCGCAGCTCCCACCGTCTGGGCATCAGTGCCCGGTATCACATCATCCTTGGCTCAACTGGAGCCCACCATAGTAGTATCTCTCAAAGAGGACTGTCTAGATATCTCATACATGGCACCCTCTAGGTTAACCAAGTCCTCATAAACAACCTCATCTGGATCACCGAGCTGTTCCTCATCAATGTCAGCCTCAGACTAACCCACAGCATCATCAGCTCTAACTTCATCTCCAGTCGTAGTAGCCAGAGGCACATCCAAATAGGCTGGAATATCTGCACTCGGGTCATCTGGGATCTCCACTATCCAAAATAGTGAGGTAAAGTCGGTGCACTTCAGCTAGTCCACATCCTTTCTCAGTCCACTAATGTCGGCCTTCAAAGCCTTCACCTCTTCAGAAACTTTTTGTCCTCTCTCACATACCTCTACCCTCATCGTAAGGGCATCAATCGAAGTGCTAAGAGTTTTCTATGCAGCAGCAATGGCTCTCTCAATCATCCCAGGAATCACGGCCTCTATCCAGGAGGCACGCGTATTAGCCGACTAGGCCAGATGCCCCATCTTATATAGCATTACCTGGGTGATCAAAAGTCAGGATGCAGAGGTAGCAACAGCAGAAGTATCTGGAGTATCGGAAGGAGTAAACCTGGAAGTACCTGATGGCCTGAGTATGGAAGACTGCCTCTGCAGGTAGTGTGTCAATATCAACCTCTGGGGATAAGACCACCAATAGCGAACAGCTATGTTTAGGTCCTTCTTCTCAATAGGAACTCCGGCCTCAATCCACCTCGGGGTGGTGTCAGAAATCAGGGGGGCCAACCAAACTTTTAGATCCTCTAGAGTCTTTGTTGTGATCATACTATGGTATTCATGTATGAAGTCGAAGTCACGGTTGAATATAACATTTATATCATCATTGCTGCATTTAACCTTCTTCCCTCGGACCGTCACAAAGTCCACCGGCTTGAAGGCACTAGCCTTCTTCTTCCCATGAAGCACCAGGTCACTGTAGGCTGCGTAGAACTCCCGGACCCACGTGGGAACGTATGGTCCATGGGTCTTTGTGAAGATGTCAAATCTGTGGAACCTAAAAGTGTCCCACACTGCTGGATACCTCTCCACCACACCATCTGTGGAAAATCTCTTCTCCTCTAAGATGGTCCTCAATCTCTCGGCCTTGAGTCTATTTAGTAACCGAGGAGGAGAACCCTGTACTGGTGGCACCGGGACCACCATCTGTGCTGGAGCTGCAGGTGGAGGGGGAGTCTGGGGCACCAGGATCCTAGACAGATCATGACGAGATTCGGAGCGTAGCTCTGCTTGCTGGGCTTGTAGCAGCTGATCATCCTCAGGTTCAGAGATAGAAACCTGAGAATTGTGTGTGTCCCCCTTCCTATCTGAGCTAGCCCCCTCAAGAGGCACAACTACGGGTTGTTTGCCCTTACCCTTGCCTCCCTTTTGAGGAAGCTTCTTCGCCTTGGAGGGAGCTGCCTCCTCAATGATCAAAACTCTTCGTGCCCACTTTCGGGGCGGCATGTCTTCACCTGTCATATTGTTCTAGCCATTCCTGCAAACAATATAAAAAAACATTAGAAAACGTTCCAAAAAAAAGTGTAGAAAAGATGTTTCAGAAAGACTCACCGAACCATTCGGCGAGCCGCCGAGTCACGAACGCAAGCCAAATCGGGCTAACCGAAAGTTCTAGCACAAAATTTTCAAAAACCCAAAGCTGGTCGGCGATATCCAGGGCCTTTCAGTGGATCACTGACACCAATCAGCGATCTAGAAGTAGTCTGCCGAAAGTTACAGTGTACTTTAAGGATTAGGGGCGCAGAAGGGCGATTAAGAAGGACTTTCGGCGAGTCGCCGAGTGAACTCGGAGAGCACATGCATATCCCCAAAAGTTACAGATTCAAACTCACCAATTTAAGGAAATTAAGATCGATCTAGGGGGGTGTTTGGCGATCCACCGAACCACTCAACGAGCACGACTCACCTCGCCAAAAGGCCCAATATGCCAGTTTTCAACCCCTTTCTTCAAAATCCTACCCGCAGCCCATGAAAATAAAATTAAACACAAACACTATGAAATTAAGGTCAGACCCATACTACACATGCCCTCGGGGTACTCAGACTTCCCTCAATTTGGCCAAAATTGTCCATTTGACGTCTTTTGCCCTTAAGAATGAGGTCAACCGCTCCATCATTGGGTAAAATCCGTCATTTAGCACAATCTGGGGTTACTCAGACTTCACCCGCTAGACCCAAAACAATTTCATCGCAACCCAACAATTTAGACTCAATTTTAAACAAGCACAACACGGGAATTAACCATATATGCTCAATTAGTCACAAATTCAATTCATTATGGGCAATCCAACAGTTAACAATGATAAACATATAATACTTAACAATATTCACAAAAATTTACCAATTACACTCGAGTTCAACCACATATAGAGTTTGGGGTTCGGAAAACCAACCTTTATGCCGAAATATATTTGAATAGCTAGGTGGCAAAGAGTCCAAACATAATCCGAGCAAATATCCCACAGATACGAGAGTAAAAACAAGAAAATATGAAAGATCTAATATAGGGTGTGAGAGCACGGGAGTTAACATGGGAGAAAATGAAGGATTTTGAAATTTTAAACTGTTTGGCCTTTAAAACCTTTCAGTTCGCGCTCCATTCGATGATATAAGTCGTGCCTGCCAGGACCTTCAGTCATTTGGGTGTTACAAACGGAGGTCCAAGTTGGGCTCGCCAATCGTATTTTTAGCTCACCGAGTTTTAAAGAGTTCCCCATTAAGCTGGTTGGTTCAACCGGCGGTCCAAGTCGGGAACTCCGACCTGTTCGGCGTGTCGCCGACTGGACTTATGGCTCGCCAATGTACCCATTTTCTAACACTTTTAGCTTTTCAACCTACAAAATCAACACCCGTTATTCAAAAGCAAAATTGAAAATCATCAAAAACTTGGGTTGCCTCCCAAGAAGTGTCTTATTTAACGTCGTGGCATGACGGAAATACCAATTTAAGCTTCATTTTTGGGGTTTGCCATTCTATCACTAGGAAACCCTCCTTTTGGTCTTAGATTTAGATGGGTCGAGATTTGACCCGTTTTTGTTTCCAGCTGCTTGATAGAGACTGAGTGAGAAGTCACCGTCTGATTGAAAGTTGAGACGTCCGCCTTCATCTCTTTCAACACTTGGTCTGAACCTTTGACCTTGTTGAGAATGCGTGAGAGCATGTCTTCCGTTCGGACATTATCTGTGTCAGCCCTTGGTTCCTTAGGCTTTTGACGCTCATGAGGTGGGATGTACCTATCCTTGTCACCCTCTCTTTCCTTCCAAGTGGCGTTACAATCATGCCATTCTCTCTCACGATATCTCCATTCATCATCTCTGTTCCAACCCGTATTTCCACCCGGCCTTTCATAATTTTGACGAAAACCTCCTCTTTGATTTGCAAGGAAGTTCACTTCTTCATTATACAATGCTTTAAATTGTGCCGCCTCAGGATTTTCTCCACCAACATTTACAATTTTCAGCCCACTACCCATCACATTTTCCGACAACAAGTCCAGTTGGTTTTTGCAATGCTTTAGTCTCTCTCTTGATCCTTCTCGATCTGCTCCTTTGTCATTCTATAGGTAAGAGGAGACACTTGGTCTTCACGAGTGTACCATGCTCTATTGATTATTTCCATACGATCTAGGAGTTGAGATGCGACATCCCAAGGCTGTTGCATTATACCACCGAGAACAAGTTGATAAGCAATTCCTTTGTTCACTAAGTCAAGACTCATATAAAAGTATTGCAACAAGACATCATGGGGAAGTCCATGAGTTGGGCACTCAAGTAATAGCATCTGAAACCTCAGCCATGTCTCGTGGATTGGTTCGCCTTCCAAGCGTTTTTATACTTGAATGCTATCCCTTATGGTCATCATACTTGATGGAGGAAAGTACCTCACATAGAAAGTATCAGCCAACTCATCCCAAGTGGTAATGGAGTTTCTCGAAAGATCAGCCAACCACTTTGTGGCTTCTCCCATCAAAGAGAATGGAAATATTCGAAGACAGACCGATTCTAGAGAAATGTTTTTGAACGAGAAAGGTTCACAAACGTCAACAAAATTCCTAACATGCTCATGGAGATCCCCATGAGCCAGCCCTCCAAATAATCCTTTCAATTATAGGAGCTGAAGCATTGCTCTAGTGATGTGAAAAACAGCATTCCTTTCAGCAGAAGGAAGACGTATAGCTCTGACACCACCCAATTGGATAGGGTCGTTAACATCATTCAAATTACCTATATCCTCTTGGTGGCCCACTTAGCTACCATTGCTCCCGTTTACGCTCATTTCCTCATTTGTTCAACATAACCAACACAGACACAAACAACGTAAGTCGATTCAACTATAACACAAAAAGAACACAGTTCAAACTTCAATAATAGAATTTCAAAAAACACCACTCCCTGGCAGCGGCGCCATTTTGATAGAAACGTCTCAAATACACCTCATCCAATTCTAGGTGTAAACGATCGTTAGTCAGTATAAAACCCAACGAAGAGTTGAGGTCAAACCCACAGGGAGCGGTACGTGTCTAAAATTCAGTTATGAAGTATAAAGTGGTCTAATCAGTTATAGGAATAAAATTTATCGAAAACATACAAATAAATCAAAGGGGTGACAACGAATATCAGATGAGGAGTTTGGATCGTTAACTATCAGCTACAGCACAAGCAAAATAGAGCCAATATCAATTTAGGGAGGAATTCTCGGGATGTGATTGATTAAAGGCTAATTTCATTATATGGGTAATTGAATTTACTAACAATCAGCTAAATATCAATGAGTAGGCTAGACTATAAGGATGATAATTTTCTCTCGAACAACTACCATAAATCAAGTGATTTCTTTCGAACATCAACAAGCTAGGCAAATAACAACAGCCCACACCTTAATTTATCCACTCTCTCGAGCTTGATGGGTAGAATCAGATTTAGGATTTACTCTATCTAGCTAAACCCATATCAACGCAATAACTACAATTATTAATGGAAAACTTTGGTTCTAAAACTTCTTTCTCAAGCAAGCCTAGAACTATATACTAGAATTACATTTGGAACTACAATTCATATATTATAACACAACTAACTAGTAAACTCATTTCCATTAAGCATTAAAATCAGTAATTAGCAATACCCATAAGCTAATTCAGCCCATAATCACATGATCACACCCCAAGAATTGGGATTCTAGCTAAACATCATAAAAAGGCAAAAACCATTACCAACTCGATTAGCCAACAGCTGGGTAGAGTCTTCAAACTTTTACAATATTCTAAAATCATCAAATTCTAAGAACCCAATGGCAATCCTCCAAATTATAATGAAAACTAAAACAAATTCAAAGAAAAGTCTAAAACTAATCTTTGGAATCAGAACTCTCTTGAAACTCAAGTCTGGATGCTCAAAATTCTTTTAGAAATCTAATTTATAGTTGCCTGCATTTTGGCCTGAAAGTCCACTCGGTGGTATAAGTCGCGCATCGCCGAGTGGTTCGGTGATACGCCGTTTTCTCTTTTGCATCACCAAAATGCAATGGTCCTCAGCATCTCAGGTCCTGTAACTTTGGGCGATCAAAGTTTCCATCACGGAGTCGATCGGCGATTCACCGACTGCTCATTTATGTCGAAAACTTGGTTCTTCCCCAGGGATGGAGTGCTGGAACTTTGGGAGAGCTAAAGAGCCACTCAGTGGTGCGCCGAGTGGTCTTGGCGATCACCAGGATCACTTTTTCTTCACTTCTTCAGCTTTTTAGTTCCCTTTTATCCGGTCATGTCCTTGCCTTGCTCCTTAGCCTTATTAGTTGCAAATCAACACTTTAACATCGATTTAGAGCATAAATTAGGCATTTGAGGACACTTATGCTATCAAAACAAAGCCCAAATGAGTAAAAATCTCGGACTCATCAACTAACGCACCGGATAACGCCACTCCTTCTGAGACTCTAGAATTGAGAATCCATAAGCATATTGGGGGGACTTTTATATCTCCTTCCGTACTCTCATTATTTCATTCTGTATTGAGGACACTAATTTTTTTGATGTGTTGAGGGCACTTAAGCAAATATACCCCTTTTGATTTTATTTTGTTATTTTCAGTTTTACTTTTGGATAATTGTAGTATTTTTATTTTATTATAGTAGTTTGTTGTTTTGGGCTCAATTTTGTCTCTCCATATTTATTTACCCCATTAGTTTTGAGGTATTTGAAATGCTTGTGTTCTCATTGATAAATATTTGTGGGTCAATTGCGTTTAATGTCGATGTCTTGGATAGGAATGATGATGAGCATGATATTAAATGTTGGTATTTCAAGAAGAAATCGGTGTGGCTAAACTTCTGAATGATCTTTATGAATTTTATGTTCACTAGTTATGTTTTGTTGTGAGCCTTGCAATGACCATCTCACGTAAGCTTTTGATCTTGTTGGGCTGTGCTAAATAATTCCTTTTTAAGTACCGTGTGAGGTAAGGTTTTACTTGAAATCATTCTTGTTGAATCCTAGAATTTGCCTTGTTAGTCCAATTTTCTAGTTTTGGTCAATGCAAGGAATGATCTTGTGCATAAATTTTTAGAGGAAACCCAAATATTCATACCTTTTTGTAACTACCTTGTGACGGTGTGCAACCATTTTGGTACCATTTGAGCCTAAATCGTTTGTTAAGACTCTTGTTGAAACATGTACCACCTCGGATTTAAAAACGGCTAGAAAGTGCAAACAAGAAAGTCCACGTGCCAAAAATTAACCATGAACCCTTCAAGGTACCCTAGACGGGCCGTGTAGGGGTCCAAAACTCGTTAAAAGCATCATGGGACCATCCATGACTACCCCTAGGCAGGAGTCACCTAGACGGTGCCCTAGACGGCCCCTGGTGACTTGGCCGACCCGTCTAGGGGTCCGTACAAAGTCATCAAAGAAATGAGTGTACATCCAAGGTCACTTTGAAGGACCACGGATGTCTAGACGATCCATAAAGGTTCCCACAGACCGTGAAGTCATCCGTAAAGGAGACTTATCAGACTTTAAATTTTGGGTCAAATTTAAAGGAACATATCTTTCAGCACAAAATGAATTATGTGGCCCCTGACCTAGAAAATTAAAGATATTTGAGTCCTCTTTCCAATGCCACCAAGTTTGCCTAATTCCGAGCCCGGAGTAAGAAGTTATGCCTGTGTTTGTGAAGCCCTGTTGGGCAGTATGTCATCACAACCCACTAGACGGGCCATAATGCTCTAGACGGCCCGTGAAGCCCCTCGTGAGAGGTACTTCGTCAGCTTTAAGTAAGGGTCATATTTGTCTTTTGTCAATTATTTTAACCCAATATTATGTAATTTTACCATTAACCCTAGGCCCTATATAATGATTTTTACCCCCAAAATGAACCAATTCAATTCATTCTTCTAAAATCCCAAAAGTTGATCAAGTTCATCCTCTCAAATATTTCTATCTCTAATACGAAGAAGGCTAGGGTATCAAGATCAAGTCTCCAAATTCACCATTGATTGCATGCTTTTTGCATCAAGGTATGATAGTATTCACCTATGAAGTCCTTTTCTCCATAGGGTTCCTAAATTCTCCAAATTTTGCAAGGTAGAATCTCTAATGAAAGTTAGGGTTTTTACTCAATCTCATGGGTTCTTTTAAATTATGATCTAATTGATTGTTTAATGTTTTTATGCATGAATTGAAGTAATTGCAAGTTTCAAAGTATCATTTCCATGAACGCATGTGAAATCCATGAGTTCTAGACTATGATCATACGAAGAAGCTTTGAAAGATGACGGATGAATTTGTGAAGATATGCATGTTCTTTATGAAATTGATGTAAATGTTTTAAGTATGCTTTGAGAGTGAAGTATCAATGTTTTTTTGTGTTGTAAAAGGATTTCTCACATACTACTCAAACGTGAATGTGAAAGGGTTTTCTCATATGAAGGATTAATAAGTTTGAAAGTTTTTCTCACCTAAGATAAATCAATTTAAGGAGCTATTGTAATGATAAGACAAGCGGTGAATACCCATGTCTCGTGAATTTTAAGATAAGTTAAAACTAATGCCTATGCCGTGGGATTTATGCTTAGCACCGAGTAGACAAATGATGAATACCCATGTCTCATAAATTATGTTCCACCATAGGATGATTGTCTTATATAGAAATTAGATAGTGGATCCACGTAAGCTAAAAGTTTATGGTCCTTACCTTGGCAAGTAGGACACCCCTTTTCTGTATGGTGTAGACACTGGATTCCATGTTATAGCTCACATAGTCTGCATGTCAGGTAAAGGTAAATCTCTCACAATAATGATCTAAGGTTACTTCTAGAAGTATCTCACAAGTGTTCTAAAAGTGTTTAGTTTGCATTGACCATGTTCATGATTTATGTTTTCTAACCCTTTTATCTTATGGTTTAACTTCGTCATTGTATGTCATGTATATTCCTTTTTAGCCTGATTTCATATCTTTTATGCATTGCTATAATACTTGGTACATTCTTTGTAATAACGCATACTCTTGCCTACATTGTCTCACTAATGTAGGGTCTGACACTCCCTCTCCTCATCTCTGTGGCTAGTGTTCACATTGGTAGATTTGAAGATTGGTGAGTCCTTATGTTTCGAGGATCGAACCCTTGATTCCTTATTTTCTTTACTTTTCTGTATTGTATGTGATGTATGGGTTACATCCCAATCACTCTTGATGTACTAGATGTCTTTAAAACTACATTAGGTTTTCCGCTTCGTTTTCTTGTCAAACAATTAATGATATAAACTGCTTTTTGAAATCATTAAATTTTATTATCTTGTATGATGTATGCTAAGTGTTTTGTGTTGGGATTCTCGGGGTATTATACGTCATGTCACGTGTAGGGTGTACTTTGGGTCCTGACAAAACCTCTTAAGACAAATTATCCCTAACTTCTCACAAATAAATCCTTTTGTAAGCATTGGTTTGTTTGAATAGCCAACATAGGAAAAAAAATACTAAGTTGGGTGTGTGGAGAGGAGGGAGGAAATAAAGCCAAGGGGAAGGAAATAAAAGATGAAGTGAGACAAAACTTTTAAGTGTGTTACAGAAAGAAGGAACCCCTCGTTATAAAACAAGAGATTTTTATGAAAAAACATTAGAAAATTGAAATGAAAAAAAAAAAGTTTGATGAAATAAAAAGGGGTCTCCTATAAAATGATTGACAGGTAAAAGAATGTGTTTCCAAGTTAAAAAGAATAGAAAGAGCATGAGAAGTGTTGATGATAATTGCAACAATACTTTGAAAGGTGAAGTTACTGAGCGAAATTTACCATACCATAACCCTCAGACCCATTACAAGCCTAAAAAAACCCCTTGAGATCTTGCATAAACTAGGTTGTGGGATGATTGAAAAATATGGGCAAACCAATGGGATGAAGCTTCATTATATTTCTCTTTCGGAGAGTGAGCGTTGTTTTTATTCCTAACTTCTTTATTGATTTGATTTGTGAGAGCGTGTAATAGTTCTTGATGTGAAAGCACTTGAATGCATATGTTGAAATATGGTTTTTCATAAGAGAAAAAGCTACAGTGAGGTTGAGCTTTGATTGATACCGGCTAGTCATCATTTGAAGCTTTTTGAACATGAGTAAGTGTTGCATTTTATTGAGAGTAGTCTTGTAGTGGAACTTTCATGCTAGCTCTCCTTGATAACTATTGTACACACCCTTGTTGAACTAATTGTGTTCTTGATTTACTTGAAGACAAGCAAAATTTTAAGTTGGGGGTATTGATGAGTTGTAGACTACACTCATTTGAGGCATATTTAGTTCAACAATTAGTGTCCTTAATTCCTAATTGTGACCTATTATAATGATATTTTGATGATTTGTAGCTATGAAGGCCAAAGGACAAGGGACGAATGAATATTTGAATGAAAGGCCAAAAATATGGAAATAAGTGTAAACTCCAAACTTTTGATCGCCTAACAAGTAGGGCAGATCGCCCCATTTGCATGACCTCGTCTCAAGTGATAGTGCTCAACATTTTAATTAATTGAGGTAGGTCTGCAAACTTAAAGAGAAATGGTGACTTGTCGAATGCAAATGGCGAACATACTGACCATCACCGAAGATGACAAGACTTGGTGGAAAAGTGAAGGCTTAAAGGGTGAATAAACGTGGTATTCAGTAATTCGCCAAATGTGAAAGGTCTACTCAAATGCGCTCGCCGATTCAGATTCAAACACCTGAAGCCTAAAGAAAGATAAAGGCATACTAATAAGCCACCGGTGATCCGCGAAAATAGCTTGGTGAGCCTGACTAACGTCGCTGAAGTGGTCACGCAGTGAATTTCTTATCCAGTTTTGGAAAACTATAAATAGTCGAAAGGAAAGATAAACAAAAGTAATCAAGTGAGTATTTAGTTAGTCTTCATGTGAGAGTTTTCCTTTAATAGTGAGAAATATTTAACCTTGTGAAGAATAGCTTTAGTTTTGAGATTTTCAACTTTACACTTGACATTGATAATTGGAAGTTGAAATCAAAGTTGTTTTTGCTTAAAATTTCTTAATTTTATCTCACCCGTGGCCTCTATCATAATAGGTATAATTTACTTACAATTGTGATGGGTGGCTAAAACACCAAGTCTAGGGATGCAATTATGGGGTTAGGTATTGATTTAATACAGTGGGTATTGTGTTTTCCTCTTTTTTATTGTTGTTCATCCATGGATTTAGGCTAATTAGGACAGGGTTAACATATGGATTAAATAAGCAAACTTAATCCTACTTTTCATCTCCGATTGATGCTCGAAAGTGTTTGATTTAGTGGATAATTAGTTTTATACATGAAATATAGGTTCGATGTATGTAGTTTGCTCGAAAAAAGAGATTATGGGTGTTATCTATTTTCCCTAATTTGCTCGAAAGAGAGACATGGTAAGGTGATGGGTATGAACTGATGTTGTGAGATCGAAAAAAGAATAATATAATTAAAGATGACCCAGCCTATCCATGAATGTTTATCTCTATTGAAGAACATAATTACCCCTATGTGACAACAATTTCCAAACTCCGCACCCCTAGATTACTTGTTAATTACTTAAATTTCATATGTTTTAGTTTAATTGTTGAAGTTTATACTGTAAACACTATTAATAAATTTGATCAAACTATCCACCCAATTATTCTAACCTACTACAATGAATAAGTCCATGTTCTTAATTTCTTAATTGAATTATTATCAATATATCAAGTTTGTGATAGATGGTTAGGCAAAGTAAGAGAATGTACCAAACTTTGTTGAGTTGAAGAAAATGGTTCTTGAAAAAGCTATTCAGGCTTTCATCCAAGGGGGAGATAGTGTGCTTCATTATCATGATCGGTTGTGTTTTCTAGATGTTGATGAATTAAGGCAACATATACTATTAGAAGCTTACAGTTCTCAGTATGTAGTATTAGAATCTCAAAGTTCTCGATATTATATTCACCTTGGAGCCACTAAGATATACCGTTATCTATGGAAGTCTATTCGTTGAATGGGATGTAGAGGGATATTGCATAATTTGTGGCTAAGCGTCTAGATTGCCAACAAGTTAAGGTTGAGTATCCGAATTTAGGTGGTACGACTCTGGATATCACTATTCCTCCTTGAAAGATGAAAAATTTTAATATGGACTTCATCATAGGTTCGTCTCACACGTACCGCCAACATGACTCTATATGGGTCGTTGTTGACCGAATGACTAAATCAATACATTTCTTCCTAGTTAAGACTTCACATTCAGCCAAGGATTATGCTTGAATTGACATTAGGGAGTTAGTAAGTTTCATGGAGTTCCATTATCCATTATCTCAAATAAGGGTACTTATTTCAACTCTAAGTTTTTTACATCATTTTTGTAAGGTCTTGATACTAAGGTAAAGCATAACAAAGCTATTGACCCATAGATAGATGGCCAGGTTGCACAGACTTTTCAAACATTAGAGGATATGTTGAGAGCTTGTGTTATTAACTTGGAAGGAAATTAGGATGATCATTTTCCTTTGATTTAGTTTGCCTATAATAACAGTTATCACTCTAGTATTTAGATGGATGCATTTGAAGAGCTCTGTAGTAAGAGGTGTAGGTCTCCTAAGGGTTGGTTTGAAGTTGGCGAAGTGGCTTTGATAGGGACCGCATGAATTCATGCGTCTATGAATAATGTTTAACTCATCAAAGAATGGTTTAGAGTGGCCTAGAGTAGATACAAATCTTATGTATATATGAGGAGGAGATATATTGAATTTGGTGTAGATTATTGGGTTCATTTGAAGATTTCACCCAAAAGTTCCTATGCCCAGATGAGACCTTGGAAAGATGAGGATGACTAATATCAATATAAATGTGTTTTATAGACCCTTTCATGGAATGAAAGAAACCAAGGTCTATTATGGGATCTATAGACCAGAGCTAATAAATTAGAAAATTTGCAAGATAGTTTCACAATCACGTTCACGAGTTGTGGAAACTTTCACAAATAGTGGATCAGTCTGTAAACCAAGATCACATAACTAAGAAATTATTGTCTTTTACTTGCATATGTACAAGACGTTGATTGTTATGTGGACATTTCATACTTCCGTAGAAGCTAACCTTCATAATAAGCCGGGATTCCATTTAGGAACCCTTCCAGTGACTGTGGAATGATCTACAGACCGTGGAAGGCACCCACTGAAGAACTCCGTTAGTTTTTAAGTCAGGGTTATATTTTTGTATTTTTCACACTCTAAAATACATCGTTTCTGACTATTCTAAGTGAGATAAATTGATTCCTAGTGACCCTAACCTCATATTCTCTGCTAACTCTCCCAAATCAATGTTTCTTCTCTCTCAAGTTTCCTCTCAAGCAAGAAGTAGGGTTCCAAGCTTCAAACCTCCATTCCAAGAATCAAGCCAAGGTTTCTACTCTTAATATGTGAGATTTCATGAATGCATTTCCGATCCCTCGTCGAATCCCAAAGAAACCCAAAATTTTAAAGTTTATGATTCCTACGAGCTATAACTTTCTATGATCATAGGTTTTTCATTGTGAAACAGTTTTTCTTCATGATGCATCCCTAATCACATGATTTCATTTATAATTCCAGATTTTCAATGATAAATTTCATGAAACTATAGTATAAAAGTATTTTCATGACTCTAAATTATTCTATTTTAGATGCATGTATCAGATAAGAAGATTTTCATGAATTAAATGCATTTAGATAAAGTATCTTCAAGATTGTTTTCAGATATAATGATATAAGATACTTTAAGATAAAGGATCTCTTTGTATGATTTCAATTATCATTATTTATGGATACTCAATATGTATCAACTATCAGTATGATTCAGTATTATTAGATTATTATTGTTCTAGATTACGCATGTTTCTATTGCGAGTATACTTAGCACCGAGCGGTTTTATGAATAAAGGATTCTACTAAGCCACTGTGGGGCTATAGTAGGAATTTCTAAATTCCAAAACTATATTTCACCTTAGGATTTTGCCTCAAATATACATTAGCTTAGTGGAACAACATTTAGTTGAGTTATTAGGTCCCTTACAATGGCAAGTATTGGACACCCTTTTTTCAATGTGGGGGAAGTATACTAAACTCCATGTAGTAGCTCACATGACATAAGTGATAAGCGCTCAACTACACTTCATCCAATACTAAGTGTAGGCGGTCGCAATCTAGTATAAACCCAACAAACAGTTGGGGTTGATCCCACATGGAGTGATACAGTAGAGAATTTAAATACAAAGTTATAAACGTGTTCTAATTGGTTGTAGGAATAGAAATTATCGAAACCATTCAATTAAATCAAAGGGGTTGACAACTAGTGTCAAATGGGGGTAAGGTTTGTCAATTAACAACTACTAAAAATAAGGGAGTAATCAAGTAGAAAAAGGATACTTGGGGATGTGATCGATTAATTACAAATTTCGCTATACGAGTGATTATTAATTACCAAAAGTTGTTGATTCTTAGTGGGTAGGCTAGGCTTTATACGTAATAGCCATCTCTCGATCAACTACCACGAATCAAGTGAGTTCTCTCAAACCTCAACAAGCATCATAGTATGAACAACCCAAAACCTCAATTTATCTACTCTCTCGAGCTAGATAGGTAAGATCTGATTAAGATTCGCTCTCTCGAGTTGAACCCATAACAACTCAATCACTACAATCATCAATTGTTAATCTTCATTATAAAACCTCTTTCTCAAGAAAGCATATAATACTAGACTAGAACTGCATTTGCAACTACAATACATAAGTTAAAACTCAATTACCAATCGAACCCACTTCAAAACAACAATTAAATTAGTAATTACTAACATCCATAAGCAAATTAAGACAATTAATCATATAATCACAATCCCAAGAATGGGGGTTTTAACCACACATCATAAAAAGTTAGAAATCAGTACAAACTACGTTCTCCATAAGCTGGGTATTAATCTCTGAATCTTTACAATGCTTCAATTTAGCGTCAAATCCAAAACCAAACTCAAAAACTACTAGAGAACTCGTAAAAACTAAGAAAAGTAATGTTTAAGATGAAAGCTCAAAGTCTAACAATGGTAGGATTACTCAGCACACTCTTTTCTCTTTTTGAAATTTTATTTACACGCTCTCAGGTTTTGGCCTTCAGGGTCACTCGGCGGAGTTAGTCGAACATCGCCGACCCATTCGGTGATGCGCCAATGGCTCCTTTCCATCGCCAGTTTACCTTGACTCTTTATCCTTCAGACCCTATAACTTTAGGCGATCAAAGTCTTCATCGCCGATCCATTCGGCGGTCCGCCGAAGATCAAAATTCATCACCGAGTTGGCTTCTCCCAAGGATTGGCAGTCTGGAACATTAGGCAAGCTGAAGTGCCACTCGGCGGTTCACCGAGTGGCTTTGACGATTCTCAGCTTTCACTATCTTAAGTCTTTTTCATCTTTTTCGCTCCTTTTTTCACGGTTATGTCCTTGCCTTTCTCTTTTGCCTTTATATCTGCAAATTAGCATTAAAACATCAGTTTAGAGCACAAAATAGGCATCGAGGACACTAATACTATGAATAACAAGCCCTAAATGAGTTGAAATCCCAAACTCATCAACGCCCCCAACTTAAACTTTTGCTTGTCCTTAAGTAAAACTCAAGCTCAATCAGCTCAACAAGGATGTCTAAAAACTGTGCTACTCAAGACTCAACATGAATGCACACAAGAGGTTCATACTACGCATGCAATGTTCAATTGTGCCCTCTATGTTTCAAACTGTGACTAACCATATTTAAATAGAACTCAAGTTCACAATTCTTGCTTCAAATGCGAGGTCAAGCTCAACAAAAGCATTCAAATGCTCTCACACCAAGAATGATTCCATGCTCACACAAAATTCATCAATAATCTATTATTTCAGAATCAAATAGAACTCTCAAACTCCCCAAAGACAAACACATGCATGACTCTACCCATAGGCTTGCCCTTATTTTCCAATTAACATTATTTTCAGCTCACTCAAGATCACAAAGGTCTTTTAAGGCTTGTAACGGGGCTGAGTGTAAAGGTATGATCATTTTGGCTTAGTAACTTCTACCTTCATGAAGTATGGCGTGCAATTCACTTTTTCTCCTTCTCTTTCACACTCTATGATGTTCACAATCCACACTATTGTTCATTTTCGCATGACTCATTGGATACCCCATTTCTTTTGCTCCTTTCACAAGCTTTATTTCACAAACTCTTCTCTTTTTCAATCTTTTTCTATTTTCACATTTTTCTTTTCTTTCTCTCTCTTTTTTCTTTATATGGAGGGGTTCCATCTTTTTCAACATGATCCTTCAAGGGAAGATTTTTCACACTTCTTGATTTTCCTTCTTTTTCACCACATCCCAACTTAGGCTTTTGTACTAAGTTGGCTATTCAAATGAACCAATACTTTATAAAGGTTATAGGTGATAGGACAAAGAGGTCAAAGTTGTTCAAGTTTCTTCCAAAGAAAAGGATAGGCTCAAATGGTGCCAAGCTAGGTTCACACTCTCACAAGGTGGTCAAAAAGAGGTATAAGATAAAAATTGTTTTTTCACTCTTCACAAATTTTTGCCTAAGATCATATCAATCGCTTGCTTTCATCAATCAATTGGACTAGTAGAGCAAGTTCTAGGTATAACCAAGCACATATTTCAAGAAAATCTCACCACACAATGCATTCAACACAATCATCATACAAGAATCCACAATTTTCAGCTAGCGTGCAATGATCATCACAAGAGATCAACTCAACAACCGGCTAGTCACAATGAGATGCTAGGAGTTCACATATGACTTATGTAACTCAATTTACCTCATCGGAGCCATACACTCATATTGTTCAATCGAGAGCACTATTTAAGTCATCGGTATTGATCACAACCGACACTCGAAATTGTAAGAGAACAGCCACATTCAAACACATCAAGAGGTGGCAATTTTCTTAAAATTGGTTCAAAACCATTTGCATTTCAGAACAGAGGATCAACACATTGGATCACAAATAATATATATATATATATATATATATATATATAAACCAAAATCGGCATTCAAAAACAAAAAGAATCCATAAAGCAGCCCAAAAGAGGTGGGTATGGATATACTTCACCCCGCCAAACTAACCTAGCAATTGTCCTCAAATGTGCAAAAATAGTAAAATAGTCTAAAAATAACAGAAAGGGATTCAAAAGAGATCATCCTACCAGGCTAAGCCTGGGGTGAACTCTGCATATCAGTGACTCCATTTGTCTGGGCATCAGTTCCCAGTGCAACATCATCCTTCGCTCTGCTGGAGCCCACCATCGAGGTATCTCTCAAAGAAGCCTGCACAACTGTCTCAACCGTAGCTCCCACAAGATCCGCTAAATCATCATAGATTGCGACGTCTCTAACACCCAGCTCCTCCTTATCGTTCTCAGCCTCAGACTCAACATCAACCACATCTCCATTTGTAGTAGCCGGAGGAATCTCATAATTGGCTGGGAAATCTGAACTCGGCACCTTAGGGAGGGTCACAGTACAAAATAACATACAGAGATCAATGGATTTCAGCTCATCCACATCTTTCAGCAGGCCCACAATATCGGCCTTCAAGGTCATCACATCCTCAGAAGCACTCTGTCGTGCTCACAAGCCTTTACCCTCACAGTAAGGGCATCTAGCGCAAACCTGTGGGCATCTATAAATCCCTTGCGCTCTCTCAAATCAGCCTTAATCGGGGCTAAGGCAGCAATGATCGCCCGCTCAATCAACCCAAGCACAATGGCCTCTAACTGGGAGGCACGCACATCAGCAGACTGAGCAAGATGGCCCATCTTGTTCAACATGGCCTGGGTGACAGGGGTCAGGTAGAAGCAACATCAGCAGCAGTAGTAGGATGGGGTACAGCAGTGGAACCTGAAGGTGCAGAACTAGAGGGGCCATAGGTACTTGTAGGCTCACTTGCCTGAGGGGGAAGTATTACCTCTGTCGGCAACATCTCAACATCAACTACCGGGGATGTATCCGCCGGTGCAGATCTCATCCGATCAGCCTCATCCCTTATATACTTGGCCTCAATCCGTCGGATGTCGGTAGAGGAAGTAGGAGTCACTTCCACATCCGTCTTCTCAATACTGGAACACGGGCCCTCCTGCACAGCTCAGTAATCAAAATAGGAAAGGGAAGAGAGGTCTGATTCCACTTGGCACTCATGGCCATCTCTTGCTCAATAAGTAGACCTAAATTGATTCTCTCCTTATCCATGATACAACCCAAACATGCAGCCTTCGAGTGACGAAGTATTGATTCATTCTGCGACGGCATAAGTGTGCTAATGATGAACCCGAACCAATACCTGGCAGCAACGTTCAGGTCATTCTTCTCAATAGGAACACCGGCCCCAATCCACCGCGGTGTTACATCAGAAATCAGGGGCGCTAACCAACCCTTCAAATCAGCTAGGTCGTCTTCTAGATTTTATCGATGTAACAGTCCATCGCATTCATTATACAACCAAGCACCTCATTGATATTGATGCTGCGGCACTTCACTTTCCGGCCCCATACTACCACATAGTCAACCGACTTGAAAGCGCTGGCCTTTTTCTTTCCTTTTGGCATCAGCTCCCTGTGTGCCGAGTAGAACTCCCGGATCCAAGTAGGAATGTATGAGCCATGGGGCTTAGAGAATATCTCAAACTTTTGGAACTTTATGGTGTTCCACACCTCTTGGTACCGGTCTACCACACCGTCAGTAGACAAACACTTTTCCTCAAGAATGGTCCTCAAACCCTTGGCCTTTAATTTGTTCAGTGACCGGGGTGGACGAACTTGAGCTGGTGGGGGAGCCTGCACTACTAAGTGAGCTGGAAGTGGAGGAGGCGTAAGAGGCACCGGGATCCTACATGGATCATTCATTGCCTTGGAGTGTAGCTCCGCTCTCTAGCCAATAGGAGTTGGTCATCTTCTGCCTCAGAAGCAGAGGCTGGAGAACTGCCTGCTGAATGACCCTCACTATCAGAGGTAGTGAGGTGAGTGGCATAAATGACCTCGCTATCGGAGCTCCCCTCCGTTCGTGTAGGAACAACTGGCCCTTTGCCTTTTCCTTTTCCCCAAGTCAGATGAAGTTTCTTCGGTGCATTCCGGGATAGTGCAGCCCCCTCATTAATCATGATGCCTCGTGCTCGTTTCCAGGGCAGTTGATTTCTTCTACCAACTTTTGGTCTAGCCATTCCTGCAAAACACAATCACATACGTTAGATGCAATTCAACCAAAAAAAATTTAAAGTTATAAACTACAGGAAAACTCGCATAACCGTTCGGTGAGCCAAGTCGGGCTCGCCGAATGTTACAGAACAAAATTAGCCAAAAATCAGATCAAGTTTGTGATGTACAGGGCCTTTCGGCGAATCACCGAAACTATTCGGCAAACTAGAAGTAGGTCACCGAAAGTTACAAAATAATTTCAGAAAATTGGGGCGCAGAAGGCCTATCAGAAAGAGCATTTGGCGAATTGTCGAGTGAACTCGGCAAGCTCGACCCAGCTCGCTGAATAGTCTAACCTGGCAGATTTTTACCCCGACCTTCAGTTTCTTACATGAAGGCCACGAAAACAAAATTAAACCAATATTCTATGCAATTGATCCTATACCCATACTACCCATGACTTCGGAGTACTAGGACTTCCCTTGATTTGGCCAAAATTGGTCAATTG
>JAJONR010000357.1:0-71708 GCA_029582245.1 Solanum etuberosum
TCGATTCTAACTACTCTAAATGACTTCTAAACATCTAGAAATCATCAAGAAACATGAATCATAACCTTGAATCCATAAATTCAAAT
Source organism: Solanum etuberosum (assembly GCA_029582245.1). Taxonomy (NCBI): domain Eukaryota; kingdom Viridiplantae; phylum Streptophyta; class Magnoliopsida; order Solanales; family Solanaceae; genus Solanum; species Solanum etuberosum. Next base: position 87 of record JAJONR010000357.1, read on the forward strand.
TCAAGGAAAGTTAAGAGCCAAGTCTACAGAGTTCTTAGAGTCCTATCAAAAAGTCTTTTGCAAACGTTTTAATCTTATTTTAAGACTTGAGTTTTGAGTTAAGTAAGATTAACAAATGAAGTTCATTTCTTCAAAAAGAGTATATGGGAACTAAGTATTCCCAAAGAATGTTTTCACATTTAAACATGAGAGGAAACACCGATTTCCAAGAGAGCCTTTGAGCTAGTTTTTGAGTAATTATCTCAAACCACATAAAGAGTTTTTATTTTTAAACATATGAGCTGAGTATATTTTGGGAGTAGTATTGAGCACCGATATGGGGACGAGTTCATAATAACTCAAGTCTCCATAAACCATGTAGCCAACGTGGGTAGAAAGGGTCATACTTTTTAGATGATTCCTTAATGCTTTTTAGCATAGACTAGTGGATCCACTTAGTTGAAGCGTTCTATATCCCGGAAAGTTATAGAACAGTTCTAGCAGCGTGGGCGAGACATTGTATCATCACATAGCTTATAGTGATGGTTTTCGGTTAGAGAATCTCCCAAACAAAGTTTATTTTTGTATTCTTATATACAACTGAGATATTATGGTATTTTCCAATACTTTGAGATGTTATCTACTGTTTTAAATGCTTTATATAAACTGCACCCTTACTGTTGTTTATTTCTACATTGAGTTGAGTATACATGAGTTGAGTAAAGGTGCGGTAAGTGTTTCTTTCAGATTCCAGTTCAAGCTTATGTGTTGTTTTAGAATTCCCATCGCATGCTCGTACATTCAATGTACTGATGCCATTTGGCCTGCATCATTTTTTGATGTAGATACAAGTAACCAGGATCAGCATCCGGTGCTTCGTTGATCTAGTTAAGCATTTCAGAGTCATTTGGTGAGCCTCCTTGCTTTCTGGAGGATCCCTTTTTATTGCTTTATTAGTTCAGTTGTTAGGATGATCGGTGGTCTTGTCCCGACATCCCTCATAAGTATTAGAGGTTTCATAGACAGCTAGACGTAAGTAGGTCTTTATTCTTATTCATTTAAGTTGTTTTGATTATAAGATTTGAGTTGCATTTATCGTCAGTTGAATGTTTTCCTTTTACATTCGAAGTTTGATTGATGAATTTATCTCATGATTGTCTTAAAATGTTGAGTAAAGTCTTCGGCTGAGTAGTAAGCCAGGCCAAGGGTTCGTTTTGTTCTTTTATTTATCACGATATTCTAAGGTCATTGGTGCAAGTCGAAACTTTTTGAGGCAGTTTTTGTATTGTTTATGTATTTTGCTTAATTTTTCAACTATTTATGGGTATTTGCGTAATATTCGGCCATTTTCGTACAGTTACGAAAAGACGTAAAGTTTTGTTCTTTTATTCATCACGATATTCTAAGGTCATTGGTGAAAGTAAAAAAAAATTGAGGCATTTTTTGTATTATTTATGTATTTTTCTTGATTTTTTGGCTATTTTGGGACATTTACGTAATATTCGGCCATTTTCGGACAATTACGTAAAGAAGTAAAGTTTTGTTCTCACATTTGTCTCGATATTCTAAGGTCATTGGTGCTAGTTGAAATTTTGTTTTGAACCGTTTTTTGTATTGTTTATATATTTTTCTTGATTTTTCGGTCATTTTGGAGCATTTACTCAATATTCGGCCATTTTCAGACAGTTACGAAAAGAACCAAAGTTTTGTTCTTTTATTCATCACGATATTCTAAGGTCATTGGTGCAAGTCAAAAAAAATTTTGAGGTATTTTTTGTATTGTTTATGTATATTCTTGATTTATCGGCCATTTTGGGGGAATTTACGTAATATTCGGCCATTTTCGGACAGTTAGGAAAATAACTAAAGTTTTGTTCTTTTATTCGTCACGATATTAAAAGGTCATTAGTGCAAGTTAAAAAAAAAATTGAGGCATTTTTTGTATTGTTTATGTATTTTTCTTAATTTTTCGGTTATTTTGGGGCATTTACGTAATATTAGGGCATATTCGGACAGTTACGAAAAGAAGTAACGTTTTGTTCTTTTATTCGTCACGATATTCTAAGGTGATTAGGGCAAGTAGAAAATTTTTTGAGGCGTTTTTTGTATTGTTTATGTTATTTTCTTGATTTTTTGGTAATTTTGGGGCATTTACATAATATTCGGCCATTTTCGGACAGTTACAACAAGAAGTAAAGGTTTGTTATTTTATTCGTCATGATATTCTAAGGTCATTGGTGCAAGTCGAATTTATTTGGAGGCGATTTTTGTATTGTTTATGTATTTTTCTTGATTTTTCGGCCATTTTGGGGCATTTACATAATATTCGGCCATTTTCGGCCATTTACGAAAAGAAGTAAAGTTTTGTTCTTTTTTCATCACGATGTTATAAGGTCATTAGTGCAAGTCAAAAATTTTTAAAGGCGTTTTTTGTATTGTTTATGTATTTTTCGGTCATTTTGGGGTATTTATGTAATATTCAGCCAATTTCGGACAGTTATGAAAAGAAGGAAAATTTTGTTCTTTTATTCGTCACGATATTCTAAGGTCATTGGTGCAAGTCAAATTTTCTTTGAGGCGTTTTTTGTATTGTTTATGTATTTTTCTTGATTTTTTGGCCATTTTGAGGTATTTACGTAATATTTGGCCATTTTCGGACAGTTACGAAAAGAAGTAAAGTTTTGTTCTTTTATTCGTCACAATATTCTAAGATCATTAGTGCAAGTCGAAATTCTTTTGAGGCGTTTTTTGTTTTGTTTATGTATTTTTCTTGATTTTTCAGCCATTTTGGGGTATTTACGTAATATTTAGCCATTTTCGGACAATTAGGAAAAGAAGTAAAGTTTTGTTCTTTTATTCTTCACGATATTCTAAGATCATTGATGCATGAAGAAATTTTTTTGAGGCCTTTTTCGTTTTGTTTATGTATTTTTCTTAATTTTTCGGCCATTTTAGGATATTTACGTAATATTCGGCCATTTTCGTACAGTTACGAAAAGAAGTAAAGTTTTGTTCTTTTATTCTTCACGATATTCTAAGGTCATTGGTGCAAGTTAAAAATAAATTGAGGCATTTTTTGTATTTTTTATGTATTTTTCTTAATTTTTCGGTCATTTTGGGGAATTTAAGTAATATTCGGCCATTTTCAAATAGTTACGAAAAGAAGTAAAGTTTTGTTCTTTTATTCGTCACGATATTCTAAGGTCATTGGTGCAAGTCGAAATTTTTTTGAGGCGTTTTTGTATTGTTGATGTATTTTTTTTCTTGATTTTTCTGCCATTTTGGGGCATTTACGTAATATTCGGCCATTTTCGGACAGTTACAAAAAAGAAGTAAAGTTTTATTCTTTTATTCTTCACGATATTCTAAGATCATTGGTGCAAGTTCAAATTTTTTTGAGGCGTTTTTTGTATTGTTTATGTTTTTTTCATGATTTTTTTGCCAGTTACGAAAAGAAGTAAAGTTTTGTTCTTTTATTCGTCATGATATTCTAAGGTCATTGGTGCAAGTAAAAAAAAATTGAGGCATTTTTTGTATTATTTATGTATTTTTCTTGATTTTTTGGCCATTTTGGGGAATTTACGTAATATTCGACCATTTTTGGACAGTTACGAAAAGAAGTAAGATTTTGTTCTTTTATTAGTCGCAATATTCTAAGGTTATTGGTGCTAGTCAAAAAAAAATTGAGGCGTTTTTGTATTGTTTATGTATTTTTCTTGATTTTTCGGCCATTTTGGAGAATTTACGTAATATTCGGCCATTTTCGGACATTTACGAAAAGAATTAAAGTTTTGTTCTTTTATTCGTCATGATATTCAAAGGTCATTGGTGCAAGTCAAAAAATTTTGAGGCGTTTTTTGTATTGTTTATGTATTTTTCTTGATTTTCAGCCATTTTGATGCATTTACATACTATTCGGCCATTTTCGGACAGTTACAAAAAGAAGTAAAGTTTTGTTCTTTTATTCGTCACGATATTCTAAGGTCATTGGTGCAAGTCAAAAAAAAAATTGAGGCGTTTTTTGTATTGTTTATGTATTTTTCTTGATTTTTCGGTCATTTTGGGGTATTTACGTAATATTCGGCCATTTTCAGACAGTTCTGAAAAGAAGTGAAGTTTTGGTTCTTTTATTCGTCACGATATTCTAAGGTCATTGGTGCAAGTCGAAATTTTTTTGAGTCGTTTTTTGTATTGTTTATGTATTTTTATTAATTTTTCGGTCATTGATGAGTTCGAGATTCGGACTCAATTAGGGCTTTGTTTTGATAGTTTTAGTGTCCTCAAATGCCTAATTTCTGCTATAAACTGACGTTAAAGCCTTGATTTTCAGGTATGTAAACTAAGGAACAAAGTAAGGACATTCACAGGCAAAAAGGAACAAAGCAAGCTGAAGAAGTGGAGAAATGCAATCCTGATGATCGTCAAGACCACTCGGCGAATCGCCGAGTGGCTTTTCAGTCCGCCTAAAGTTCCAGTGTACCAGCCCTGAGGGAAGAAACCAAGTCGGAGCAGCTTGAGGTGCGAGATACGGCTGTTTATGAGGATCTGGCCGACTTAGAGGGTGCCATGTTCGAGACAGCTAGACAGGTATCCTTGAGAGATACTACTATGGCAGGTTCCAGTGCAGCCCCAACTGATGATACACCGGGCATTGATGCCCCGACAGATGAAGCGACTGATATGCAGACGTCACCCCAGGCTTAGCCTGTCAGGATTTTTCCCTTCCTCTCAGTTATTTTGTGATACTTTGATTGTTGTTTTAGTTGCATTTGAGGACAACTGCTTATTTTTGTTGGGTGGGGTGAGGTATTCATGTACCTACCTCTTTGTCTTGTGATTGTTTTGGGAATATTGGTTATGTGTTGATGATATTTTTGTGAATATTGGACTGTGAACATTGTAGTTTATTTATATATATCTTGATTTTGCGGATGTTTTAGCTTGTAGCCCTTTGTTTTGAATTGGAAATGGTTTTTGAACCTAATTTTAATTTTGCCACCTCTTTTGTGTGTGATTGTGGTTGTTCTTGTACAAATTTGAGTGTCGGTTGTGGTCAATACCGATGACTTGAATAGTGCTCCTAATTGAACGAAATGAATGTACCACTACGATGAGGCAAACGAAGTTACATATGTTGTATGTGAACTTTTAGCATCTCGTTGTGACTAGCCGGTTGTCGAATCAGTCTCTTGTGATGAGCATTTCACGCTAGCTAGAAAGTGTGGAGTCTTGTTTGATATTGGTACCAATGCCTTGTGTAATGAGTTTACTTTGAACATTGTGAGTGATGACACCAAGAATTTTCCGCGTTGGTCCGGTTGATTGAGTGATGCAAGCACTTGAAATGATCTTAGGCAAGAATTTTGAAGAGTGAAACAATTTGACAATATATTTCTTTTGTGGCCAACCTTGTGAGATGTGTGAACTTTGCTTGGTACATTTTTAGCCTTACCCTTTTCTTGGAAGAAACTTGAGTAATTGTGACCTATCTTTGTCCATTCACCCATAGCTTTCATGAAGTATGGTTTGTTTGAATAGCCAACTTAGGCCAAAAGCCTAAGTTGAGGTTGTGGTGAAAAGAGAAGGAAAGTCAAGTAGTGTGAGAAATCCCCCTTTGTGTGATTGATTTGAAAAAGATGGAACCCCTCCATGCAAAAAAAAGAGAGAAAAGAGAAAAGGAATTGAAAAACAAAAAAAAGGCCGAGAAAGTTGTGAAATTAAGTAGTGAAAATTGCAAAAGAAATGGGGTATCCGGTGGTTCATGTGAAGTTGAATAATGGGGTAGATTATGAGCATGTTTGAAATGATTATGAAAAGGAGGAAAGTAATGTTCAAACCATACTTCATGAAGGTAGAAGCCACTAAGCCTAAATGACCATACCTTTGCACTCAACCCCGTTACAAGCCATGAATAGACCTTTGTGATCTTGAGTGAGCTGAAACGAATGTTGATTGGAAAATAAGGGAAAACCTATGGGTGAAGTCATGCATGTGTTCATCTTTGTGAGTGTGAGAGTTGTATGTGATTCTGGGACTTTCAATTGTTGAGAAGTTTTGTGTGAATATGGAATCATCTTTGTTGTGAGGGCATGTGAGTACCTTTGTTGAGCTTGAACTTGCATTTGAAGAAAGAATTATGAACTTGAGCATCTTTGAAAATGGTGAGTTACAATTTGAATCTTTGAGTGCACAATTGATCATTGTATGAGTAATTTGAACCTTGTTGTGTGCATTCATGTTGAGTCTTATGCAACACTATTTGTAGACATTCTTATTGAACTGCTGATCTTGAGTTTTACTTGAGGACAAGCAAAAGTTTAAGTTGGGGGTGTTGATGAGTCTGAGATTTGGACTCATTTAGGGCTTTGTTTTGATAGTTTTAATTTCCTCAAATGCCTAATTTGTGCTATAAACTGACGTTAAAGCGTTGATTTTCAGGTATAAGGACTAAGGAACAAAGTAAGGACACTAACTGGCAAAAAGGAACAAAACACGCTGAAGAAGTGGAGAAAAGCAATCCTGATGATCACCAAGACCACTCGGCGAATCACCGAGTGGCTCTTCAGTCCGCCTAAAGTTCCAGTGTGCCAGCCCTGAGGGAAGAAACCAAGTCGGCGACAGAAAAGGGGCAGTCGGCGAATCGCCAATCAGTTTCACGATGACAGGATAGATCACCCAAAGTTACAGGACTTGAGGATGCTGAGAACCAATGCAAAACGGCGATAGAAGAGAGCAAATGGCGTGTCACCGAACCACTCGGCGACCCAGACTTACCTCGCCAAATGGTCTTTTATGGTAATTTTTGGGAAACTATAAATTAAATTTTAAATGTAATTTTGAGGAGCTGTTACACAGTCCTCTAAAATATTGCAGTTCCCATTCTAGACTGAGGGTTTTCTTTGTATTTTAGAGTTTGAATTGTGCAATTTTGGAGGATTTTGCAAGTGGGTTATTAGTTTTCTTCAATTTGGACCATTGTAAAGGCTTGAATACTCTTACCCATATCATGGCTAATGCATTTGGGAGTTGTTTTTCTTTTTTTATGATCTGTGGATAAAACCCCAATTCTTGGGGTGTGATTAAGTGATTATGGGTTGAATTAGCTTATGGGTATTGCTATTACTAATTTAAATGCTATATTGAAGTGGGTTTAATCATTAGCTATGTTTTTATTTATGAATTGTAGTTGCAAATGCAGTTTTAACTTTGTTTTCTTAGCTTGCTCGAGAGAAAGGTTTTGGAACCAAAGCTCTTGATTAATGGTTTGTGGGTATTGGGTTGATCTGGGTTCAGCTCGAGAGAGTGAATCCTAAACCAAATCCTACCCATCTTGCTCGAGAGAGAAGATGTATTAAGGTTGTGGGCTGCTTTTATTTGTTGAGCTTGTTGATGTTCGAGAGAAATCACTTGAATCAAAGTATGTGTTTGAGAGAAAGTTGTTTCACTCATAGTCTAGCCTACCCACTAATATTTAGCTATTCGTTAGTAGTTTTAATTTCCCATATAGCGAAATTTTCCTATAATCGATCACATCCCGAGAATTCCTCTCTATATTGTTAATTATATTTTGTGAGTTTGCGTTGTAGCTGGTACTTGCAAACCAAAACCCCCCATCTGACATCTGTTGTCACCCCTTTTGACTTGTTTATATGTCTTTTTCGATAATTTCTATTCCTATAGCTGATTAGACCACATTTGTACTTCCTGATTGAATTTGAACACGTACCACTCCCTGTGAGTTCGACCCCAACTCTTCGTTGAGTTTTATACTTCTTAACAATCGTTTGCACCTAGAATCAGATGAGGTGTTCTTGAAACGTTAATCAAAATGGCACCGCTGCCGGGAGTGGTATTGTTTAAAACTCTTTTAGTGAAGTTAAATTGTGATCTCTTTAGATGTAGTTGAATCTACTTACTCTAATTTTTGGTTTTCTGTTGCTTGTGTTGAACAGAGGAAGAGATGAGCGTAAACGGGAGTAATGGTAGCCAAATGGGCCACCAAGACGATATTGGGAACCTCAATGATGTCAATGACCCAATCCAATTGGGTGGTGCTGGTGCAATTCGTCTACCTCCGGTTGAAGGAAACGCTGCTTTCCACATTACTAGTACAATGCTTCAACTCCTACAACTTAAAGGATTATTTAGAAGGATGGCTAATGAGGATCCCCATGAGCATCAAAAGCCCAAGGAATCTGAAGGTAGCCGTACAGAAGATATGCTCTCACGCATTCTCAACAAAGTTGAAGGGTCAGACAAGGTGTTGAAAGAGATGAAGGAGGATGTCTCAACTCTCAATCAGACGGTGACCTCTCACTCAGTCTCTATTAAGCCGCTGGAGACCCAAATGTGTCAAATTTCTTCTAATTTGAATCCAAGACAACAAGGGGGATTGCCTAGTGACACAGTGACAAACCCCAAAAATGAAGCTTGATTTGGTATCCTCGTCGTGCCACGACGTTAACTAAGGTGCTTCTTGGGAGGCAACCCAAGTTTTTAATGCTTTAGGTTTTGATTTTGAATAACGGGTGTTGAGTGTGCAGGTTGAAAAGTGAAGAGTGTTGGAAAATGGGTAGTTTGGCGACCCCAAAGCCCAGTCGGCTGTACGCCGAACAGGTCGGCGAACTCCGACTTGGACCGCCGTTGGAATTGCCAAGCTTGAAGGGGCACTCTATAAAACTCGGCGGGAAACTTGCTCAATCGGCGACTCGCCGAACAGGTCGGCGAGCCCGATCGTGTCCGCCGTTTGAACCCCCAAAATTGTTGGGAGTCTTGTAAAACTCGGCGAGGAAAATACCACTCGGCGCATCACCGAGTGGTTCGGCGAGGATGACTTACTCCGCCGAAGGTGCCGCGAACTGAAAGGTTTTGAAGGCCAAACGATTTAAAATTTCAAAATCCTTTACTTTCCCTCATTTCTAACTATCGTACCCTCTCACCCAACTTTTGATTTCCCATATTTTATTGCTTTTACCTGCATTTTTGTGTGATTTCGTGCTCGGAATTGGAAAACTTTTCCGCCTAGCTATTCAAACTTCAAATTCGGCATTAAGGTTGGTTTTCCAAACCCCGTACTTTGATTTTGTGGTTGAACTCAAATGCAATAGGTAAATGTTTTGTGGTTTGATGTTGGGTAATTGCTTTAATCGTGTGTTATGTGTTGGTTTGCCTGTTTTGAATTGAAATTTGTGCCTAAATGCTTTAAAATGTTCGATTCCCGTGTCTTGTTTGATGAAATCGATGCTAAATTGTTGGGTTGCGGTTTATTTGTGTTGGGTCTAGTGGGGTGAAGTCTAAGTAACCCCGAATTGTGCCAAATGATGTAATTTGCCCAATGATGGAGCGTTTGACGTCATTCTTAAGGGCAAAAGTCGTTAAATGGCCAATTTTGGCCAAATCGGGGGAAGTCTGAGTACCCTGAGGGCATGGGTCGTATGGATCTGCCTTTAATTGAATAGTGTTTATGTTTGATTTTTAATTCGGGGGCTGCAGGCTTGATTTTGAAACTTGGGGTTGAAAATTGGCACGTTGGGCCTTTTGACGAGCTACGTTGAGCTCGCCAAGTGGTTCGGCGGTTCGCCCAATGTCCCCCTCAGATCGCCCTTAATTTCAAATTATAGTTGAGTTTGTTCTGTAACTTTCAGCGAGATGCCTGAGCTCACTGAGTTCACTCGGCGACTCGCCAAAAGGTTTTCTTGATCGCCCTTTATGCACCCCTAACCCTTAAAATGCACTGTAACTTTTGGCGGGCAACTTTTAGCTCGCCGAATGGCCCTGAACATCGCCGACCTGTCTTGATTCTAGGAATATTTTGTGCTGGTACTTTCGGTGAGCCCGATCTGGCTCGACTAAGTAACTCGGCGACTCGCCGATTGGTTTGACGAGTCTTTCTGCAACTTAATGTCAGCACTTTTCTTGGACTGTTTCTAACACTTTTCTATGTGTTTTGCTGATATGGCTAGAACAAACTTGGACCATAGTGGCATGCCACCCCGAAAATGGGAACGAGGGATTGTGATCAATGAGGAAGCAACTGCTTCTAATGCAAAGGGCAAGAAGTTACCTCTGAAGGGAGGCAAGGGAAAGGGCAAAGCGCCCATAGCTGAGACATCGGAGCACAACTCCGGCAGAGAGGGAGAATCATTTAATTCTCAGGCCTCATTCTCTAAGCCTGAGGATAATCAGTTACTACAGGCCCGGCGAGCAGAGCTACGTTCAAAATCTCATCACGGTCCGTCTAGGATTCCGGAGCCGACCCATCCTGCCTCTGATTCAGTGTCAGCTCCATCACAGACGGTGGTTCCAACACCACCAGTCCAGGGTCCTCCTCCCAGGTTGCTCAACTGGTTAAAGGCCGAAGGATTGAGGACCATCCTGGAAGAAAAGAGGTCTTCCACGGATGGTGTAGTAGACAGGCATCCAAATGTGTGGGACACCCTTAGGTTCCACAAATTCGAGATTTTCACCAGGCCCCGTGGCCCATACATTCCCACCTAGGTCTGGGAATTCTACTCAGCCTACAGTGATCTGGTACCCCAGGGTAAGATGAAGGTTAGTGCCTTCAGACCGGTGGAATTTGTGATGGTCCGAGGGAAGAAAATGAGATGCAACAACAATGAGATAAACACTGTGTTTGAGAGGGCTACAGACATTGACCACGCATACCGGAGTAAGATCACGACAAAGACTCTAGATGACTTGAAGGGTTGGCTAGCTCCCTTGATTTCTCACCACCCCGAGGTGGATTGAGACCGGAGCGCCAATAGAAAAGAAGGACCTAAACATAGAAGCTCGGTACAGGTTTGGCTTCATCAGCAGCACAATCATGCCGTCACAAAATGAGACCATTCTCTGTCATCGAAAGGCGGCTTGCCTCAGGTTTATCATAGCCAAGAAGCAGCTGAATTTGGGGTTGATTATCGAGCAGGAGATGGCCAAGCAGCACCAGACGTCCCTTCATTTTCCAGTATTGATCATAGAGTTGTGTCGTCAGGCAAGAGTTCCTCGTGATGAGAGAGAGATATTGAGGTTACACCCACATCTTCCACTGACATCCGGTGCATAGAGTCCGAGTACACACGGGATGAGGCTGATAGGAGGAGAGAAGCTCTGGTGGATACATCCCCGGAGGTTGATATCGATACTCTACCTGCAGAGGCAACTTTGCCTACTCCGGCCTCCGGGCCTTCAGGTACTTCCAATTCCAATCCTTCTCAGACCCCGAGTTCTTCTGCTGCTGTTGGTTCTACTGCCTCCAAGCCTCCAATCACCCAAGCCATGCTTTTCAAGATGGGTCACCTAGCCCATTCTGCCGATGTGCGGGATTCCCGGCTAGAGGCTGAGGTGCCCTAGATGATTGATAGAGTTATTACTGCTGCATTGACACCTCTCAGGGCTTCCATTGATGCTCTCACAGCGAGAGTAGAGGTTTATGAGAGAGGGATAGTGTTACTACTGAGGTGACGACTTTAAAAGCTGATGTGTATGAGATGAGGAAAGATGTGGACCATCTGAAGTCCACAGACTTTACTTCGCTATTTGGGAAGGTGGAGATCCCAGATGATTCAGGTGTTGAGGTTACAGCCTATGCTGAGGTACCTTCGGCTACCACCGGAGATGCTACTATGGAGGATGCTGCTGCTGATGAGTCTGAGGCCGAGACAGATGAGGAGCAACTTGAGGTGTGAGATACGGCTGTTTATGAGGATTTGGCTGACTTAGAGGGTGCCATGTTCGAGAAAGCTAGACAGGCATCCTTTAGAGATACTACTATGGCAGGTTCCAATGCAGCCCCAACTGATGAGACACCGGGCATTGATGTCCCGACAGATGAAGCGACTGATATGCAGACGTCACCCTAGGCTTAGCCTGGCAGGATTTTTCCCCTCCCTCTCTGTTATTTTGTGATACTTTGGTTGTTGTTTCAGTTGCATTTGAGGACAACTGCTTATTTTTGTTGGGTGGGGTGAGGTATTCCTATACCTACCTCTTGTCTTGTGATTGTTTTGTGAATATTGGTTATGTGTTGATGATATTTTTGTGAATATAGGGCTGTGAACATTGTGGTTCATTTATATATATCTTGATTTTGTGGATGTTTTAGCTTGTAACCCATTGTTTTGAATTGGAAATGGTTTTTGAACCTAATTTTAATTTTGCCACCTCTTTTGTGTGTGATTGTGGCTGTTCTTGTGCAAATTTAAGTGTTGATTGTGGTCAATACCGATGACTTGAATAGTACTCCTAATTGAAGAAAATGAATGGACGACTACGATGAGGCAAACGAAGTTACATAGGTAATATGTGAACTTTTAGCATCTCGTTGTGACTAGTCGGTTGTCGAATGAGTCTCTTGTGATGAGCATTGCACGCTAGCTAGAAAGTGTGGAGTCTTGTTTGATATTGGTACTAATGCCTTGTGTGATGAGTTTACTTTGAACATTGTGTGTGATGACACCTAGAATTTGCCCCGTTGGTCCGGTTGATTGAGTGATGCAAGCACTTGAAATGATCTTAGGCAAGAATTTTGAAGAGTGAAACAATTTGACAATATACCTCTTTTGTGGCCAACCTTGTGTGATGTGTGAAGTTTGCTTGGCAGATTTTGAGCCTTACCCTTTTATTGGAAGAAACTTGAGCAATTGTGACCTCTCTTTGTCCATTCACCCATAACTTTCATGAAGTATGGTTTGTTTGAATAGCCAGCTTAGGCCAAAAGCCTAAGTTGAGGTTGTGGTGAAAAGAGAAGGAAAGTCAAGTAGTGTGAGAAATCCCCCTTTGTGATTTGAAAAATATGGAACCCCTCCATGTAAAACAAAAGAGAGAAAAGAGAAAAGGAATTGAAAAAGAAAAAATAGAGGTTGAGAAAGTTGTGAAATAAAGTAGTGAAAATTGCAAAAGAAATGGGGTCTCCAGTGGTTCATATGAAGTTGAATAATGGGGTGGATTATGAGCATGTTTGAAATGATTAAGAAAAGGAGGAAAGTAATGTTCAAACCATACTTCATGAACGTAGAAGCCACTAAGCCTAAATGACCATACCTTTGCACTCAGCCCCGTTAGAAGCCATGAAAAGACCTTTGTGATCTTGAGTGAGCTGAAACGAATGTTGATTGGAAAATAAGGGCAAACCTATGGGTGAAGTCATGCATGTGTTCATCTTTGTTAGTGTGAGAGTTGTATGTGATTCTGGGACTTCCAATTGTTGAGAAGTTTTGTGTGAATATGGAATCATCTTTATTGTGAGGGCATGTGAGTACCTTTGTTGAGCTTGGACTTGCATTTGAAGCAAGAATTGTGAACTTGAGCATCTTTGAAAATGGTGAGTTACAATTTGAATCTTTGAGTGCACAATTGATCATTGTATGAGTAATTTGAACCTTGTTGTGTGCATTCATGTTGAGTCTTATGCAACACTATTTGTAGACATTCTTATTGAACTGCTGATCTTGAGTTTTACTTCAGGACAAGCAAAAGTTTAAGTTGGGGGTGTTTATGAGTCTGAGATTTGGACTCATTTAGGGCTTTGTTTTGATAGTTTTAGTGTCCTCAAATGCCTAATTTGTGCTATAAACTGACGTTAAAGCGTTGATTTTCAGGTATAAGGACTAAGGAACAAAGTAAGGACACTAAAAGGCAAAAAGGCAAAAAACAAGCTGAAGAAGTGGAGAAAAGCAATCCTGATGATCGTCAAGACCACTCGGCGAATCACCGAGTGGCTCTTCAGTCTGCCTAAAGTTCCAGTGTGCCAGCCCTGAGGGGAGAAACCAAGTTGGCGACAGAAAAGGGGCAGTCGGCGAATCACCGATCAGTTCCGCAATGACAAGATGGATCGCCCAAAGTTACAGGACTTGAGGATGCTGAGAACCAATGCATAACGGCTATAGAAGAGAGCAAATGGCATGTCCCCGAACCACTCGGCGACCCTGACTTACCTCGCCAAATGGTCTTTTATGGCTAATTTTTGGGAAACTATAAATTTAATTTTAAATGTAATTTTGAGGAGCTGTTACACAGTCCTCTCAAATATTGCAGTTCCCATTCTAGACTGAGGGTTTTCTTTGGATTTTAGAGTTCGAATTGTGCAATTTTGGAGGATTTTTCTAGTGGGTTATTAGTTTTCTTCAATTTGGACCATTGTAAAGGCTTAAATACTCTTACCCAGATCATGGCTAATGCATTTGGGAGTTGTTTTTCTTTTTTTATGATTTGTGGCTAAAACCTCAATTCTTGGGGTGTGATTATGTGATTCTGGGTTGAATTAGCTTATGGGTATTGCTTATTACTAATTTAAATGCTATATTGAAGTGGGTTTAATCATTAGCTGTGTTTTTATTTATGAATTGTAGTTGCAAATGCAGTTCTAACTTTTTGTTCTTAGCTTGCTCGAGAGAGAGGTTTTGGAACCAAAGCTCTTGATTAATGATTTGTGGGTATTGGGTTGATCTGGGTTCAGCTCGAGAGAGTGAATCCTAAACCAACTCCTACCCATCTTGCTTGAGAGAGAAGATGTATTAAGCTTGTGGGCTGCTTTTATTTGTTTAGCTTGTTGATGTTCGAGAGAAATCACTTGAATCAAAGTAGTTGTTCGAGAGAAAGCTATTTCACTCATAGTCCAGCCTACCCACTGATATTTAGCTATTCGTTAGTAGTTGCAATTAACCATATAACGAAATTTGCCTATAATCGATCACATCCCGAGAATTCCTCTCTATATTGTTAATCAAATTTTGTGAGATTGCGTTGTAGCTGATACTTGTAAACCAAAACCCTCCATCTGACATTTGTTGTCACCCCTTTTGACTTGTTCATATGTCTTTTTCGATAATTTCTATTCCTATAGCTGATCAGACCACGTTTGTACTTCCTGAATGAATTTGAACACGTACCACTCCCTGTGGGTTCGTCCCCAACTCTTCGTTGGGTTTTATACTGCTTAATGATCGTTTGCACCTAGAATTGGATGAGGTGGGCTTGAAACCTTAATCAGCCATTTTGGGGCATTTACGTAATATTAGGCCATTATCGAATAGTTACGAAAAGAAGTAAAGTTTTATTCTTTTATTCGTCACGATATTGTGAGGTCATTGGTGCAAGTCAAAACTTTTATGAGCCATTTTCGTATTGTTTATGTATTTTTTTTAATTTTTTCTGCCATTTTGAGGCATTTACGTAATATTCGGCCCTTTTCGGATAGTTACGAAAAGAAGAAAGTTTTGTTCTTTTATTCGTCACAATATTCTAAGGTCATTGGTGCAAGTCGAAATTTTTTTGAGGCATTTTTTTTATTGTTTATGTATTTTTCTTGATTTTTCGGCTATTTTGGGTCATTTACGGAATATTCGGCCATTTTCAGACAGTTACGAAAAGAATTAAAGTTTTGTTCTTTTATTCGTCACGATATTCTAAGGTCATTGGTGCAAGTCAAAAAAAATTTGAGGCATTTTTTTTATTGTTTATGTATTTTTCTTGATTTTTCGACTATTTTGGGGGATTTACGTAATATTCGGCCATTTTCAGACAGTTACGAAAAGAATTTAATTTTTGTTCTTTTATTCGTCACGATATCCTAAGGTCATTGGTGCAAGTCGAAATGTTTTTGAGGCAATTTTTTGTATTGTTTATGTATTTTTCTTGATTTTTTGGCCATTTTGGGGAATTTACGTAATATTCGGCCATGTTTGGATAGTTACGAAAAAAAGTAAAGTTTTATTCTTTTATTCTTCACGATATTCTAAGGTCATTGGTGCAAGTCAAAAAAAAATTGAGGCGTTTTTGTAGTTTTTTTTTATTTTTCTTGATTTTTCGGCCATTTAGGAGAATTTATGTAATATTCGGCCATTTTCGAACAGTTACGAAAAGAAGTAAAGTTTTGTTCTTTTATTCGTCACGATATTCTAAGGTCATTGGTGCAAGTCAAAAAAAAATTGAGGCATTTTTTGTATTGTTTATGTATTTTCTTGATTTTTCGATCATTTATGGGCATTTAGGTAATATTCAGCCATTTTCGGACAGTTACGAAAAGAATTAAAGATTTATTCTTTTATTCTTCACGATATTCTAAGATCATTGGTGCAAGTCGATATTTTTTTGAGGCGTTTTTTTATTGTTTATGTATTTTTTTGATTTTTCGGCTATTTAGGGGCATTTATGTAATATTCGTCTATTTTGAGACAGTTACGAAAATAAGTTAAGTTTTGTTCTTTTATTCGTCACGATATTCTAAGGTCATTTGTGCAAGTCGAAATTTTTTTGAGACGTTTTTTGTATTGTTTATGTATTTTTCTTGATTTTTCGGCCATTTGCGGGAATTTACGTAATATTCGGCCATTTTCAATAGTTACAAAAAGAA
Source organism: Solanum etuberosum (assembly GCA_029582245.1). NCBI lineage: Eukaryota > Viridiplantae > Streptophyta > Magnoliopsida > Solanales > Solanaceae > Solanum > Solanum etuberosum. The sequence goes on from JAJONR010000357.1 coordinate 16,417, forward strand.
GTAAAGTTTTGTTCTTTTATTTGTCACGATATTCTAAGGTCATTGGTGCAAGTCGATATTTTTTTGAGGCGTTTTTTCTATTGTTCATGTATTATTTTTTTTCGCCATTTAGGAGCATTTACGTAATATTTCGCCATTTTCAGATAGTTACGAAATGATGTAAAGTTTTGTTCTTTTATTCTTCATGATATTCTAAGGTCGTTGGTGCAAGTCGAAATATTTTTGAGGCGTTTTTTGTATTGTGTATGTATTTTTCTTGATTTTTTGGCCATTTAGGGGAATTTACGTAATATTTGGCCATTTTCAGATAGTTACGAAAAGAAGTAAAGTTTTGTTCTCTTATTCGTCACGATAATCTAAGGTCATTGGTGCAATTCAAAAAAAATTGAGGCTTTTTTTTTTATTTTTTATGTATTTTTCTTGATTTTTCAGTCAATTTGGGCATTTACGTAATATTCAGCCATTTTCAGACAGTTACGAAACCTAGTTAAATTTTGTTCTTTTAATCGTCACGATATTCTAAGGTCATTGGTGCAAGTTGAAATATTTTTGAGGCGTTTTTTGTAGATTATATTTATTTTTCTTGATTTTTCTGCCATTTAGGGGAATTTATGTAATATTCGGCCATTTTCGGAAAGTTACGAAAAGAAGTAAAGTTTTGTTCTTTTATTCGTCACGATATTCTAAGGTCATTGGTGCAAGTCAAAAAAAATTTGAGGCGTTTTATGTATTGTTTATGTATTTTCTTGATTTTTCGGTCATTTAGGGGAATTTACGTAATATTCGGCCATTTTCGGACAGTTACGAAAAGAAGTAAAGTTTGGTTCTTTTATTCGTCACGATATTTTAAGATCATTGGTGTAAGTCGAAATTTTTTTGAGGTGTTTTTTTTATTCTTTATGTATTTTTTCGACTTTTCAGCTATTTAAGGGAATTTATGTAATATTCGGCCATTTTCGGACAGTTACGAAAGGAAGTTAAGTTTTGTTATTTTATTTGTCACGATATTCTAAGGTCAATGGTGCAAGTCGAAATTTTTTTGAGGCGTTTTTTTATATTATTTTTTTTATGTATTTTGCTTGATTTTTCGCCCATTTACGGGAATTTACGTAATATTCGGCCATTTTCAATAGTTAGAAAAAGATGTAAAGTTTTGTTCTTTTATTTGTCACGATATTCTAAGGTCATTGGTGCAAGTCGAAATTTTTTTGAGGCTTTTTTTGTATTTTTGATGTATTTTTCTTGATATTTCGGCCATTTATGGGGATTTACGTAATATTCGGCCATTTACGGACAGTTAAGAAAAGAAGTAAAGTTTTGTTCTTTTATTCGTCACGATATTCTAAGGTCATTGGTGCAAGTCAAAATTTGTTTGAGGCATTTTTTGGATTGTTTATGTATTTTTTTTATTTTTCGGCCATTTAGAGGTATTTATGTAATATTCGGTCCTTTTCGGATAGTTACGAAAAGAAGTTAAGTTTTCTTCTTTTATTTGCTACAATATTCTAAGGTCATAGGTGTAAGTCAAAAAAAAATTGAGGCGTTTTTTGTATTGTTTATGTATTTTTCTCGATTTTTAGACCATTTACGGGCTGTTACGTAATATTCGGCAATTTTCAATAGTTACAAAAAGAAGTAAAGTTTTGTTCTTTTATTTGTCACGATATTCTAAGGTCATTGGTGCAAGTCAAAAAAAAATTGAGGCATTTTTTGTATTGTTCATGTATTTTTATGATTTTTCGACCATTTAGGGCATTTACGTAATATTCGGCCATTTTCAGATAGTTACGAAATGAATTAAAGTTTTGTTATTTTATTCGTCATGATATTCTAAGGTCATAGGTGCAAGTCAAAAAAAAATTGGAGCGTTTTTTGTATTGGTTATGTATTTTTCTTGATTTTTCGGCAATTTAGGGGGATTTACGTAATATTTGGCCTTTTTCGGACAGATACGAAAAGAAGTAAGGTTTTGTTATTTTATTCGTCGCGATATTCTAAGGACATTGGTGCAAGTTGAAATTTTTGAGGCGTTTTTTGTATTGTTTATGTATTTTTCTTGATTTTTCGGTCATTTAGGAGTATTTACGTAAAGGCCGTTTTTGTGTAGTTACGAAAAGAATTAAAGTTTTGTTATTTTATTCCTCACGATATTCTAAGGTCATTGGTTCAAGTCGGAATTTTTTGGAGGCGTTTTTTGTATTGTTAATGTGTCATTCTTGATTTTTAGGCCATTTAGGGGCATTTACGTAATATTCAGCCCTTTTCGGACAGTTACGAAAAGAAGTATAGTTTGGTTCTTTTATTTTTCCACGATATTCTAATGTCATTGGTGCAAGTCGATATTTTTTAGAGGAGTTTTTTTGTATTGTTTATATATTTTTATTGATATTTCGGTCATTTAGGGGGATTTACGTAATATTCAGCCATTTTCGGACAGTTACGAAAAGAAGTAAAGTTTTGTTCTTTTATTCGTCACGATATTCTAAGGTCATTGGTACAAGTCAAAAAAAAATTGAGGCGTTTTTTGTATTGTTTATGCATTTTTCTTTATTTTTCGGCCATTTTCGGAAAGTTACAAAAAGAAGTAAAAAAATTTCCTTTTATTCGTAACGATATTCGAAGGTCATTGATGCAAGTTGAAATTTTTTTGGGGCGTTTTTTGTATTGTTTATGTATTTTTCTTGATTTTTCGGCCATTTAGGGTCATTTACGTAATATTCGGCCATTTTCGGACAGTTACGAAAACAAGTACAGTTTTGTTCTTTTATTCGTCACGATATTCTAAGGTCATTGGTGCACGTCGAAATTTTTTTGAGGCGTTTTTTGTATTGTGTATGTATTTTTCTTGATTTTTGGGACCATTTTGGGGAATTTACGTAATATTCAACATTTTCGGACAGTTACAAAAAGAATTAAGTTTTGTTCTGTCATTCGTCACGATATTCTAAGGTCATTGGTGCAAGTCGAAAAAATTTTGAGGCGTTTTTTGTATTGTTTATGTATTTTTCTTGATTTTTCGGCCATTTAAGGGCATTTACGTAATAGTCCGCCATTTTCGGACAGTTACGAAAAGAAGTAAGGTTTTGTTCTTTTATTCGTCACGATATTCTAAGGTTATTTGTGCAAGTCAAAAAAAAATTGAGGCGTTTTTTGTATTGTTTATGTATTTTTCTTGATTTTTAGGCCATTTAGGAGCATTTACGTAATATTCGGCCATTTTCGGATAGTTACGAAAAGAAGTGAGTTTTGTTCTTTTATTCGTCACGATATTCTAAGGTCATTGGTTCAAGTCGGAATTTTTTTGAGGCGTTTTTTGTATTGTTAATGTATCATACTTAATTTTTCTGCCATTTAGGGGCATTTACGTAATATTCGTCCATTTTTTAGAGGAATTTTTTTGTATTGTTTATGTATTTTTCTTGATTTTTCGGTCATTTAGGGGTATTTACGTAATATCTGGCCATTTTCGGACAATTACGAAAAGAAGTAAAGTTTTGTTCTTTTATTCGTCACGATATTCTAAGGTCATTGGTGCAAGTCGAAACTTTTTTGAGGCGTTTTTTGTATTGTTTATGTATTTTTCTTGATTTTCGGCTATTTAGGGGAATTTACGTAATATTCGGCCATTTTCGGACAGTTACGAAAAGAATTAAGGTTTTGTTCTTTTATTTGTCACGATATTCAAAGGTTATTTGTGCAAGTCTAAAAAATTTTGAGGCGTTTTTGTATTGTTTATGTATTTTTCTTGATTTTCTGGCCATTTTGGGGCATTTACGTAATATTCAACATTTTCGGACAGTTACAGAAAGAAGTAAAGTATTGTTCTTTTTTTCGTCACGATATTCTAAGGTAATTAGTGCAAGAGAAAAAAAAATTAGAGGCGTTTTTTCTATTGTTTATGTATTTTTTTTATATTTCGGTCATTTAGGGGAATTTACGTTATATTAGGTCATTTTCGGCAAGTTACGAAAAGAAGTAAAGTTTTGTGCTTTTATTCGTCATGATATTCTAAGGTCAATGGTGGAAGTCAAAATTTTTTTGAGGTGTTTTTTATATTGTTTATGTATTTTTCTCGATATTTTTTTCATTTAGGGGCATTTACATAATATTCGGCCATTTTTGGACTGTTACGACAAGAAGTAAAGTTTTGTTCTTTTATTCGTCACGATATTCCAAGGTCATTGGTGCAAGTCAAAAAAAAAATTAGGCGTTTTTTGTTTTGTGTATGTATGTTTCTTGATTTTTCAGCCATTTAGGAGCATTTACGTAATATTTAGCCATTTTCGGACAGTTACGAAAAGAAGTAAAGTTTTGTCCTTTTATTCGTCACGATATTCTAAGGTCATTGGTGCAAGTCAAAAAAAATTGAGGCATTTTTTTTAATTGTTTATGTATTTTTCTTGATTTTTCGGCCATTGGGCATTTAGGTGATATTCGGCCATTTTCAGAAAGTTACGAAAAGAAGTAAAGTTTTGTTCTTTTATTCGTCACGATATTCTAAGGTCAATGGTGCAAGTCAAAAAAAAAATTGAGGCATTTTTTTGAATTGTTTATGTATTTTTCTTGATTTTTCGGCCATTTATGGGAATTTAGGTGATATTCGGCCATTTTCAGACAGTTACGAAAAGAAGTAAAGTTTTGTTCTTTTATTCGTCACGATATTCTAAGGTCATTGGTGCAAGTCAAAAAAAAATTTAGCCGTTATTTGTATTGTTTATGTATTTTTCTTGATTTTTCGGCCATTTAGGGGTATTTACGTAATATTCCACCATTTTCAGACAGTTACCAAATGAAGTAAAGTTTTGTTATTTTATTCGTCACTATATTCTAAGGTCATTGGTGCAGTTCGAAATTTGTTTGGGGGGTTTTTTGTTTAGTTTATGTATTTTTCTTGATTTTTCGGTCATTTAGGGGAATTTACGTAATATTCGGCCATCTTTGAACAGTTATGAAAAGAAGTAAAGTTTTGTACGTTTATTCGTCACGATATTCTAAGGTCAATGGTTCTAATCGAAATTTTTTTGAGGCGTTTTTTTGCATTGTTTATGTATTTTTCTTGATTTTTCGGCCATTTAGGGGAATTTACGTAATATTCGGCCATTTTCGGACAGTAACGAAAAGAAGTTAAATTTTGTTCTTTTATTCGTCACGATATTCTAAAGTCATTGGTCAAGTCAAAAAAAATTTGAGGCATTTTTTGTATTGTTGATGTATTTTTATTGATATTTCGGTCATTTAAGGGCATTTACGTAATATTCGGCCATTTACGGACAGTTACGAAAAGAAGTAAAGTTTTGTTCTTTTATTTGTCACGATTTTTTAAGGTCATTGGTGTAAGTCAAAAAAATTTTGAGGTGTTTCTTGTGTTGTTTATGTATCTTTCTTGATTTTTCAGCCATTCAGGGCATTTACGTAATATTCAGACATTTAGGGGCATTTACGTAATATGTGACCATTTTCGGACTCTTACGAAAAGAAGTAATGTTTTGTTCTTTTATTCTTCATGATATTCTAAGGTCATTGGTGCAAGTCGATATTTTTTGAGGAGTTTTTTGTATTGTTTATGTATTTTTCTTGATTTTTTTGCCATTTAAGGGCATTTACGTAATATTCAGCCATTTAAGGGCATTTACGTAATATTCGGCCATTTAGGGGCATTTACGTAATATTCGGCCATTTTCAGACAGTTACGAAAAGAAGTAAAGTTTTGTTCTTTTATTCGTCACGATATTCTAAGGTCATTGGTGCAAGTCAAAAAAAAATTGAGGCGTTTTTTGTTTTGTTTATGTTTTTTTCTATATTTTTCGGCCATTTAGGTGCATTTACGTAATATTCGGCCATTTCCCGAAAGTTATGAAAGGAAATAAAGTTTTGTTATTTTATTCGCCACGATATTCTAAGGTCATTTGTGTAAGTCAATTTTTTGTTGAGGCGTTTTTTGTATTGTTTATGTATTTTTCTTGATTTTTCGGCCATTAAGGGGAATTTATGTAATATTCGGCCATTTTCGGACAGTGATGAAAAGAAGTAAAGTTTTTTTCTTTTATTCGTTACGATATTCAAAGGACATTGGTGCACGTCGAAATTTTTTTGAGGTGTTTTTTCTAGTGTTTATTTATTTTTCTTGATTTTCCGGCCATTTAGGAGCATTTAAATAATATTCGGCCTTTTTCGGACAGTTACGAAAAGAAGTAAAGTTTTGTTCTTTATTTCGTCACGATATTCTAAGGTAATTGGTGCAAGTCGAAATTTCTTTGAGGCGTTTTTTTTATTGTTCAAGTATTTTCCTTGATTTTTCGGCCATTTAGGGGCCATTTACGTAATATTAGGCCATTTCGGACCGTTACGAAAAGTAGTAAAGTTTTGTTCTTTTATTCGTCACGATATTCTAAGGTCATTGGTGCAAGTCAAAAAAAAATTGAGGCGTTTTTTGCATTGTTTATGTATTTTTCTTGATTTTTCGTCCATTTAGTGGAAATTACGTAATATTAGGCCATTTTCGAACATTTAAGAAAAGAAGTAAAGTTTTGTTCTTTTATTCGTCACGATATTCTAAGGTCATTGGTGCAAGTCAAAAAAAAATTGAGGCATTTTTTTTAATTATTTATGTATTTTTCTTGATTTTTCAGCCATTTAGGGCATTTACGTTATATTAGGTCAATTTCGGACAGTTACGAAAAGAAGTAATGTTTTGTTCTTTATTTCATCACGATATTCTATGGTCATTGGTGCAAGTTAAAAAAAATTTGAGGCATTTTTTCTATTGTTTATGTATTTTTCTTGATTTTTCGGCCAATTAGGGGCATTAACGTAATATTTGGCAATTTTTCGGACTATAAAGAAATGAAATAAAATTTTGTTCTTTTATTCGTCACGATATTCTAAAGTCATTGGTGCAAGTCGAAATTTTTTTGAGGTGTTTTTTGTATAGTTGATGTATTTTTCTTCATTTTTCGGCCATTTAAAGGCATTTACGTAATATTCGGCCATTTACGGACAGTTACGAAAAGAAGTAAAGTTTTGTTCTTTTATTCGTCACGATATTCTAAGGTCATTAGCGCAAGTCAAAAAAAAATTGAGGCGTTTTTTGTATTGTTTATGTATCTTTCTTGATTTTTCGGCATTTAGGGCATTTACGTAATATTCGACCATTTTCGGACAGCTACGAAAAGAAGTAAAGTTTTGTTCTTTTATTCGTCACGATATTCTAAGGTCATTGGTACAAGTCGATATTTTTTGAGGAGTTTTTCGTATTGTTTATGCATTTTTCTTGATTTTTCGGCCATTTAGGAGCATTTACGTAATATTCGGCCATTTAGGGGCATTTACATAATATTCGGTCATTTTAGGACAGTTACGAAAAGAAGTAAAGTTTTGTTCTTTTATTCGTCACGATATTCTAAGGTCATTGGTGCAAGTAAAAAAAAAATTGAGGTGTTTTTTGTTTTGTGTATGTTTTTTTCTAGATTTTTCGGCCATTTAGGTGCATTTACGTAATATTCGGCCATTTTCGGACAGTTACGAAAGGAAGTAAACTTTTGTTCTTTTATTCGCCACGATATTCTAAGGTCATTTGTGCAAGTCGAATTTTTTTTTGAGTCGTTTTTTTTATTGTTTATGTATTTTTCTTGATTTTTCGGCCATTAAGGGGAATTTACGTAATATTCGACCATTTTCGGATAGTTACGAAAAGAAGTAAAAAAAATTTTTTTTAATTCGTTACGATATTCAAAGGTCATTGGTGCACGTCAAAAAAATTTTGAGGTGTTTTTTCTAGTGTTTATGTATTTTTCTTGATTTTTCGGCCATTTAGGAGCATTTAAGTAATATTCGGCCAGTTACGAAAAGAAGTAAAGTTTTGTTCTTTATTTCGTCACAATATTCTAAGGTCATTGGTGCAAGTAGAAATTTTTTTGAGGCGTTTTTTTTATTGTTTATGTATTTTCCTTGATTTTTCGGCCATTTCGGACCGTTACGAAAAGTAGTAAAGTTTTGTTCTTTTATTCTTCATGATATTCTAAGGTCATTGGTGCAAGTCAAAAAAAAATTGAGGCGTTTTTTGCATTGTTTATGTATTTTTCTTGATTTTTCGGGCATTTAGGGGAATTTACGTAATATCCGGCCATTTCGGAAAGTTACGAAAAGAAGTAAAGTTTTATTCTTTTATTTGTCACGATATTCTAAGGTCGTTGGTGCAAGTCTGAATTTTTTGAGGCATTTTTCGTATTGTTTATGTATTTTTCTTGATTTTTCGGCCATTTACGGGCATGACGTAATATTCGGCCATTTTCAGACAGTTACGAAAAGAACTAAGGTTTTGTTTTTTTTATTCTTCACGATATTCTAAGGTCATTGGAGCAAGTCGAATTTTTTTTGAGGCGTTTTTTGTATTGTTTATGAATTTTTCTGGAATTTTCAGCCATTTAGGGCATTTACGTAATATTTTGCCATTTTCGGAGAGTTACAAAAATAAATAAAGTTTTGTTGTTTTATTCGTCACGATATTTTAAGATCATTGGTGCAAGTTGAAATTTTTTTGAGGCGTTTTTTATATTGTTTATGTATTTTTCTTGGTTTTCGGCCATTTAGGGGCATTTATGTAATATTCGGCCATTTTCGGACAGTTACGAAAAGTAGTTAAGTTTTGTTTTTTTATTCGTCACGATATTCTAAGGTCACTTGAGCAAGTCGAAATTTTTTTGAGGCATTTTTTCTATTGTTTATGTATATTTCTTGATTTTTCGACTATATAGGGGCATTTGCGTTATATTAGTTCAATTTTAGACAGTTACGAAAAGAAGTAAAGTTTTGTTCTATTATTCGTCACGATATTCCAAGGTCATTGGTGCAAGTCAATAAAATTTGACGCGTTTTTTGTCTTGTTTATATATTTTTCTTGATTTTTCGGCCATTTAGGGGCATTTACGTAATATTCGGCCATTTTCGGACGGTTACAAAAAGAAGTAAATTTTTGTTCTTTTATTCTTCACGATATTCTAAGGTCATTGGTGCAAGTCGAAATTTGTTTGGGGCGTTTTTTTATTGTTTATGAATTTTTTTTATTTTTCGACCATTAAGGGGATTTACGTAATATTCGGCCATTTTTGGACAGTTACGAAAAGAATTAAAGTTTTGTTCTTTTATTAGTCACAATATTCTAAGGTCATTGGTGCAAGTCAAAAAAAATTTGAGTCGTTTTTTGTATTGTTTAAGTATTTTTCTTAATTTTTTGGCCATTTAGGGTTAATTACGTAATATTAGGCAATTTCCGTACACTTAAGAAAAGAATTAAAGTTTGGTTCTTTTATTCGTCACGATGTTCTAAGGTCATTGGTGCAAGTCGAAATTTTTTTGACGTATTTTCTTAATTATATATGTATTTTTCTTGATTTTTCAGTCATTTAGGGAATTTACGTTATATTAGGTCATTTTCGGACAGTTACGAAAAGAAGTAAAGTTTTGTTCTTTACTTCGTCTCGATATTCTAAGGTCATTGGTGCAAGTTGAAAGTTTTTTGAGGCGTTTTTTTGTATAGTTTATGTATTTTTCTTGATTTTTCGGGCATTTAGGGGCATTAACATAATATTTGGCAATTTTTCGGACTGTAAAGAAAAGAAGTAAAATTTTGTTCTTTTATTCGTCATGATATTCTTAACTCATTGGTGCAAGTGGAAATTTTTTTGAGGTGTTTTTTGTATAGTTGATGTATTTTTCTTGATATTTCGGCCATTTAAGGGCATTTACGTAATATTCAGCCATTTACGGACAATTACGAAAAGAAGTAAAGTTTTGTTCTTTTATTCGTCACGATATTCTAAGGTCATTGGTGCAAGTCGAAATTTTCTTGAGGCATTTTTTGTATTGTTTATGTTTTTTTTCTAGATTTTTCGGCCATTTACGTGCATTTACGTAATATTCGGCCATTTTCGGATAGTTACGAAAGGAAGTAAAGTTTTGTTCTTTTATTCGCCATGATATTCTAATGTCATTTGTGCAAGTCGAAATTTTTTTGAGGCGTTTTTTGTATTGTTTATGTATTTTTCTTGATTTTTCGAACATTAAGGGGAATTTACGTAATATTCGTCCATTTTCGGACAGTTACGAAAAGAAGTAAAGTTTTTTTTTTATTCGTTACGATATTCAAAGGTCATTGGTGCACGTCGAAATTTTTTTGAAGCGTTTTTTCTAGTGTTTATTTATTTTTCTTGATTATTCGGCCATTTAGGAGCATTTAAGTAATATTCGGCCATTTTCGGACAGTTACGAAAAGAAGTAAAGTTTTATTCTTTATTTCGTCACAATATTCTAAGGTCATTGGTGCAAGTTCAATTTTTTTTGAGGCTTTTTTTGTATTGTTTATGTATTTTTCTTAATTTTCGGCCATTTAGGGGAATTTACGTAATATTCGGCCATTTTCGGACAGTAACAAAAAGAAGTAAAACTTTGTTCTTTTATTCGTCACGATATTTTAAAGTTATTGGTGCAAGTCAAAAAAAATTTGAGGCGTTTTTTGTATTGTTGATGTTTTTTTCTTGATTTTTCGGCCATTTAAGGGAATTTACGTAATATTCAGCATTTTACGGATAGTTACGAAAAGAAGTAAAGTTTTGTTCTTTTAATCGTCCCGATATTCTAAGGTCATTGGTGCAAGTCGAATTTTTTTTAAGGCGTTTTTTGTATTGTGTATGTATTTTTCTTAATTTTTCGGCCATTTAGGGATATTTACGGAATATTCGGCAATTTTTGGACAGTTACGGAAAGAAGTAAAGTTTTGTTCTTTTATTCGTCCCGAAATTCTAAGGTCATTGGTGCAAGTCTAAATTTTTTTGAGGCGTTTTCTGTATTGGTTATGTATTTTTCATTATTTTTCGGCCATTTAGGGTCATTTACGTAATATTCGATGATTTTCGGACACTTATGAAAAGAAGTAAAGTTTTGTTCTTTTATTCGTCATGATATTCGAAGGTCATTGGTGTAAGTAGAAATTTTTTTGAAGCATTTTTTGTATTGTTTTTTATTTTTCGACCATTTAGGGGAATTTACGTAATATTCGGCCATTTTCAGATAGTTAAGAAAAGAAGTAAAGTTTTGTTCTTATATTCGTCACGATATTCTAAGGTGATTGGTGCAAGTCAAAATAATTTTGAGGTGCTTTTTGTATTGTTTATTTATTTTTCTTGATTTTTCGGCTATTTAGAGGCATTTACGTAATATTCGGCAATTTTCGAATAGTTATGAAAAGAAGTAACGTTTTATTCTTATATTCGTTACCATATTCTAAGGTGATTGGTGCAAGTCAAAATTTTTTTGACGCATTTTTTGTATTATTTATGTATTTTTCTAGATTTTTCAGCCATTTAGGGGAATTTACGTAATATTCGGCCATTTTCGGATAGTTAAGAAAAGAAGTAAAGTTTTGTTCTTATATTCGTCACGATATTCTAAGGTGATTGGTGAAAGTCGAATTTCTTTTGAGGCGCTTTTTGTATTGTTTATGTATTTTTATTGATTTTTCGGCCATGAAGGGGTATTTACGTAATATTCGGTCATTTTCGGACAGTTAATAAAAAAAATTAAGTTTTAATCTTTTATTCGTCAGGATATTCTATGGTCATTGGTGCAAGTCAAAATTCTTTTGACGCAATTTATATATTTTTTTATGTATTTTTCGGCCATTTAGGGACATTTACTTAATATTCGGCTAATTTCGGACAGTTACGAAAAGAAGTTTTGTTCTTTTATTCGACACGAAATTCAAAGGTCATTGGTGCAAGTCGAAATTTTTTTGAGGCATTTTTTGTATTGTTCATGTATTTTTTTTCTTGATTTTTCGGCCATTTAGGGTCATTTACGTAATATTCGGCGATTTTCGGACAGTTACGAAAAGATGTAAAGTTTTGTTCTTTTATTCGTCACGATATTCGAAGGTCATTGATGCAAATCGAAATTTTTTTGAAGCATTTTTCGTATTGTGTACATATTTTTCTTGATTTTTCGGCCATTTAGGGGTATTTACGTAATATTCGGCCATTTTCGGATAGTTAAAAAAAGAAGTAAAGTTTTATTATTATATTCGTCACGATATTCTAAAGTGATTGGTGCAAGTCGAAATTTTTTTGAGGCGCTTTTTGTATTGTTTATGTATTTTTCTTGATTTTTCGGCCATTTAGGGGAATTTACGTAATATTTGGCCATTTTCGGAAAGTTACGAAGAGAAGTAAAGTTTTGTTTTCCTATTCGTCACGATATTATAAGGTCATTGGTGCAAGTCGAATTTTTTTGAGGCATTTTTGGTATTATTTATGTATTTTTCTTGATATTTTGGCTAATTAGGGGATTTACGTAAATTTTGGCTATTTTCGGAGAGTGACGAAAAGAAGTAAAGTTTTGTTCTTTTATTCGTCACGATACTCTAAGGTTATTGGTGCAAGTCAAAAAACAAATTGAGGCGTTTTTTGTATTGTTTATGTATTTTTTTTTATTTTTCAGCCATTTAGGGGCATTTACGTAATATTCGGCCATTTTCGGACAGTTACCAAAAGAAGTAAACTTTTCTTTTTTGTTCGTCACGATATTCTAAGGTCATTGGTGCAAGTCGAAATTCTTTTGAGGCACTTTTTGTATTGTTTATGTATTTTTCTTGATTTTTCGGCCATGAAGGGGCATTTACGTAATATTCGGCCATTTTCGGACAATTAATAAAAAAAATTAAGTTTTGATCTTTTATTCATCACGATATTGTAAGGTCATTGGTGCAAGTCGAAATTCTTTTGAGGCGTTTTTCGTGTGTTTTTATGTAATTTTCTTGATTTTTCGGTCATTTAGGAGCATTTACGTAATATTCGGCCATTTTCGGACAGTTCTGAAAAGAAGTAAAGTTTTGTTCTCCTATTCGTCACGATATTATAAGGTCATTGGTGCAAGTCAAATTTTTTTTGAGGCGTTTGTTGTATTGTTTATGTATTTTTCTTGATTTTTCAGCCATTTAGAGGCATTTACGTAATATTCGGCCATTTTAAGACAGTTATGAAAAGAAGTAAAGTTTTGTTCTTTTATTCGTCACGATATTCTAAGGTCATTGGTGCAAGTTGAATTTTTTTTGAGGCGTTTTTTGTACTGTTTATTAATTTTTCTTGATTTTTCGGCTATTTAGGAGCATTTACGTAATATTCGGCCATTTTCGGACAGTTACGAAAGGAAGTAAAGTTTTGTTCTTTTATTCGCCACGATATTCTAAGGTCATTAGAGTAAGTCGAATTTTTTTTTGAGGCGTTTTTTGTATTGTTTATGTATTTTTCTTGATTTTTCGTCCATTTAGGGGAATTTACGTAATATTCGGCCATGTTCGGAAAGTTACGAAAAGAAGTAAAATTTTGTTCTTTTATTTGTTACAAAATTCTAAGGTCAATGGTGCAAGTCAAAAATTTTTGAGGCGTTTTTTGTATTTTTCTTAATTTTTCGGTCGTTTAGGGGCATTTACGTAATATTCGGCCATGTTCGAACAGTTACAAAAAGAAGTAAAGTTTTATTCTTTAATTAGTCACGATATTCTAAGGTCATTGGTGCAAGTCAAAATTGTTTTGAGGCGTTTGTTGTAGTGTTTATGTATTTTTCTTGATTTTTCGGTCCTTTAGGTGCATTTACGTAATATTCTGCCATTTTCGAACAGTTATGAAACGATGTCAAGTTTTGTTTTTTTATTCGTCACGATATTCTAAGGTCATTGATGAAAGTTGAAATTTTTTTGAGGCATTTTTTGTATTGTTTATATATTTTTCTTGATATTTCGGCCATTTAAGGAGATTTACATAATATTCGACAATTTCGGATAGTTAGGAAAAGAAGTAAAGTTTTGTTCTTTTGTTTGTCACAATATTCTAAGGTTATTGGTGCAAGTCGAAATTTTTTTGAGGCGTTTTTTGTATTGTTTATGTATTTTTCTTTATTTACGGCCATTTAGGGGCATTTACGTAATATTCGGCTATTTTTAGATAGTTACGAAGTAAAGTTTTGTTCTTTTATTCGTCACGATATTCTAAGGTCATTGATGCAAGTCGAAATTTGTGAGGCATTTTTTGTATTGTTTATGTATTTTTCATGAATTTTCGACCATTTAAGGGCATTTACGTAATATTCAGTCATTTTCAGACAATTACGAAAAGAAGTAAAGTTTTTTTATTTTATTTGTCACGATATTCTAAGGTCATTGGTGTAGTCAAAAATTTTTTGAGGCATTTTTTGTATTGTTTATTTATTTTTCTTGATTTTTCGACCATTTAGGGGTATTTACGTAATATTCGGCAATTTTCGGACAGTTATGAAAATAAGTAATGTTTTGTTCTCCTATTCGTCACGATATTCTAAGGTCATTGGTGTAAGTCGAAATTTTTTTGAGGCGTTTTTTGTATTGTTTATGTATTTTTATTGATTTTTCGGTCGTTTAGGTAAATTTACGTAATATTCGACAATTTTCGAATAGTTACGAAATGATGTAAAGCTTAGTTCTTTTATTCGTCACGATATTCTAAGGTCATTGGTGCAAGTCAAAAAAAATTGAGGCGTTTTCTAAATTGTTTATGTATTTTTCTTGATATTTCGGCCATTTAGGGGCATATACGTAACATTCGGCCATTTCAGACAGTAACAAAAATAAGTAAAGTTTTGTTCTTTTATTTGACACGATATTCTAAGGTCATTGGTGCAAGTCAAAAAAAAATTGAGGTGTTTTTTTGTATGTTTTATGTATTTTTCTTGATTTTTCAGCCATTTAGGGGCATTTACGTAATATTCGGCCATTTTCGGACAGTTACGAAAAGAAGTAAAGTTTTGTTCTTTTATTCGTAATGATATTCTAAGGATATTGGTTCAAGTTGAAATTTTTTTGAGGCATTTCTTTTATTGTTTATGTATTTTTCTTGATTTTTCGGCCATTAACGTTATATTCGGCCATTTTCGGACAGTTATGAAAAGAAGTAAAGTTTTGTTCTTTTAATCGTCACAATATTCTAAGGTCATTGGTGCAATGAAAAAAAATTGAGGCGTATTTTGTATGGTTTATGTATTTTTCTTGATTTTTCGGCCATTTAAGGGCATTTACGTAATTTTCCGCCATTTTCGGATAGTTACAAAAAGAAGTACATTTTTGTTTTTTTATTCTTCACGATATTCTAAGGTCATTGGTGCAAGTTGAAATTTTTTTTGAGGCTTTTTTTGTATTATTTATGTATTTTTCTTGATTTTTCGGCCATTTAGGGGAATTTACGTAGTATTCGGTCATTTTCGGACAGTTATGAAAAGATTTAAGTTTTGTTCTTTTATTCATTATCATATTCTTAGGTCATTGGTGTAAGCCGAAATTTTTTTTAGGCGTTTTTTTTATTGTTTACGTATTTTTCTTTTTTTTTCGGCCATTTAGTGGTATTTACGTAATATTCGGCCATTTTCGGACAGTCACCAAAAGAAGTATAGTTTTGTTCTTTTATTTGTCACGATATTCTAAGGTCATTGGTGGAAATCAAAATTTTTTGAGGCGCTTTTTGTATTGTTTATGTATTTTTCTTGATTTTTCAGCCATTTATGGGTATTTACGTAATATTGGGCCATTTTTGGACAATTACCAAAAGAAGTAAAGTTTTGTTATTTTATTTGTCACGATATTCTAAGGTCATTGGAGCAAGTCGAAATTTTTTTGAACTGTTTTTTGTATTGTTTATGTATTTTTATTGATTTTTCGGCCATTTAAGGGCATTTACGTAATATTCTGCCATTTTCGGACAGTTACAAAAAGATGTAAAGTTTTGTTCTTTTATTCGTCACGATATTCTAAGGTCATTGGTGCAAGTCGAAATTATTTTGAGGCATTTTTTGTATTGTTTATGTATTTTTGTTGATTTTTTGGCCATTTAGAGACATTTACGTAATATTTGGCAATTTTGGAACAGTTATGAAAAGAAGTAAAGTTTTGTTCTTCTATTCGTCACGATATTCTAAGGTCATTGGTGCAAGTCAAAAAAAAATTGAGGCGTTTTTTGTATTGTTTATGTATTTTTCTTGACTTTTTGGCCATTTAGGGGCATTTATAGAATATTCGGCCATTTTCGAACAGTTACGAAAAGAAGGTAAGTTTAGTTCTTTTACTCTTCACGATATTCTAAGGTCATTAGTGCAAGTCGAAATATTTTTGAGGCGTTTTTTGTATTGTTTATGTATTTTTCTTGATTTGTCGGCCATTTACGTAATATTCGGTCAGTTACGAAAAGAAGTAAAGTTTTGTTCTTTTATTCGTCACGATATTCAAAGTTCATTGGTGCAGTTCGAAATATTTTTGAGGCGTTTTTTGTATTATTTATGTATTTTTCTTGATTTGTCGGTCATTTAGGGCATTTACGTAATATTTGGCCATTTTCGGACAGTTAAGAAAAGAAGTGAAGTTTTGTTGTTTTATTTGTCACGATATTCTAAGTTCATTGGTGCAAGTCAAAAATTTTATTAGGCGTTTTTTGTATTGTTTATGTATTTTTCTTGGTTTTACGGACATTTACGTAATATTCGGCCATTTTCGGACAGTTACGAAAAGAAGTAAAGTTTTGTTATTTTACTCGTCACGATATACTTACGTCATTGGTGCAAGTCAAAAAAATATTGAGGCTTTTTTAATATTGTTTATATATTTTTGTTGATTTTTCTGCCATTTAGGGGCATTTACGTAATATTCGGCCATTTTCGAAAAGTTATGAAAAGAAGTAAAGTTTTCTTTTAGTCGTCACGATACTCTAAGATTATTGTTGCAAGTCGAAATTTTTTGAGGCCTTTTTTTTTTGTTTATGTATTTTTATTGATTTTTTGGCCATCTAAGGGCATTTTCGTAGTATTCGGCCATTTTTGGAAAGTTACGAAAAGAAGTAAAGTTTTGTTCTTTTATTCCTCACGATATTCTAAGGTAATTGGTGGAAGTCAAAAAAAAAAATTGAGGCATTTTTTGTAATGTTTATGTATTTTTCTTGATTTTTCGGTCATTTAGGGGCATTTACGTAGTATTCGGCCATTTTCGGACAGTTACAAAAAGATGTAAAGTTTTGTTCTTTTATTCGTCATGATATTTTAAGGTCATTGGTGCAAGTCGAAATTTTTTTGAGGCATTTTTTGTATTTTTTATGTATTATCTTGAATTTTCATACATTTAGTGGCATTTACGTAATATTCGGCAATTTTCGGACAGTTATAGAAAGAAGTAAAGTTTTATTCTTTTATTCGTCACGATATTTTAAGGTCATTGGTGCAAGTCAAAATTATTTTGAGGCGTTTTTTGTATTGTTTATGTATTTTTCTTGATTTTTCGGCCATTTACATACTATTCGGCCATTTTCGGACTGTTACGAAAATAAGTAAAGTTTTGTTCTTTACTTTTTCACGATATTCTAAGGTCATTAGTGCTAGTCGAAATTTTTTTGAGGCGTTTTTTGTATTGTTTATGTATTTTTCTTGGTTTTTCGGCCATTTTGGAGCATTTACGTAGTGAACATAACATTACATTAAGTTACGAATGTAACTCCCGAAGGATAGACCACTATTCTAAATATAGTAAGGTGGAGAACTGTTGTTCAGTGGAGCGCCAAGTGCGGAGGTTGTTCCCATCATTGAAGTTACGGTGTGGGACTGTGCCTTCCGAATGAGAAAGAAGAAAAGTGCTTAGTTTCGTTGGAAAAACCAATGCAAATATCATATTGACTTTCTCTCGCCCTATTTCTAAAGATAGATAGAAAGGGTTGGAGAGAATTTAAGCCAATTTCGGACAGTTACGAAAAAAAGTAAAGTTTTGTTCTTTTATTCGTCATGATATTCTATGGTCATAAGTGCAAGTCAAAAAAAAATTGAGGCGTTTTTTATATTGTTTATGTATCTTTCTTGATTTTTCTGCCATTTAGGGGCATTTACGTAATATTCGACCATATTCGAAAAGTTATGAAAAGAAGTAATGTTTTCTTTTATTCGTCACGATACTCTAAGGTTATTGGTGCAAGTCAAAAAAAATTTGAGGCCATTTTTGTTTTGTTTATGTATTTTTACTGATTTTTCGCCCATATAGGGGCATTTACGTAATATTCGGCCATTTTCGGACAGTTATGAAAGAAGTAAAGTTTTGTTCTTTTATTCGTCACGATATTCTAAGGTCATTGGTGCAAGCTGAAATTTTTTTGAGGCATTTTTTGTATTGTTTATGTATTTTTCTTGATTTTTCGGCCATATAGGAGCAATTCCGAAATATTCGACCATTTTCGGACAATTACGAAAAAGAAGTAAAGGTTTGTCCTTTTATTCGTCATGATATTCTAAGGTCATTGGTGCAAGTCAAAATTCTTTTGAGGCATTATTGTTTATGTATTTTTCTTGATTTTTCGACGATTTACGTAATATTCAGCCATTTTCGGACAGTTACGAAAAGAAGTAAAGTTTTGTTCTTTTATTCGTCACGATATTCTAACGTCATTGGTGCAAGTCGAAATTTTTTTGAGGCGTTTTTTGAATTGTTTATGTATTTTTCTTGATTTTTCGGCCATTTACGTAATATTCGGCCATTTTCGGATAGTTACGAAAAGAAGTAAAGTTTTGTTCTTTTATTCTTCACGATATTCTAAAGTATTGGTGCAAGTCGAAATTTTTTTGGGGCGATTTTTGTATTGTTTATGTATTTTTCTTGATTTGTCGGCCATTTAGGGGTATTTACGTAATATTCGGCCATTTTCAGACAGTTACGAAAAGAATAAAATTTTTGTTCTTTTATGCGTCACGATATTCTAAGTTAATTGGTGCAAGTTGAATTTTTTATGAGGCGTTTTTTGTTTTGTTTATGGATTTTTCTTGATTTTTCGGCCATTTAGGGGTATTTACGTAATATTTGACCATTTTCAGAAAGTTACGAAAAGACGTAAAGTTTTGTTCTTTTATGTAACACCCCGCTACTAGAAAGACTTAGAATTAGAAAGAAACCGTTTTTGGAAATAATCAAATTTGTAAAGTTTGACAAAGTTAAGCTAAGTTTGAGTTTTGGGTCAACTTCAAATGACCACTACTCCTAGGTCAGCATGAGTTAGGTGTGCTACAGGATACCGTAGGAAAGATCTTTGAATTATCTTTCCAACGCCACCGAGTTTGCTCAGTTTCGAGTTCTTATGAGGGAGATATGCTCATTTAAGTCATGCTGTCTAGATAAGGAAAGTCAAAATTGGATTTTAGAAGGGTATTATGGTCTTTTCACTACCCAATTAATTAAATTCATTTTTGGTAATTAAGTTGGGGTCTAAACTGATTGGATTCAGTTTACGCTTCATCAAAATAAGTTAGGGTTTTGAGAGAAGAGAAAAGAAGAGGAGAAAAGAGGAGAAGGAGCAAGGAATCGTCAAGTTCTTGAAGCTAGGCTTGTGGATTTCGTCAAGGGTTGATCCCTACGAGGTATGTGAGATCACATAGCGTTGGGTTAGTTCACCCACGCGCCAACCATGATTTAATTCAGCGAAATTATGTTCTTGAAAGTATAGAAATAGAGTTCTTGATGGATTGTGTTGAAGTTTCTATTGGGTTCTTGATTGTTGAAGTTGTTGAAAAGTCCTTGATTTAGATTCATGAAATTAGATGTCGTTTTGAGTAGATTCTTGCATATTTTTTTTATGTGTTCGAATCTAAGTGTTTGGGGGAAAGAACCAATTGAATCTAGAGGGTTTAGAGTTGAAAAACGAGCAAGAAAAATTAGGGATTTTCCTGGCAGGGGTCTGGGGCGCCGCGCCAGCCAGAGCGCCCCACTTTGGGGGCTGAAGTTTGGGATCTGTGGCGCCGCGCCACTCAGAGCGCCCCAACCCAGGTTCTGAAGTTTAGGGTCTGGCGCCCTGCGCCACTCAGAGCGCCAGTGACGCCAGGTCTTCTACCCTTTCCCACTTCTTTCCGTTTAAGTTCCCTTGAAACGTACCTATGTTTTCTAGTTGATTTCTACATTCTAAGGTACGTCTAAACAACATGAAATCATCCATAACAGGAGATCATGAGCCTTGAATCCATAATTCAATTCAAGGAAAGTTAAGAGTCAAGTCAAGAGAAGTTCATAGAGTCTTCCAAAAGTCTTTCACAAATGTTTTAACTTTGTTTTAAGACTTGAGTTTTTGAGTTGAGTAAATAGTAGAGATTGAAGTTCATTTCTTCAAAAGAGTATATGGGGACTATGTATTCCCAAAGAGTAAAATATTTTCACATTTAAACAAGAAAGGAAACACTGATTTCCAACAGAGCCTTTGAGCTAGTTTTTCAGTAAAAGAGTAAATGCTTTCACCATTAAGCAAGAGAGGAAACTTTGATTTCCAAGAGAGCCTTTGAGCTAAGTTTTGAGCAATAATCTCAAACCACAGAAAGAAGTTATGTTTTTAAACATATGAGCTAGTATCGTTTGGGAGTAGTATTGAGCACCGATATGGGGGACAGTTCAGACAACTCCCAGCCCCTATAAACCATGTAGCCATCATGGGTTGAAAAGGGTCATACTTTTTAGATGATTTCTCAGTGCTTTTTAGAATAGACTAGTGGATCCACTTAGTAGTTAGGTTCTACACCCTTGGCAAGGTATAGGACGGCCCTGGAAGCATGAGGCAAAACGTTGTATCATCACATAGCTCTTAAGTGATGGTTGTCGGTTAGAGAAACTCCCACAATTATATTTTGTATTCTTATATACACAGAGTTAATTGTATTTTTATATACATCCAGAGTTCATATTGTATCTTTGCATACATACAGAGTTACTATTGTATTTCTACATACACAGAGTTGTTATCCATGTTTTAAAAGTTTTTCTTTATATTGCATTTATATTATTGCTTTATATTGAAATGAGTTAAGTTGAGTTGAGTTGAGCCCAGGTATGTTCTTTCAGTTCCTTTCAAACTTATGTCTTGTTTTAGAATTCCCCTCGCATGCTCGTACATTCAATGTACTGACGCCATTTGGCCTACATCTTTTAATGATGCAGATACATGTAACCAGGATCAGCACCCAGCGCTTTGTTGATCCAGTTGAGCATTCAAAGTCTTGTGGTGAGCCTCCTTGCTTTTCGGAGGACCCCTATTTATATTGCTTTAATTATTTTCAGTTGTTAGGATGATCGAGGGTCTTGTCCCGACATCCCTCCTAGTTTAGAGGCTTCATAGACAGTTAATTAGTTCATTTGTCATTATCTTGTTATTGGCTTATGTTGAACCTTGAATTCTCATTTTGGCTAGTTATATGTTCTTTCAAGACATTCTAAGTTATCTCATGAGTTTATCTTTTGAGACTATTTTTCTGTTATTTAAGTCTTCCGCTATGAGTTAAGCTAGGCCAAGGGTTCACTTGGGGCCAGCAATGGTTCTCGAGTACCAGTCCTGTCCAGGGTGTAGGCTCGGGGAGTGACATTTTATTTGTCACGATATTCTAAGGTCATTGGTGCAAGTCGAAATTTTTTTGAGGTGTTTTTTGTATTCTTTATGTATTTTTCTTGATTTTTCGGCCATTTAGGGACATTTACGTAATATTTGGCCATTTTCGGACAGTTACGAAAAGAAGTAAAGTTTTGTTCTTTTATTCGTCACAATATACTAAGGTCTTTGGTGCAAGTCAAAAAAAAATTGAGGTATTTTTTGTATTGTTTATGTATTTTTGTTGATTGTTCGGCCATTTAGGGGGCATTTACATAATATTCTATAATTTTCGGACAGTTACGAAAAGAAGTAAAGTTTTGTTTTTTAATTCGTCACGATATTCTAAGGATATTGGTGCAAGTCGAAATTTATTTGAGGCATTTTTATTATTTTTTATGTATTTTTCTTGATTTTTCGGCCATTTAGGGGCATTTACGTAAAATTTGGCCATTTTCGAACAGTTACGAAAAAAAGTAAAGTTTTGTTCTTTTATTCGTCATGATATTCTAAGGTCATTGGTGAGAGTTGAAATTTTTTCGAGCCGTTTTTTTGTATAGTTTATTTATTTTTCTTGTTTTTTCACCATTTAGGAAAATTTACATAATATTCGGCCATTTTCGGATAATTATGTAAAGAAGTAAAGTTTTGTTTTTTTATTCGTCACGATATTATAAGGTCATTGGTGCAAATCGAAATTTTTTGAGGCATTTTTTATATTGTTTATATATTTATCTTGATTTTTCGGCCATTTAGGAGCATTTATGTAATATTTGGCCATTTTCGAGCAGTTACGACAAGAAGTCAAGTTTTATTCTTTTATTCGCCATGATATTCTAAGGTCATTGGTGCAAGTCGAAAATTTTTTTAGGCATTTTTTGTATAGTCTATGTATTTTTCTTGATTTTTCGGCCATTTTGGGGCATTTACGTAATATTCGGTCATTTTTGGACAGTTACGAAAAGAAGTAAAGTTTTGTTCTTTATTTGTCACGATATTCAAAGGTCATTGGTGAGAGTCAAAAAAAAATTGAGGCGTTTTTTGTATTGTTTATGTATTTTTCTTGATTTTTCGGCCATTTAGGGGAATTTATGTAATATTCGGCCATTTTGGGATAGTTACGAAAAGGAGTAAAGTTTTCTTTTTTTATTCATCACGATATTCTAAGGTCATTGGTGCAAGTCGAAAAAATATTGAGGCATTTTTTGTATTGTTTATGTATTTTTCTTGATTTTTCGGCCATTTAGGGGCATTTACGTAATGTAACGACCTATGAGAGAAGGGTTTTTATAAAAGAAAGCGTACCAATCCGGCAAACAAAGCAAAAACAACGACTCCTGTGAGTAAGCCAGTGCTAAAGAAGAGGGCCATTTTCGGACAGTTACGAAAATGAGTAAAGTTTTGTTCTTTTATTCGTCAGGATATTCTAAGATCATTGGTGCACGTCGAAATTTTTTTGAGGGATTTTTTGTATTGTTTATGTATTTTACTTGATTTTTTGGCCATTTTGGGGCATTTAAGTAATATTCGGACATTTTCGGACAGTTACGAAAAGAAGTAAAGTTTTGTTCTTTTATTCGTCACGATATTCTAAGGTCATTGGTGTAAGTCAAAAAGAATTTGAGGTGTGTTTTGTATAGTTTTGTGTTTTTCTTGATTTTTCGGCCATTTTCGGACAGTTACGAAAAGAAGTAAAGTTTTGGTCTTTTATTTGTCATGATATTCTACGGTCATTGGTGAAAGTCAAAATTTTTTGAGGCATTTTTTGTATTGTTGATGTATTTATCTTTATTTTTTGGCCACATAGGGGCATTTACCTAATATTTGGCCATTTTCGGACAGTTACGAAAAGAAGTAAAGTTTTTGTTCTTTTATTCGTCACGATATTCTAAGGTCATTGTGCAAGTTTATTTTTTTTGTGGCCTTTTTTGTATTGTTTATGTATTTTTCTTGATTTTTCAGCCATTTAGGGGCATTTACAAAATATTCGGCCATTTTCGGACACTTACGAAAAGAAATAGAGTTTTGTTCTTTTATTCGTCACGATAATCTAAGGTCCCTGGTGCAAGTCAAAAAAATTTGAGGCTTTTTTTGTATTGTTTATGTTTTTTTTCTTGATTTTTCGGTCATTTAGGGGCATTTACGTAATATTCGGTGATTTTCGGATAGTTACGAAAAGAAGAAAAGTTTTGTTCTTTTATTCGTCACGATATTCTAAGGTCATTGGTGAAAGTCAAATTTTTTTGAGGCGTTTTTTGTATTGTTTAGGTATTTTTCTTGATTTTTCGGTCATTTAGGGGCATTTACGTAATATTCTACCATTTTCGGACAGTTACGAAAAGACATATAGTTTTGTTCTTTTATTCGTAACGATATTCTAAGGTCATTGGTGCAAGTCTAAATTTTCTTGAGGTGTTTATTATATTGTTTATTTATTTTTCTTGATTTTTCGGCCATTTATGGGCATATATATAATATTCGGTCATTTTTGGACAGTTACGAAAAGAAGAAAAGTTTGTTCTTTTATTCGTCACGATATTTTTAGGTCATTGGTGCAAGTCAAATTTTTTTGAAGGTGTTTTTTGTATAGTTTATGTATTTTTCTTATTTTTTCGGCCATTTACGGGAGTTTACGTAATATTCAGCCATTTTCGGACAGTTACGAAAAGAAGTCAAGTTTTGTTCTTTTATTCGTCACGAAATTTTAAGTTTATTAGTGCAACTCAAAAATTTTATGAGACATTTTTTGTATTGTCTATGTATTTTTCTTGATTTTTCGGCCATTTTTGGGCATTTACGTAATTTTCAGTCATTTTCGGACAGTTAAGTAAAGAACTAAAGTTTTGTTCTTTTATTTGTCACGATATTCTAAGGTCATTGGTGAGAGTCAAAAAAAAATTGAGGCGTTTCTTGTATTGTTTATGTCTTTTCCTTAATTTTTCGGCCATTTAAGGGCATTTACGTAATATTCGGTAATTTTCGGACAGTTACGAAAAGAGGTAAAGTTTTGTTCTTTTATTCGTTACGATATTCTAAAAAAAATTTGAGGCATTTTTTGTATTGTTTATGTATTTCTTGATTTTCAGCCATTTAGGGTAATTTACGTAATATTCGGCCATTTTTAGTCAGTTACGAAAAGAAGTAAAGTTTGGTTCTTTTATTCGTCACTATATTCTAAGGTCACTGGTGCAAGTCGACATTTTTTTGAGGCATTTTTTGTAATTTTTGAATATTTTTCTTGATTTTTCGGCCATTTTGGGAAATTAACGTAATATTCGCCATTTTCGGACAGTTACGAAAAGAAGTAAAGTTTTGTTCTTTCATTCGTCACGAAATTCTTAGGTCATTGGTGCAAGTCGAAATTTTTTTGAGGCATTTTTTGTATAGTTTATGTATTTTTCTGGATTTTTTGGCCATTTAAGTAATATTCTGACATTTTCGGATAGTTACGAAAAGAAGTAAAGTTTTGGTATTTTATTCGTCATGATATTCTAAGATCATTAGTGAAAATCATAATTTTTTTGAGGTATTTTTTGTATTGTTTATGTACTTTTCTTGATTTTTCGGCCATTTATGGGGATTTACGTAATATTTTGCAATTTTTGAAAAGTTGAGAAAAGTAGTAAAGTTTTGTTCTTTTATTCTTTACGATATTCTAAGGTCATTGGTGAGAGTCAAAAAAAAATTGAGGCATTTTTTGTATTGTTTAGGTATTTTTCTTGATTTTTCGGCCATTTAGGAGCATTTACGTAATATTCGGCCATCTTCGGATAGTTACGAAAAGAAATAATTTTTTGTTCTTTTATTCGTCACGATATTCTAATGTCATTGGTGCAAGTCGAAATTTTTTTGAGGTATTTTTTATATTGTTTATATATTTTTCTTGATTGTTCGGTCATTTAGGGGAATTTACGTAATATTCGGCCATTTTCGGACAGTTACGAAAAGAAGTAAAGTTTTGAACTATTAATTTTCACGATATTCTAAGGTCATTGGTGCAAGTTGAAATTTTTTGGTGGCGTTTTTTGTATTGTTTATGTATTTTTCTTGATTTTCCGTCTATTTAAGGAAATTTACACAATATTCGGTCATTTTTCGGACATTTTCGAAAAGAAGTAAAGGTTTGTTCTTTTATTCGTCACGATATCATAAGGTCATTGATGCAAATCAAAAAAAATTTAGGCGTTTTTTGTATTGTTTATGTATTTTTATTGATTTTTCGGCCATTTCGGGGGATTTACGTAATATTCGGCCATTTTCTGACAGTTATGAAAAGAAGTAAAGTTTTGTTCTTTTATTCGTCACGATATTCTAAGGTCATTGGTGCAAGTCAAAAAAAATTTGTTGCGTTTTTTGTATTGTTTATGTATTTTTCTTGATTTTTCGGCCATTTAGGGGAATTTACGTAATATTCGGCCATTTTCGGACAGTTACGAAAAGAAGTAAAGTCTTGGATTTTTATTCTTCACGATATTCTAAGGTCATTGGTGAAAGACGAAATTTTTTTGAGGCATTTTTTGTATTGTTTATGTATTTTCCTTAAGCCATTTAGAGGCATTTACGTAATATTCGCCATTTTCGGACAGTTACGAAAAGAAGTAAAGTTTTATTCTTTTATTCGTCATGATATTCTAAGGTAATTAGTGCAAGTCGAAATTTTTTTGAGGCGTTTTTTGTATTGTTCATGTATTTTTCTTTATTTTTCAGGCATTTAGGGGGATTTACGTAATATTCAGTCATTTTCGGAAAGTTACGAAAAGAAGTAAGGTTTTGTTCTTTTATTCGTCACGATATGCTAAGGTCATTGGTGCAAGTCAAAAAAAAATTGAGCCATTTTTCGTATTGTTTATGTATTTTCTTGATTTTTTGGCCATTTAGGGGCATTTACGTAATATTCGGTCATTTTTTGACAGTTACGAAAAGAAATAATATTTTACTCTTTTATTCGTTACGATATTCTAAGGTCATTGGTGCAAGTCAAAAAAAATTTAGGCTTTTTTTGTATTGTTTATGTATTTTTCTTGATTTTTCAGCCATTTAGGGGCATTTACAAAATATTCGGCCATTTTCAGACACTTACGAAAAGAAATAGAGTTTTGTTCTATTATTCGTCACGATATTCTAAGGTCCTTGGTGCAAGTCAAAAAATTTTGAGGCTTTTTTTGTATTGTTTATGTTTTTTTTCTTGATTTTTCGGTCATTTAGGGGAATTTACGTAATATTCGGCGTTTTTCGGACAGTTACGAAAAGAAGAAAAGTTTTGTTCTTTTATTCGTCACGATATTCTAAGGTCATTGGTGAAAGTCGAAATTTTTTGAGGCATTTTTTGTATGGTTTATATATTTTTCTTTATTTTTCGGTCATTTAGGTGGATTTACGTAATATTCCATCTTTTTAAGAAATTTACGAAAAGAAGTAAAGTTTAGTTCTTTTATTCGTCACGATATTCTAAGGTCATTGGTGCAAGTCGAAATTTCTTTGTTTATGTATATTTCGGCAATTTCGGGGTTTTTGCGTAATATTCGGCCATTTTCGAACAATTACAAAAAGAAGTGATGTTTTGATCTTTTATTCGTCACGATATTCTTAGATCATTGGTGCAAGTCGAAATATTTTTGAGGCGTTTTTGGTATTGTTTATGAATTTTCTTGATTTTTCGGCCATTTTGGTATTTTCCGTAATATTCGAACATTTTCGGACAGTTACGAAAAGAAGTAAAGATTTCTTCTTTTATTCTTCATGATATTCTAAGGTCATTGGTGCAAATCGAAATTTTTTGGAGGCATTTTTTGTATTGTTATTGTATTTTTTTATATTTTTCGGCCATTTTGGGGTATTTACGTAATATTCGGCCATTTTCTGACAGTTACGAAAAGAAGTAAAGTTTTCTTCTTTTGTTCGTCTTGATATTCTATGGTCATTGGTGCAAGTCAAATTTTTTTTGAGGCGTTTTTTGTAGTGTTTATGTACTTTCTTGATTTTTCGGCCATTTTGGGTATTTTCGTAATATTCGGTATTTTTCGGACAGTTACGAAAAGAAGTAAGGTTTTGTTCTTTTATTCGTCACGATATTCTAAGGTCATTGGTGCAAGTTGAAATATTATAAGGCGTTTTTTTGTATTTATATGTATTTTTCTTGATTTTTCGGCCATTTAGGGGAATTTACGTTATATTCGAACATTTTCTGACAGTTACGAAAAGAAGTAAAGTTTTGTTCTTTTATTCGACACGATATTCTAAGGTCATTGGTGCAAGTCGAAATTTTTTTGAGGCGTTTTTTGTATTGGTTATATATTTTTCTTTATTTTTCGGTCATTTAGGTGCATTTACTTAATATTCGACAATTTTCAAAAATTTACGAAAAGAAGTAAAGATTAGTTCTTTTATTCATCACGATATTCTAAGTTCAATGGTGCAAGTCAAATTTTTTTTGATGCATTTTTTGTATTGTTTATGTATTTTTTTTTATTTTTCGGCCATTTTGGGGTATTTACGTAATATTCGGCCATTTTCGGACAGTTATGAAAAGAAGAAAAGTTTTGTTCTTTTATTTGTCACGATATTCTAACGTCATTGGTGCAAGTTAAAAAAAATTTGAGGCATTTTTTTGATTGTTTATGTAGTTTTCTTGATTTTTCGACCATTTTGGGGCATTTACGTAATATTCGGCCATTTTCGGACAGTTACGAAAAGAAATAAAGTTTTGTTCTTTTATTCGTCCCGATATTCTAAGGTCATTGGTGCAAGTTGAAAATTTTTAAGGCATTTTGTTGTTTTGTTTATGTATTTTTCTTGATTTTCGGCCATTTTTGGGAATTTACGTAATATTCGGCCATTTTTGGGAATTTACGTAATATTCGGCCATTTTCGGACAGTTAAGAAAAGAAGTGAAGTTTTGTTCTTTTATTCGTCAGGATATTCTAAGGTCATTGGTGCAAGTCGAAATTTTTTTGAGGCATATTTTTTATTGTTTATATATTTTTCTTGATTTTTCGATCATTTTGGTGGATTTACGTAATATTCTGCCATTTTCGGACAGTTACGAAAAGTAGTAAAGTTTTGTTATTTTATTCGTCACGTTATTCTATGGTCATTGGAGCAAGTCAAAAAAAATTTGAGGTGTTTTTTGTGTTGTTTCTGTATTTTTCTTGATTTTTCGACTATTTTGGGGTATTTACGTAATATTCTGCCATTTTCGGACAGTTATGAAAAAGTAGTAAAGTTTTGATCTTTTATTCGTCACGATATTCTAAGGTTATTGGTGCAAGTCGAAATTTTTTTGTGGCGTATTTTGTATTAGTTATGTATTTTTCTTGATTTTTCGACATTTTGGGGAATTTACATAATATTCGCCAATATTTGGATAGTTACAAAAAGAAGTAAAGTTTTGATTATTTATTTGTCACGATATTCTAAGGTTATTGGTGCAAGTCAATAAATTTATGAGGCGTATTTTGAATTGTTTATGTATTTTTCGGCAATTTTGGGGGTTTTATGTAATATTTGGCCATTTTCGAACAATTACAAAAAGAAGTAATGTTTTGATCTTTTATTCGTCACGATATTCTAAGGTCATTGGTGCAAGTCGAAAATTTTTTGAGGCGTTTTTGGTATTGTTTATGAATTTTCTTGATTTTTCGGCCATTTTGGGATTTTACGTAATATTCGGACAGTTACGAAAAGAAGTAAAGATTTGTTCTTTTATTCGTCATGATATTCTAAGGTCATTGATGCAAGACGAAATTTTTTGAGGTATTTTTTGTATTTTGTATGTATATTTCTTCATATTTTGGCCATTGTGGGGGAATTTACGTAATATTCGGCCATTTTCAGACAATTACGAAAAGAAGTAAAGTTTTAATCTTTTATTCGTCACGATATTCTAAGGTCGTTGGTGCAAATCGAATTTTTTTAGAGGCGTTTTTTGTATTGTGTATGTATTTTTCTTTATTTTTCGGCCATTTTGGGGTATTTACGTAGTATTCGGCCATTTTCTTCTTCTTTTGTTCGTCTTAATATTCTATGGTCATTGGTGCAAGTCGAAATATTTTTGAGGCGTTTTTTGTAGTTTTTATGTACTTTCTTGATTTTTCGGTCATTTTGAAGAATTTACGTAATATTTTGCCATTTTCGGACAGTTACGCAAAGAAATAAAGTGTTGTTCGTTTATTCGTCACGATATTCTAAGGTCATTGGTGCAAGTCGAAATTTTTTTGTACTGTTTATGTATTTTTCTTGATTTTTCGGCCATTTTGGGGCATTTTCATAATATTCGGTATTTTCGGACAGTTACGAAAAGAAGTAAGGTTTTGTTCTTTTATTCGTCACGATATTCTGAGGTCATTGGTGCAAGTCGAAAATTTTTAAGGCATTTTTTGTTTTGTTTATGTATTTTTCTTGATTTTCGGCCATTTTCGGACAGTTAAGAAAAGAAGTAAAGTTTTGTTCTTTTATTCGTCAGGATATTCTAAGGTCATTGGTGCAAGTCAAAATTTTCTTGAGGCGTATTTTTTATTGTTTATATATTTTTCATGATTTTTCCATCATTTTGGGGCATTTACGTAATATACGGCCATTTTCGGACAGTTACGAAAAGTAGTAAAGTTTTGTTCTTTTATTCGTCACGTTATTCTAAGGTCATTGGTGCAAGTCAAAAAAATTTTGAGGTGTTTTTTGTGTTGTTTATATATTTTTCTTGATTTTTCGATTATTTTGGGGAATTTACGTAATATTTTGCCATTTTCAGACAGTTACGAAAATGTAGTAAAGTTTTGATCTTTTATTCGTCACGATATTCTAAGGTTATTGGTGCAAGTCGAAATTTTGTTTTGGCGTATTTTGTATTAGTTATGTATTTTTCTTGATTTTTCGGCCATTTTAGGGCATTTACGTAATATTCGCCCATATTCGGATTGTTAGAAAAAGAAGTAAAGTTTTGATTATTTATTTGTCACGATATTGTAAGGTTATTGGTGTAAGTCAAAAATTTTATGAGGCGTATTTTGAATTGTTTATGTATTTTACGGTAATTTTGGAGTTTTTACGTAATATTCGGCCATTTTCGAACAATTACAAAAAGAAGTAATGTTTTGATCTTTTATTCGTCACGATATTCTAAGGTCATTGGTGCAAGTCAAAAAAAAATTGAGGCGTTTTTGGTATTCTTTATGAATTTTATTGATTTTTCGGCATTTTGGGATTTTGCGTAATATTCGGACAGTTACGAAAAGAAGTAAAGATTTGTTCTTTTATTTGTCATGATATTCTAAGGTCATTGCTGCAAGTCAAATTTTTTTGAGGTATTTTTTGTATTTTGTATGTATTTTTCTTCATTTTTTGGCCATTGTAGGGGAATTTACGTAATATTCGGCCATTTTCAGACAATGACGAAAAGAAGTACAGTTTTGATCTTTTATTCGTCACGATATTCTAAGGTCATTGGTGCAAATTGAAATTTTTTGGAGGCGTTTTTCGTATTGTTTATGTATTTTTCTTGATTTTTCGGCCATTTTGGGGTATTTACGTAATATTCGGCAATTTTATGACAGTTACGAAAAGAAGTAAAGTTCTCTTCTTTTGTTCGTCTTGATATTCTATGGTCATTGGTGCAAGTCGAAATTTTTTTGAGGTGTTTTTTGTAGTGTTTATGTACTTTCTTGTTTTTTCGGTCATTTTGGGGAATTTACGTAATATTTTGTCATTTTCGAACAGTTACGCAAAGAAGTAAAGTTTTGTTCGTTTATTCGTCACGATATTCTAAGGTCATTGGTGCAAGTCAAAAAAAATTTGTACTGTTTATGTATTTTTCTTGATTTTCGGCCATTTTGGGGCATTTTCGGACAGTTATGAAAAGAAGTAAGGTTTTGTTCTTTTATTCGTTACGATATTTTGAGGTCATTGGTGCAAGTCAAAATTTTATAAGGCGTTTTTAGTATTTTTATGTATTTTTCTTGATTTTTCGGTCATTTAGGGGAATTTACGTTATATTCGGACATATTCTGATAGTTACGAAAAGAAGTAAAGTTTTGTTCTTTTATTCGTCACGATATTCTAAGGTCATTGGTGCAACTTGAAATTTTTTTGAGGCATTTTTTGTATTGGTTATATATTTTTCTTTATTTTTCGGTCATTTAGGTGCATTTACGTAAAATTCGACAATTTTAAGAAATTTACGAAAAGAAGTAAAGTTTTATTCTTTTATTCGTCACGATATTCTAAGGTCATTGGTGCAAGTCAATTTTTTTTGATGCGTTTTCTGTATTGTGTATGTATTATTTTTTCCGGCCATTTTGGGGGATTTACGTAATATTCGGCCATTTTCGGACCGTTACGAAAAGAAGTAAAGTTTTGTTCTTCTATTCTTCACGATATTCTAAGGTTATAGTGCAAGTCGAAATTTTTTTGGGGCAACTTTTGTATTGTTTATGTATTTTTCTTGATTTTTCGGCCATATAGGGGAATTTACGGAATATTTGGCCATTTTCTGACAGATACAAAAAAATGTAAAGTTTTGTTATTTTATTTTATACGTCACGGTACTGCTTATATATTTTTCTTGATTTTTCAGCCATTTTGGGGCATTTACGTAAGATTCCGCCATTTTCAGACAGTTACGAAAAGAAGTAAAGTTTTGTGCTTTTCTTCGTCACGATATTCTAAGGTCATTGGTGCAAGTCGAAATTTTTTTGAGTCGTTTTTTGTTTTGTTTATATATTTTTCTTGATTTTTCGCACATTTTGGGGAATTTATGTAATATTCGGCCATTTTCGGACAGTTACATAAATATGAAAGTTTTGTTCTTTTATTCATCACGATATTCTAAGGTCATTTGTGCAAATTGAAATTTTTTTGAGTTATATTTTGTATTGTTTATGTATTTTTCTTAATTTTTCGGACAGTTATGAAAAGAAATAAAGTTTTGTTCTTTTATTCGTCACGATATTCTAAGGTCATTTGTGCAAGACGAAATTTTTTAAGGAATTTTTTGTATAGTTTATGTATTTTTCTTGATTTTCGGCCGTTTTTGGGCAGTGACGTAATATTTGGCTTTTTTCGGACAGTTATGAAAAGAAGTAAAGTCTAAATCTTTTATTCGTCATGATATTCTAAGGTCATTGGTGCAAGTAAAAAAATAATTAAGGCATTTTTTTATAATGTTTATGTATTTTTCTTGATTTTTCGGCCATTTGGGTGCATCTATGTAATATTGGTCAATTTTCGAACAATTACGACAAGAAGTAAAGTTTTATTCTTTTTTTCGTCACGATATTCTAAAGTCATTGGTGCAAGTAAAAAAAAATTGAGGCATTTTTTGTATTGTTTATGTATTTTTCTTGATTTTTCGGCCAGTTTGGGGAATTTACGTAATATTCGGTAATTTTCGGACAGTTACGAAAAGAAGTAAAGTTTATATCTTTTTTTCGTCATGATATTCTAAGGTCATTGGTGCAAGTCAAAATTTTCTTTAGGCGTTTTTTTGTATTGTTTATGTATTTTCTTGATATTTCGGCCATTTAGGGGCATTTACGTAATATTTGATAATTTTCGGACAGTTACGAAAAGAAGTAAAGGTTTGTTCTTTTATTCGTCTTGATATTCTAAGGTCATTGGTGCATGTCGAAATTTTTTTGAGGCGTTTTTTGTAATGTTTATGTAGGTTTCTTGATTTTTCGACAATTTTGGGCATTTACGTAATATTCAGCCATTTTCGGACAGTAATCAAAAGAAATAAAGTTTTGTTCTTTTATTCGTCACGATATTCTAAGGTCATTGGTGCAAGTCGAAATCTTTTAAGGCATTTTTTGTATAGTTTATGTATTTTTCTTGATTTTCCGCCGTTTTTGGGCATTTACGTAATATTCGGCCATTTTCGGACAATTATGAAAAGAATTAAAGTTTTGTTCTTTTATTCGTCACGATATTCTAAAGTCATTGATGCAAGTCAAAATTTTGTTGAGGCGTATTTTGTATTGTTTATATATTTTTCTTTATTTTTCAGCCATTTTGGGTTGTATACGTTATATTCGGCCATTTTCAGACAGTTACGAAAAGAAGTAAAGTTTTGTTCTTTTATTTGTCATGATATTCTAACGTCATTGGTGCAAGTCAAAAAACTTTTGAGGCGTTTTTCTTATTGTTTATGTAGTTTTCTTGATTTTTCGACCATTTTGGGGAATTTACGTAATATTCGGTCATTTTCGGACAGTCATGAAAAGAAATAAAGTTTTGTTCTTTTATTCGTCCCGATATTCTAATGTCATTGGTGCAAGTTGAAATTTTTTAAAGCATTTTTTGTTTTGTTTATGTATTTTTCTTGATTTTCGGCTATTTTGGGAATTTACGTAATATTCGGCCATTTTCGGACAGTTAAGAAAACAAGTAAAGTTTTGTTCTTTTATTCGTCAGGATATTCTAAGGTCATTGGTGCAAGTCGAAATTTTCTTGAGGCGTATTTTTTATTGTTTATATATTTTTCTTGATTTTTCGATCATTTTGGGGCATTTACGTAATATTCGGCCATTTTCGGACAGTTACGAAAAGTAGTAAAGTTTTGTTATTTTATTCGTCACGTTATTCTAAGGTCGTTGGTGCAAGTCAAAAAAAATTTGAGGTGTTTTTTGTGTTGTTTATGTATTTTTCGACGATTTTGGGGCATTTACGTAATATTCTGCCATTTTCGGACAGTTACGAAAATGTAGTAAAGTTTTGATCTTTTATTCATCACGATATTATAAGGTTATTGGTGCAAGTAGGAATTTTTTTGTGGCGTATTTTGTATTAGTTATGTATTTTTCTTGATTTTTCGGCCATTTTGGGGTATTTACGTAATATTCGCCCATATTCGGATAGTTACAAAAAGAAGTAAAGTTTTTATTATTTATTTTTCACGATATTCTAAGGTTATTGGTGCAAGTCAAAAAATTTATGAGGCGTATTTTGAATTGTTTATGTATATTTCGGCAATTTTGGGGAATTTACGTAATATTCGGCCATTTTTGAACAATTACAAAAAGAATTAATGTTCTGATCTTTTATTCGTCACGATATTTTAAGGTTATTGGTGCAAGTCAAAATTTTTTTGAGGCGTTTTTTGTATTGTGTATGAATTTTCTTGATTTTTCGGCCATTTTGGGATTTTACGTAATATTCGCACATTTTCGGACAGTTACGAAAAGAAGTAAAGATTTGTTTTTTTATTCGTCATGATATTCGAAGGTCATTGGTGTAAGTCGAAATTTTTTGAGGTATTTTTTGTATTTTGTATGTATTTTTTTTCATTTTTTGGCCATTGTGGGGGGAATTTACGTAATATTCGGTCATTTTAAGACAATTACGAAAAGAAGTAAAGTTTTGATCTTTTATTCGTCACGATATTCTAAGGTCATTGGTGCAAATCAAATTTTTTTGGAGGCGTTTTTTGTATTATTTATGAATTTTCTTGATTTTTCGGCCATTTTGGGATTTTACGTAATGTTCGCACATTTTCGGACAGTTACGAAAAGAAGTAAAGATTTGTCCTTTTATTCGTCATGATATTCTAAGGTCATTGGTGTAAGTCGAAATTTTCTGAGGTATTTTTTGTATTTTGTATGTATTTTTTTTCATTTTTTGGCCATTGTGGGGGAATTTACGTAATATTCGGCCATTTTCAGACAATTACGAAAAGAAGTAAAGTTTTGATCTTTTATTCGTCACGATATTCTAAGGTCATTGGTGCAAATCAAAATTTTTTGGAGGCGTTTTTTGTATTGTTTATGTATTTTTCTTTATTTTTCGGTCATTTTGGGGTATTTACGTAATATTCGTCCATTTTCTGAAGGTTACAAAAAGAAGTTAAGTTTTCTTATTTTATTCGTCTTGTTATTCTATGGTCATTGGTTCAAGTCGAAATTTTTTTGAGGCATTTTTTGTAGTGTTTATGTACTTTCTTGATTTTTGGGTCATTTTGGGGAATTTACGTAATATTTGGCCATTTTCGGACAGTTACGCAAAGAAATAAAGTTTTTTTCATTTATTCGTCACGATATTCTAAGGTCATTGGTTCAAGTCGAAATTTTTTTGGGGGATTTTTTGTATTTTTATGTATTTTTCTTGATTTTTCGGCCATTTTCTGACAGTTATGAAAAGAAGTAAAGTTTTGTCTTTTATTCGTCACAATATTCTAAGATCATTGGTGCAAGTCGAAATTTTTTTGAGGCGTTTTTTGTATTGGTTATATATTTTTCTTTAATCTTCGGTCATTTAGGTGCATTTACGTAATATTTGACAATTTTCAGAAATTTACGAAAAGAAGTAAAGTTTTATTCTTTTATTCGTCACGATATTCTAAGGTCATTGGTGCAAGTCGAATTTTTTTTGACGCGTTTTCTGTATTGTTTATGTATTTTTCTTGATTTTTCGGCATTTAGGGGGATTTACGTAATATTCGGTCATTTTCGGACAGTTAAGAAAAGAAGTAAAGTTTTTTTCTTCTATTCGTCACGACATTCGAAGGTTAAAGTGTAAGTCGAAATTTTTTTGGAGCAACTTTTTTATTGTTTATGTATTTTTCTTGATTTTTCGGCCATTTTGGGGTAGTTACGTAATATTCGTCCATTTTCAGACAGTTACGAAAATAAGTGAAGTTTTGTTCTTTTATTCGTCTTGATATTCTATGGTCATTGGTGCAAGTCGAAATTTTTTTGAGGCGTTTTTTGTATTGTTTATGTAGTTTTCTTGATTTTTCGGTCATTTTGGGGAATTTACGTAATATTCGGCCATTTTCGGACAGTTACGAAAAGAAGTCAAGTTTTGTTCTTTTATTCGTCACGATATTTTAAGGTTATTAGTGCAAGTCGAATTTTTTTTGAGGCGTTTCTTGTATATTTTTTTAGGTAGTTTTCTTGATTTTTCGGTCATTTTGGGGCATTTACATAATATTCGACCATTTTCGGACAGTTATGTAAAGAAGTAAAGTTTTGTTCTTTTATTCGTCATGATATTCTAAGGTCATAGGTGCAAGTCGAAATTTTTTGGGGCATTTTTTATATTGTTTATGTATTTTTCTTGGTTTTTCGGCCATTTTAGGGAATTTAAGTATTATTCGGCATTTTTCGGACAGTTACGAAAAGAAGGAAGGTTTTTTTTTTATTCGTCACGATATTCTAAGGTCATTGGTGCAAGTCAAAATTTGTTTGGGGGATTTTTTTTTATTGTTTATGTATTTTTTTTAGTTTTTCGGCATTTTTGTGGAATTTACGTATTATTCGGCATTTTTCTGACAGTTACGAAAAGAAGTAAGGTTTTGTACTTTTATTCGTCACGATATTCTAAGGTCATTGGTGCAAGTCGCATTTTTTTAAGGCATTTTTTGTATTTTTTATGTATTGTTCTTGATTTTTCGGTAATTTAAGGGAATTTACGTAATATTCGGCCATTTTCGAATAGTTACGAAAAGAAGTAAAGTTTTGTTCTTTTACTCTTCACGGTATTCTAAGGTCATTGGTGGAAGTCAATACTTTTTTGAGGCGTTTTTTGTTTTGTTTATGTATTTTTTTTATTTTTCGTTCATTTTTGAGCATTTACGTAATATTCAGCCATTTTCTGACAGTTATGAAAAGAAATAAAGTTTTGTTCTTTTATTCTTCATGATATTCTAATGTCATTGGTGCAAGTCAATTTTTTTTTTAGGCGTTATTTGTATTTTTATGTATTTTTCTAGATTTTTCGGCTATTTTGGGCATTTACGTAATATTCGGCTATTTTCAGAAAGTTACGAAAATAAGTAAAGTTTTGTTCTTTTATTCTCTACGATATTCTAAGGTCATTGGCGGAAGCCGAATTTTTTTTGAGGCGTTTTTTATATTGTTTATGTATTTTTCTTGATTTTTCGTCCATTTAGGGGTATTTACGTAATATTCGGCCATTTTCTGACAGTTACGAAAATAAGTAAAGTTTTGTTCTTTTATTCGTCATGATATTCTAAGGTCATTGGTGCAAATCAAAATTTTTTGGAGGCGTTTTCTTTATTGTTTGTGTATTTTTCTTTATTTTTCGACAATTCTGGGGCATTTACGTAAGATTCGGCCATTTTAGCCAGTTACGAAAAGAAGTAAAGTTTTGTTCTTTTATTCGTCACGATATTCTAAGGTTATTGGTGAAAGTCAAAAAAAATTGGGGCAATTTTTGTATTGTTTATGTATTTTTCTTGATTTTTCGGTATTTATGTAATATTCGGCCATTTTCGGAAAGTTACGAAAAGAAGTAAAAAAACTTCTGTTATTCGTTTTGATATTCTATGGTCATTAGTGCAAGTCGAAATTTTTTTGAGGCGTTTTTTGTATTATTGATGTGGTTTTCTTGATTTTTCGGCCATTTTGAGGCATTTATGTAATATTCGGCAATTTTCGGACAGTTACGCAAAGAAGTAAAGTTTTTTCTTTTATTCTTCACGATATTCTAAGGTCATTGGTGCAAGTCGAAATTTTTTTGGGGCACTTTTTGTATTGTTTATGTATTATTCTTGATTTTTCGGTTATTTTGGGGAATTTTCGTATTATTCGGCAAATTTCGGACAGTGACCAAAAGAAGTAAGGTTTTTTTCTCTTATTCGTCACGATATTCTAAGAACATTGGTGCAAGTCAAAAAATTTTAAGAAGTTTTTTGTATTTTTTTTAATGTATTTTTCTTGATTTTTCGGCCATTTTAGGGCATTTACGTAATAGTCGGCCATTTTCGGACAGTTACCAAATAAAGTAAAGTTTTATTCTTTTTAATCGTCACGATATTCTAAGGTCATTGGTGCAACCCAAAACAAATTTGAGGCGTTTTTTGTATTGTTTATTTATTTTTCTTGATTTTTCAGCCATTTTGGGGAATTTACGTAATATTCAGCCATTTTCGGACGGTTACGAAAAGAAGTAGTGTTTTGTTTTTTTATTCGTCACGATATTCTAAGGTCATTGGTGCAAGTAGATATTTTTTTGTGGCGTTTTTTGTATTGTTTATGTATTTTTTTTATTTTTCGTCCATTTTTGGGCATTTACGTAATATTCGGCCATTTTCTAACAGTTACGAAAAGATGTAAAGCTTTTGTTCTTTTATTCGTCATGATATTCTAAGGTCATTGGTGCAATTCGAAATTTTTTTGTGGCGTTATTTGTATTTTTATATATTTTTCTAGATATTTCGGCCATTTTTGGCATTTACGTAATATTCTGCCATTTTCGTACAATTACGAAAAGAAGTAAAGGTTTGTTCTTTTATTCTTCACGATATTCTAAGGTAATTCGTGCAAGTCGAAATTTTTTTGATGTATTTTTTGTAATGTTTACTTTTTTTCTTGATTTTATAACCATTTAGGGGCATTTACGTAATATTCGGTCATTTTCGGACATTTAAAAGAAGTAAAGTTCTGTTCTTTTATTCATCACGATATTCTAAGGTCATTGGTGCAAATTAAAAAAAAATTGAGGCGTTTTTTGTATTGTGTATGTATTTTTCTTGATTTCGGTCATTTAGGGGCATTTATGTAATATTCGGCCATTTTCGGATAGTTACGAAAAGAAGTAATGTTTTGTTCTTTTATTCGTCACGATATTCTAAGGTCATTGGTACAAATCAAAATTTTTTAGAGGCTTTTTTTTTATTGTGTATGGATTTTTCTTGATTTTTCGATAATTTTGGAGCATTTACGTAAGATTCGGCCATTTTCAGACAGATACGAAAAGAAGTAAAGTTTTGTTCTTTTATTCGTCACGATAATCTAAGGTCATTGGTGCAAGTCAAAAAAAATTTGAGGCGTTTTTTGTATTGTTTATATATTTTTCTTGATTTTTCGGCCATTTTGGGGAATTTACGTAAGATTCCGCCATTTTCGGACAGTTACGAAAAGATGTAAAGTTTTATTCTTTTATTCGTCACGATATTTCTAACGTCATTGGTGCAAGTCAAAATTTTTTTGAGGCGTTTTTTTTAATTGTTTATGTAGTTTTCTTGATTTTTCGACCATTTTGGGGCATTTACAGAATATTCGGTAATTTTTGGACAGTTACGAAAAGAAATAAAGTTTTGTTCTTTAATTCATCCCGATATTCTAAGGTCATTTGTGCAAGTCGAAATTTTTGAAGGCATTTTTTGTTTTGTTTATGTAT
Source organism: Solanum etuberosum (assembly GCA_029582245.1). Lineage (NCBI taxonomy): Eukaryota > Viridiplantae > Streptophyta > Magnoliopsida > Solanales > Solanaceae > Solanum > Solanum etuberosum. Next base: position 55,983 of record JAJONR010000357.1, read on the forward strand.
TTTTCTTGATTTTCGGTCATTTTTGGGAATTTACGTAATATTCGACCATTTTCGGACAGTTAAGAAAAGAAGTAAAATTTTGTTCTTTAATTCGTTAGGATATTCTAAGGTCATTGGTGCAAGTCAAAATTTTCTCGAGGCGTATTTTTTATTGTTTATATATTTTTCTTGAATTTTCGATCATTTTGGGGCATTTACGTAATATTCGGTCATTTTCGGACAGTTATGAAAAGTAGCAAAGTTTTGTTCTTTTATTTGTCACGTTATTCTATGGTCATTGGTGCAAGTCAAAAAAATTTAGAGGTATTTTTTGTGGTGTTTATGTATTTTTCTTGGTTTTTCGACTATTTTGGGGCATTTACGTAATATTCTGCCATTTTCGGACAGTTACGAAAAAGTAGTAAAGTTTTGATCTTTTATTCGTCACGATATTCTAAGGTTATTGGTGCAAGTCGAAATTTTTTTGTGGCGTATTTTGTATTAGTTATTTATTTTTCTTGATTTTTCGGACATTTTGGGGTATTTACGTAATATTCGCCCATATTCGGATAGTTACAAAAAGAAGTAAAGTTTTGATTATTTATTTGTCACGATATTCTAAGGTTATTGGTGCAAGTCAAAATTTTTATGAGGCGTATTTTGAATTGTTATTGTATATTTCGGCAATTTTTGGGCATTTACGTTATATTCGGCCATTTTCGAACAATTACAAAAAGAAGTAATGTTTTGATCTTTTATTCCTCACGATATTCTAAGGTCATTGGCGCAAGTCGAAATTTTTTTGAGGCGTTTTTGGTATTGTTTATGAATTTTCTTGATTTTGGGATTTTACGTAATATTCGAACATTTTCGGACAGTTACGAAAAGAAGTAAATATTTGTTCTTTTATTCGTCATGATATTCTAAGGAAATTGGTGCAAGTCGAAATTTTTTGAGGCATTTATTGTATTTTGTATGTATTTTTCTTCATTTTTGGGCCATTGTGGGGGAATTTACGTAATATTCGGTCATTTTCAGACAATTACGAAAAGAAGCAAAGTTTTGATCTTTTATTCGTCACGATATTCTAAGGTCATTGGTGCAAGTCAAAAAAAATTTGAGGCGTATTTTGTATTGTTTATGTATTTTATTGATTTTTCGGCCATTTTGGAGAATATACATAATATTCGGCCATTTTCGGACAGTTACGAAAAGATGTAAAGTTTTTTTATTTTATTTTTCACAATATTCTAAGGTCATTGAAGCAAGTCTAAATTTTTTTGAGGAGTATTTTGTTTTGTTTATGTATTTTTCTTGATTTTTCGGCCATATAGGGCAATTTACGTAAAATTCGACCATTTTCGGACAGCTACGAAAAGAAGTAAAGTTTTGTTCTTTTATTCGTCACGATACTCTAAGTCATTGGTGCAAGCCGAAATTCTTTGGTGGCGTTTTTTGTATTGTTTATGTATTTTTCTTGATTTTTTGGCCATTTTGGGGAATTTACGTAATATTCGGGCATTTTCTGACAATTACGAAAAGAAGTAAAGTTTTGATCTTTTATTTGTCACGATATTCTAAGTTCATTGGTGCTAGTCAAAAAAATTTTGAGGCGCTTTTTTTATTGTTTATGTATTTTTTTTTACTTTTCGGCCATTTTAGGGCATACACGTAATATTCAGCCATTTTCAGACAGTTACGAAAAGAAGTAAAGTTTTATTCTTTTATTCGTCACGATACTCTAAGGCCATTGGTGCAAGTCAAAAAAAATTTGAGGCGTATTTTGTTCTGTTTATTATTTTTCTTGATTTTTCGGCCATTTTCGGGGAATTTACGTAATATTTAGACATTTTCGGACAGTTACGAAAAGAAACAACGTTTTGTTTTTTTATTCTTCACGATATTCTAAGGTCAATGGTGCAAGTCGAAATTTTTTTGAGGCGTTTTTTGTATTTTTTATGTATTTTTCTTGATTTCTCGGCCTTTTTGGGGTATTTACGTAATATTCGACTATTTTCAGACAGTTATGAAAAGAAGTAAAGTTTTGTTCTTTTATTCGTTACGATATTTTAAGTTCATTGGTGCAAGTAAAAAAAAATTGAGGCGAATTTTGTATTTTTTTAATGTATTTTTCTTTATTTTCTTGCCATTTTTGGGCATTTACGTAATATTCGGCCATTTTCAGAGAGTTACGAAAAGAAGTAAAGCTTTGTTCTTTTATTCGTCACAATATTCTGAGGTCATTGGTGCAAGTCAAAAAAATTTTGAGGCATTTTTTGTATTGTTTATGTATTTTTCTTAATTTTCGGCCATGTTGTGGAATTTACGTAATATTCGGCCATTTTCGGACAGTTATGAAAAGAAGTAAAGTTTTGTTCTTTTATTCGTCACGATATTATAAGGTCATTGGTGCAAGTCGAAATTTTTTTGATGCGTTTTTTCTATTGTGTTTATGTATTTTTTTTATTTTTCGGCCATTTTAGGCATTTACGTAATATGCACCCATTTTCGGACAGTTACGAAAAGAAGTAAAGTTTTGGTCTTTTATTCGTAACGATATTCTAAGGTCATTGGTGCAAGTTGAAATTTCTTTGAGGCGTATTTTGTATTGTTTATGTATTTATTTTTTTCAGCCCTTTTGGGGCATTTACGTAATATTTGCACATTTTTGGACAGTTACGAAAACAAGTAAAGTCTTATTCTTTTATTCGTCACGATATTCTAAGGTCATTGGTGCAAGTTGAAATTTTTTTGAAGAATTTTTTGTATTGTTTATTTTATTTTTTTGATTTTTCGGTCACTTTGGGCCATTTACGTAATATTCGGCCATTTTCGGACAGTTAGGAAAAGAAGTAAAGTTTTGTTCTTTTATTCGTCACGATATTCTAAGTTCATTGGTGCAAGTCGAAATTTTTTGAGGCGTATTTTGTATTTTTTATGTATTTTTTTTGATTTTTCGGCCATTTTAGGCCAGTTACCAAAAGAAGTAAAGTTTTGTTCTTTTATTCGTCACGATATTCTAAGGTCATTGGTGCAAGTCTAAATTTTTATAGGCGTTTCTTGTATTGTTTATGTATTTTTCTTGATTTTTCGGCCATTTTGGGGCATTTACGTAATATTCAGCCATTTTTTAATAGTTACGAAAAGAAGTAAAGTTTTGTTCATTTATATTTACGATATTCTTTGGTCATTGGTGCAAGTTGAAATTTTTTTGAGGCTTTTTTTGTATTGTTTATGTCACGACCCGATTCTACACCCTAGACGTGGTCGGCACTCGAGAACCTTTGCTGGTCCCCAAGCGAATCCTCATCCTGACTGTCTACAAACAGAAGTCTAACTCAAGCATACAAAGCTTAAACCATAATAAAATTCATTGAAACTCAAATAATTAACTCAGAATATAATCGTATATTCAACTAGCCAAAACTAGGCAACTCAAGTCTTTAAAACATTTAAAAAGATAAATGAAACAGACTTCTCAAACTCTATTGTCTATGTATGAAGCCTCTAAATGACAAAGATTATAGTCGGGACAAGACCCACGACATCCTGACAAAACTGAAAAGTAAATGAAATCCTCCGAAAGCAAGGAGGCTCACCATAGCTAACTCGAACTCCATTTGGTATCAACGAAGCTCATGTTGAAGACCCTGAATACCTGTATCTACATCATGAAACGATGCAGGCTAAAAGCATTAAGGAATCATCTAAAAAGTATGATCCTTTTCTACCCATGCTGGCTACACGATTTATGGAAACTTTGAATTATCTGAACTCAAACTCGTCGCCATATCGGTGCTCAATACTACTTCCAAAACGTAACTAGCTCATATGTTTAAAAACATAACTCTTTTTGTGGTTTGAGATTATTACTCAAAATATTTCTCTAAAAAGAGATGTTACTCAAACTGCTCAAAACTCTTTCGGAAATCTTAGTTTCCTCCTCTTTTAAATGTAAAAACATTTGCTCTTGGGAATACTTAGTTCCCATATGTCATTTTAAAGAAAATGAAGTCGACTCTACTCTTTCTCAACTCAAGTGCTCAAGTCTTAAAACAAGTTTAGAAAAATTTGTAAAAGACTTGTCAGAATAAAGTTCATGCCGAATTATGGACGTGAACGACTCAATTCAAGGTTTTCAATAACCATCCATAGAACTCAATACTCGAGACTCAACAACTCAGAACTCAAGAACTTCAATGGTAATACTCGTTTCAAGAATGCTCGACTCAGATGGTTCAGGCGGAATTATTGGCATGAACTACTCAACTCAAGGACTTCATGATACTACTCATTCTCAAGAATGTTCAACTCATAGGGTTCATGCGGAATTATGGCATGAAAAACTCAACTCGTGGACTCCATGGGTAATATGTAATAGTCCCATGATTAGGAATAAATTCTAAAAAGGGATTAGGAACTCAATACTCAAGACTTAGAACTTGAAGATACTACTCCTCTCAAATATGCTTAAATTATGAAGTTCATGCGGAATTATGGGCATGAATGACTCGACTCGAACGTCTACATAACAATATGGAACTCGTGTATACGACTCTTCTCATTCTCATACTTACTTCCTCAAAACATAGCTCAAATCAATAGTTGATCTCAAAGGATTCACAATTGAACTCAAAGACTTTCTTGAACTCTACTCTCAACTCTATCTTGAATTTGAATTATGAATTCAAGAGTTATGGTTCATGATATGAAGGATCTCGTGATGATAAAGTACACTCATGAATACATTCTCATCATTCTCATACTCACTTGCTCGAGTCTTCAAACAAGGTATTAGAAGTTTGTAGAAGACACCTCAAAAAGTCTCAAAGGGACGTTCTCAAAAATATTGGAAAGAACTCTCAAGACTTAACTCTTAACTCTACATTGAATTTGAATTATGAATTCAAGGTTATGATTTATGATAGGAAGGATATCGTGATGATTAAATGAGTTTTAGATAGTTAATAATGAGAAACGGATGAAAAACACTATCTGGGGAGCAAGTCCGCGACGCGGAGATGCATTTTAATATTTGGTCGGGAAATAATTTTTGAACAGTGGGGTCCGTGATCTCTCCGCGACGCGGAGAGAGAAAGTTCACTCTTAAGGAACAAGTCCGCGTCGTACTAGTTTTCTGTCCGACTTTTCTTCCTCATTTTCTAACTCCAATTCGCCTAAATTCGATTATTTTTCTCCTTTTCTCTTTAGATTCAGATACCCAATACATGTACACAAGAATCTAATCAAACACAACTCTAAAATCGACACGATTTCCTCACGAACTCATCAATTTCATCTAAAATCTAGAACGAAAGCCAATTTCTAGACCACAATTCAAGAACATAAAACCTTTAACTTTCTAGAACGAATTTAACGCTGAAATTAACATGATTGGCGTGTGGGTGAACAAATCTAACACTATGGAAGCTTACATACCTCCTAGGGATCAAACCCATGGTAAAATCCGCAACAAAACTCAAGAACCTCGACGAATGCCTTGATCCTTTCATCTTTTCTCCTTTTTTCTCTTCTTTTCTCTTCTTGAACTCTCAACTAAAACCCTAGGCGTATATTAGGATTAATAAACTGAACCTAATCGGATTAGACCCTTAAAACCTTACTAAAAATGAATTAATTCTGATTGGATAAGGAAAAGACCAAAATACCCTTACTATTTTCGGGTAACTTTCCTTATTTGGATAGCCCGACTTCAAACGGGCATATCTTCCTTATACGAACTCGGAATTTAGCAAACTCGGTGGCGTTGGAAAGATAATTCAAAGACCTTTCATTTGATATCTTATCGGACACCTAACTTATCCTGTACTGAAGGTTATGGTCGTTTAAAGTTGACCCCAAACTTAAAGGAACTTAGGAATGACTTCAATGAACTCTCTTTAGTTCTTCTTGGAACTCAAAGTGCTACATATAGTGACCTTAACACTCAAGAAATTTTAAATTTCTCGGTAAAATCCTACTTAAAATGAAGGATGGTTCGGGTCTTAGCTCAAAAATTTTCCGGGGTGTTACAGTTTATGTATTTTTCTTGATTTTTCGGCCATTTTGGGGCATTTACGTAATATTCGGCCATTTTTGAAAAATTACGAAAAGAAGTAAAAATTTGATCTTGTATTCTTCACGATATTCTAAGGTCATTGATGCAAGTCAAAAAAAATTTGAGGCGTATTTTGTATTGGTTACGTATTTTTCTTGATTTTCAGCCATTTTGGGGTATTTACGTAATATTCGGCTATTTTTTGACAGTTACGAAAAGAAGTAAAGTTTTATTCTTTTATTCATCACGATATTCAAAGGTCATTGGTGCAAGTTGAAAATTTTTTAAGGCGTTTTTTGTATTGTTTATGTTTTTTTTTTAATTTTTCGCCCATTTTGGGGCATTTACGTAATATTTGTCCATTTTCGGACAGTTACGAAAAGAAGTAAAGTTTTGGTAATTTATTCGTCACGATATTCTAAGGTCATTGGTGCAAGTCGAAATTTTTTGAGGCGTTTTTTGTATTTTATATGTATTTTTCATGATTTTTCGGCCATTTGGGGCATTTACGTAATATTAGGCCATTTTCGGACAGTTACGAAAAGAAGTAGAGTTTTGATCTTTTATTCGTCATGATATTCTAATATCATTGGGGCAAGTCAAAAAAATTTCGAGGCATTTTTTATATTGTTTTTTATTTTTCTCGAATTTTCGGCCATTTTGGGCATTTACGGAATACATGGCCATTTTCAGACAGTTACGAAAAGAAGTTAAACTTTGATCTTTTATTCGTCACGATATTCTAAGGTCATTGTTGCAATGGAAATTTTTTTGAGGCGTATTTTGTATTGTTTATGTATTTTTCTTGATTTTTCAGCCATTTTGGAGCATTTACGTAATATTCGGCTATTTTTGAACAATTACGAAAATAAGTAAAGTTTTATTCTTTTATTCGTCATGATATTCTAAAGTTATTGGTATACGTCGGAGTTTTTTTGAGGCGTTTTTTGTATTGTTTATGTATTTTTCTTGATTTTTTGGCATTTTGGAGAATTTACGTAATATTCGGCCATTTTTGAACTGTAACGACAAGAAGTAAAGTTTTTTTCTTTTATTCGTCACGATATTCAAAGGTCATTGGTGCAAGTCGAAAATTTTTAAAGGCATTTTTTGTATTGTTTATGTAATTTTTCTTAATTTTTCAGCCCTTTTGGGGCATTTACGTAATATTCAACCATTTTCGGACAGTTATGAAAATAAGTAAAGTTTTGTTCTTTTATTCGTCACGATATTCTAAGGTCATTGGTGCATGTCAAAAAATTTTGAGGCGTTTTTTGTATTGTTTATCTATTTTTCTTTATTTTTTGGCCATTTTGGGTTATTTACGTAATATTCGGCTATTTTCGGACCGTTACGAAAAGAAGTAGAGTTTTGATCTTTTATTCGTCATGATATTCTAAGGTCATTGGTGCAAGTCGAAATTTTTTTGAGGCTCTTTAGTATTGTTTATTTATTTTTATCGATTTTTCGGCCATTTTGGGAATTTACGTAATATTTGGCCATTTTCGGACAGTTACATAAAGAAGTAAAGCTTTGATCTTTTATTCGTCACGATATTCTAAGGTCATTGGTGCAATGAAAATTTTTTTGAGGCGTATTTTTTATTGTTTATATATTTTCTTTAATTTTCCGCCATTTTGGAACATTTACGTAATATTCGGCCATTTTCGAACAGTTACGAAAGGAAGTATAGTTTAGTTCTTTTATTCGTCACAATATTATAAGGTTATTGGTGCAAGTCAGAGTTTTTTGAGGCGTTTTTTGTATTGTTTATGTATTTTTCTTGATTTTTCGACCATTTTGGGGAATTTACATAATATTCGGCCATTTTCGGACAGTTACGAAAAGAAGTAAAGTTTTGTTCTTTTATTCGTCACGATATTCTAAGGTCATTGGTGCAAGTCGAAATTTTTTTGAGGCATTTTTTGTATTGTTTATGTATTTTTCTTGATTTTTCGGTCATTTTGGGCATTTACGTAATATTCAGCCATTTTGGGGTATTTACGTAATATTCGGCCATTTTCGGATAGTTACGAAAAGAAGTAAAGTTTTGATCTTTTATTCGTCATGATATTCTAAGGTCATTGGTGCAAGTTGAAATTTTTTTGAGGTGTATTTCGTATTGTTTATGTATTTTTCTTTATTTTTCGGCCATTTTTGGGGCATTTACGTAATATTCGGCCATTTTGGGGCATTTACGTAATATTCGGCCATTTTCGAACAGTTACGAAAAGAAGTAAAGTTTTGTTCTTTTATTCATCACGATATTCTAAGGTCATTGGTGCAAGTCAAAAAATTTTGAGGCGTTTTTTTTATTGTTTATTTATTTTTCTTGATTTTTCGGCCATTTTGGGGCATTTACGTAATAATCGGCCAGTTTCGGACAGTTACAAAAGGAAGTAAAGTTTTGTTCATTTATTCGTCACAATATTCTAAGGTCATTGGTGCAAGTCAAAAATTTTTTTAGGCGTATTTTGTATTTTTCTTGATTTTCGGCCATTTTGGGGAATATACGTAATTTTCATCCATTTTCGGACAGTTACCAAAAGAAGCAAAGTTTTGTTCTTTTATTCATCACGATATTCTAAGGTCATTGGTGCAAGTTGAAATTTTTATAAGCATTTTTTGTAATGTTTATGTATTTTTCTTGATTTTTCTGCCATTTTGGGGCATTTACGTAATATTTTGTGATTTTCGGACTGTTACGAAAAGAAGTAAAGTTTTGTTCATTTATTTGCACGATATTCTTAGGTCATTGGTGCAAGTTAAAAAAAATTGAGGCGTTTTTTGTATTGTTTATGTTATTTCCCGAGTCTACACCCTGGACGTGGCCGACACTTGAGAACCATCGCTGGAACCCAAGTGAATCCTCATCCTGGCTGACTACAAGCGGAAGATTAACTCAAGCATAAAAGCTTAAAACAAAATAAAATTAATTGAAACTCAAATAATTAACTTAGAATATAATCGTATATTCAACTAGCCAAAACTAGGTTACTTAAGTCTTTAAAACATTTAAAAAGATAAATGATATAGACTTCTCAAACTCTACTGTTTATTTACGAAAATAAGTAAAGTTTTGTTCTTTTATTTGTCACGATATTCTAAGGTTATTGGTGCAAGTCGGAGTTTTTTTGAGGCATTTTTTGTATTGTTTATGTATTTTTCTTGATTTTTCGGCCATTTTGGGGAATTTACGTAATATTCGGTAATTTTTGGAGAGTTACAAAAAGAATTAAAGTTTTGTTCTTTGATTCGTCACGATATTCTAAGGTCATTGGTGCAAGTCAAAAAAAATTTGAGGCGTTTTTTGTATTTTTTTAATGTATTTTTCTTGATTTTTCAGCCATTTTGGGGTATTTACGTATTACTCGGCCATTTTTGGACAGTTGCGAAAAGAAGTAACGTTTTGATCTTTTATTCATCACGATATTCTAAGGTCATTGGTGCAATTTGAAATTTTTTTGAAGCGTATTTTGTATTGTTTATATAGTTTCTAGATTTTTCGGCCATTTTGTGGGATTAACGTAATATTCAGCCATTTTCGGACAGTTACAAAAAGAAGTAAAGTTTTGTTCTTTTATTCGTCATGATATTCTAAGGTCATTGGTGCAAGTCGAAATTTTTTGAGGCGTTTTTTGTATTGTTTCTTTATTTTTCCTTATTTTTCGGCCATTTTGGGGGTATTTACGTAATATTCGGCCATTTTCGGACAGTTACGAAAAGAAGTAAGTTTTGTTATTTTATTCGTCATGATATTCTAAGGTCATTGGAGCAAGTCGAAATTATTTTGAGGCGTTTTTTGTATTGTTTATTTATTTTTCTTGATTTTTCTGCAATTTTTGGCATTTACGTAATATTCAGCCATTTTCGGATAGTTACGAAAAGAAGTAAAGCTTTGATTTTTTATTCGTCACGATATTTTAAGGTCATTGGTGCAATCAAAATTTTTTTGAGGCGTATTTTGTATTGTTTATGTATTTTTTCTTGATTTTTAGGACATTTTAGGGGAATTAACGTAATATTCGGCCATTTTCGGACAGTTACGAAAATAAGTAAAGTTTTGTTCTTTTATTCGTCACGAATTCTAAGGTTATTGGTTCAAGTCAGAGTTTTTTTGAGGTGTCTTTTGTATTGGTTATGTATTTTTCTTGATTTTTCGGCCATTTTGGGGAATTTACGTAATATTCGGCCATTTTCAGAAAGTTACGAAAAGAAGTAAAGTTTTGAACCTTTATTCGTCACGATATTCTAAGGTCATTGGTGCAAGTCAAATATTTTTGAGGCGTATTTTGTATTGTTTATGTGTTTTTCTTGATATTTCGGCCATTTCGGGCAATTACGTTATATTCGGCCATTTTCGGACAGTTACGAAAAGAAGTAAAGTTTTGTTGATTTTTTGTTACGATATTCTAAGGTCATTGAGGCAAGTCGAAATTTTTTTTCAGGCATTTTTTGTATTTTTCTTGATTTTTTGGCCATTTTGGGGTATTTACGTAATATTCGGCCATTTTCGGACAGTTACGAAAAGAAGTAAAGTTTTGATCTTTTATTTTTCACGATATTCTGAGGTCATTATTGGAAGTCGAAATTTTTTTGAGGCGTATTTTGTATTGTTTATGTATTTTTCTTGATTTTTCGGCCAATTTGGGGAATTTACGTAATATTCGGCCATTTTGGGGTAATTACGAAAAGAAGTAAAGTTTTGTTTTTTTATTCTTCACGATATTCTAAGGTCATTGGTGCAAGTCGAAATTTTTTTGAGGCATTTTTTGTATTGTGTATGTATTTTCTAGATATTTCGGCCATTTTGGGGGAATTTACGTAATATTTGGCCATTTTCGGACAGTTAAGAAAAGAAGTAAAGTTTTGTTCTTTTATTTGTCACGATATTCTAAGGTCATTGGTGCAAGTTAAAAAAAAATTGTGGCGTTTTTGGTAATGGTTATGTATTTTTCTTGATTTTTCGGCTATTTTGGGGTATTTACGTTATATTCGGCCTTTTTCGGACAGTTATGAAAAGAAGTAAAGTTTTGTTCTTTTATTTGTCACGATATTCTAAGGTCATTGGTGCAAGTCAAAAAATTTTTGAGGCGTATTTTGTATTGTTTATGTATTTTTCTTGATTTTTCAGCCATTTTGGGAATTTACGTAATATTCGGCCATTTTCGGACAGTAACGAAAATAGGTAAAGTTTTGTTCTTTTACTCGTCACGATATTGTAAGGTCATTGGTGCAAGTCGAAATCTTTTTGAGGCGTTTTTTGTATTTTTTATGTATTTTTCTTGATATTTCGGCCATTTACGTAATATTCGGCCATTTTCGGACAGTTACGAAAAGAAGTAAGGTTTTATTCTTTTCTTCGTCTCGATATTCTAAGGTCGTTGGTGCAAGTTGAAATTTATTTGAGGCGTATTTTGTACTGTTTATGTATTTTTCTTGAGTTTTTAGCCATTTTGGGAAATTTACGTAATATTCGGTCATTTTCTGATAGTTACGAAAAAAAGTAATGTTTTGTTCTTTTATTCGTCACGATATTCAATGGTCATTGGTGCAAGTCAAATTTTTTTGAGGCATTTTTTGTATTGTTTATGTATTTTTCCTAATTTTTCAACCATTGTTGGACATTTACGTAATATTCGGCCATTTTTGGACAGTTATGAAAAGAAGTAAAGTTTTGTTCTTTTATTCGTCACGATATTTTAAGGTCATTGGTGCAAGTCAAAATTATTTGAGGCATTTTTTGTATTGTTTATGTATTTTTCTTAATTTTTCGGCCATTTTGGGGTATTTACGTAATATTCGGCCATTTTCTGTCACGCCCCGAAGCTACCCCAGGACGCGGACACGGGACCTAGGATCACGAGTGACCCCAAGCTAACCCTGTTGGCATAACATAAGCATACTAAAAGATAACTGAATCACTAAATACTGTGCGGAAGCTAATAATAAGATAAATCTGAAATGATAGGGAATACCCATACTACATCTGAATATATATATGCAGAGAGTTTAACAACAACTGAAATGTCAAACTCAAATACTAAAGCTGATTCTAACTAAGTCTGAAATAAAGCCTCTAACTGACTAGAAATGCTAGGACACTCCCCAGCTTAATCTAGCAAAAACTGAAACTCAGACTAAAAGCAAAGGAACCATGTCTGTCGTCCTCAGAGAATGAGGACTCACCACAAATATTGCTGAGCTGAAGATCGGGAACCGATCTATGCGTGATCTGGAAGCTGAGAACCTAGACCTACATCACGAGAAGATGTAGCGCAGAGTATGCGTCAGTACTTGAAAGGTATTGAACATGCAGGATAGAGTAAAGCTGAACAATAATCATAACTGAACAAAGCAATAAGAGCAATGATATAACCTGAACTGAGTTTAACTATTGAGATATGCTGAATATTTAGCTAAGTGAATGCAATGACCAAGTACATGATATGCTGAGTCTGAATACTGAACTGTAACTGATAACCTGGTCAATGCACTAGAATCTGACTATACTGTGAGAGCTACTAATAACCGACATAAAACCACATGAGCTAAATGTGGACTAAATGTGGAGGCCGATGTATACACCCCATCGAGAGGACCCAATATACCCTGCCAGAGGTATAAAGGCATGACTAGTGTGATCACTAAAATGATGCCCATAGAGGGGACTTACAACCTACAGGGCACGTAGTTCTAGGACTATACGGGTACGCTGAACCCTAGTCCAACTCGGTGTTAAGTCTACTCCCAACTGAATATGTATGTAACACATTATGACTGAATTCTGTAAAACATGGATACCTCGATGTTCAGACATGCAAAATCTGAGAATGCAACAATTATATCTGATAATATGACATTTGTAAACTGAAGCATGTATATAACTAAAATAACTAGCCTAGAATGTGTAATTCATGAACTAAAGGAACTACATAGCTAGGGTTCTGAATTTCATGCAAGAAACTGAGCAACAACATGATAATCTTATTTGGATCATTCTAACAGCTAAAACCCAACAATTTCTAACATTCAAGAAACCCTAGGTCTAGATAATATCAAGGGAATCAAAATTCTGACTGAATTCTAGGGACCTAATGGGCGAAAGAAACCCACTAGTGAAATCCCACATACCTGGTGATGAATTCCATGGAGAAATCTTTCGATTACGGGGCTGGAACTGAAGAAACCTTGTTGCGTTCTTGGACTAGGGCTGGTCGACTCTTTCTCCTCTTTTTGCTCTGAGTTTGCTAAATTTTGGAGAATGAATTGACTAGGGTAAGTTCTAATTAAGTTACTAGGCTTAAACTGACCAAAACTACGTAGTTTAGGGGTCCAACACATAAGGAAAAGACCAAAAGACCCCTGACTTAACTGCTGTCGGACCAACCGACGGACCAGACCGACGGTCCGTGCTGGTCGTCCGTCGACTGGCGTCTGGGGCTGGACCTGAAGGCCACGATCCACGGACCTAGACTACGGACCGTGGTCTGACCTACGGTCCGTAAGTCCTGGCTAGAAATCTGGGGTCCGACCTACGGCTCTGGACCACGGACTGTGGTCTGACCTACGGTCCATAGGTCCTGGCGTAGGTCTGGACTTAGAATAATTTTTCTGGGCTTTTCTGGGAGGGGTTCCAGGTGGTGAACCACGGACCACCAGGACGGACCGTGGGTCACCCTACGGTCCGTAGGTAGTGCCCGTAGGTGGGACATGTAGCTTCTCAAATCTGCAATCTGGTCTGTCTAGGATACGGGGTGTTACATTATCTCCCCCTTGGGAACATTCATCCTCGAATGAAGACTAAACTAGCTGAATATGGAGGGAAAGAGCTGCAAACCCTTCCACTAATTTCTGAAAACTGATTTCTGACTGAATTGAGTTCCAAGGACATGCAAAAATGCTGAAAATAGAAGTACAAACTGAAGGAACATGATACTAAGACTGAATCTGCGCATGAATGACTGAAAAACTGAAGAGGAACTATTACCTCAAGCTGGAATGGAATCGGAAGGAAAGAGATGAGGATACTTGTCCTTCATGACTGCTTCTGCTTCCCAAGTAGCTCCCTCTATGGACCGACTCCTCCACAAAACCTTAACTGAAGCGACTTCTTTGTTTCTCAACCTTCTAACCTGACGATCAAGAATCTCAACTGGCACATCCTCATAAGTGAGACTATCTTTCACAGCCACACTCTCTAAATGTACTATGGATGCTGGATCACCCACACATTTCTTCAACAACGAAACGTGAAAGACCGGATGCACTGCTACTAGTTCTGTTGGAAACTCTAACTCGTAAGCCACTCTACCCACCCTTTTCAAGACCTTGTAAGGGCCTACATATCTAGGACTGAGCTTTCCTTTCTAGCCAAACCTCATCACCCCCTTCATAGGTAACACTTTCAGGAAAACCCAATCATCAACTTGGAACTCCAAGTCCCTTCTCCTTACATCTGCATAGGACTTCTGGCGACTCTGGGATGTCTTAAGTCTATCTTTAATGAGCTGCATTTTTTCCATAGCATCATGAACCGAATCTGGTCCTATCAAGGCTGCTTCACCTACTTCAAACCAACCAACTGGAGATCTGCATCTACGCACATACAATGCCTCATAAGGGGCCATCTGAATGCTGGAATGGTAGCTATTATTGTAGGAGAACTCTATAAGAGGAAGGTGATCATCCCAACTACCTTTGAAGTCGATCACACAAGCTCTCAACATGTCCTCTAAGGTCTGAATGGTACGCTCTGTCTGACCATCCATTAGCGGATGAAACGTTGTGATAAGATTAACCTGAGTACCAAGACCTTTCTGAAATGACTTCCAGAAATGAGAGGTAAACTGAGGACCTCTGTCTGAGATGATAGACAAAGGAACCCCATGCAACCTAACTATCTCATTAATGTAAAGCTTGGCGTAGTCCTCCGCCGAGTCTGTAGTCTTAACAGCCAAAAATCGTGCAGACTTAGTAAGTCTGTCTACTATCACCCAAATGGAGTCATGTTGTCTGCGAGTACGAGGTAAACCTGTAATGAAGTCCATGTTGATCACTTCCCACTTCCAAGTAGGAATGTTGATCTCTTGAGTCATACCCCCTGGAATCTGATGTTCTACCTTCACTTGCTGACAATTGGGGCACTTAACCACAAAATCTGCTATATCTCTCTTCATGCCATTCCACCAAAAGACTTCCCGCAGATTACGGTACATCTTAGTGGAACCTGGATGAATAGAATACCTGGAGTTATGGGCTTCTGCAAGAATCTGCTGTCTTAACTCACCCACCTTAGGAACACATAATCAACCCTGATAGCGAAGCACACCATCTCCCCCTTGGGAGAATACCTCAACTCTCTGCTGGTGGACTGCACCCTTTAGTTGAAGCAATATCGGATCACTGTCTTGCTTTTCCTTAACCTCCGCTACCAATGAAGATTCTGACCCATTCTGAACTGTTACACCATTATCTGATATGCTCATAAGGCGAACTCCCAAGCGAGCAAGCCTGTGAACATCCTTTGCTAGTTCTTTTCTTTCTTCCTCAACATGTGCTACACTACCCATAGATAGTCTGCTAAGGGCTTCTGCTACTACATTGGCCTTACCAGGATGGTAAAGCACATTCATGTCATAATCCTTGAGGAACTCAAGCCATCTCCTCTGGCGAAGATTCAACTCTTT
>JAJONR010000358.1:0-16304 GCA_029582245.1 Solanum etuberosum
TCACCTTTAAGACTCTCTATCCGTGCCTTAGGGGCAAGAGTGGTTTTCATAAGCCTATAATAAACGCGATAGATGATAGCAATTTCGCGAGTATTAGCCTTACTATTCAAGTTTTTGGTTTTGACATTAAGAGTCAAAGAATCCATGACATTAGGATCATTAATGTCAAGTGAAAAGTTAGGATAACAATTGAAGTAAACTGGCCCATCAGCTAGGTTACTCTGTAAAACTCCTAACAACGAGTCGTCAAAATTCAAAAATCTGCCATCTCTAAGGATGACACAAACAGGAATATCAAGGCCTTTTCTAAAGAGAGGCTTAACAGCTACTTGCACTAAACCAATATGCAAATAGTTATAAATAGATTTATAACGATTGATATCATTATCTTTGAGCAAACGAATAATTTCTAAAGAATTATTAATAGCAATAGTAGACTCGCAGGTCTTAATATTATGACGAGTAATAAAATTGAAATTACCTAAGTGCTAAATCTTTTTAAAAGGTTCTTCTGGTATACTCCAGTTTTGTAAATCATTTTCTAACTTAGCAATCTTAGTTGCTTGAGAAGATAAATTGATACTATTTAAAATATGCTGGTTGTTTTCCATAGAATTTAAAAATACTGTCTAATGGACTGACAGAACAAAATTAATTTAACAAGTATATTAATAATCACACAACATGTATGTTGAGTATGTAAGGAGTATTAGAACATATATCAAAGGTCTTTAATAAAGTTTCTAAGGGAGGTTCTCTTGGTTTTACATCAGTTCCTTTCTTAGAGTCATCTTAGTTACGGGAACACCATCAACAGGTCTAAACGCCTTCCTGGCAACAGCGACCTTACAAATTCGGCTGACCAACGTATGCACCGGATATTAATCGGTTACCTCATACTCATAAGAAAGAACGATTACCTCACACCAAATATAGAAACATTTATAACAGAACATGATATATGAATTAATAAACATTTACATATAAAGCATAGTGATGTAAATTATTACATACTTAATTAAAATAATTATGTCATGCCTTAGACAGTATATATACTTAGTTTCTAATACTAAGTATCACGTCGGAATTTTGGATCACCAAAAATCCATGGACTATAGAACACGAAAATCGACATAATGGGCGGTTAGCCTGCTCTGGGGCTCGTTTGACCTTGAAAATGGGCCGGATTTGCCGTGGGGACCAACCGGCTCCATAGCTAAGGTCTTAACGGACGTCCATGAAAATTTTTGGCAAAAATAAGGTCAGAATTTTGGATCACCAAATATCCATGGACTATATAGCACACGAAAATCAACAAAATGGGGGGTTTGCCTGCTCTAGGGCTCGTTTGACCTTGAAAATGGGCCGGTTTGACCGTCGGGACAATCGGCTCCATAGCTAAGGTCTTAACAGACTCCCATGAAAAAGTTCGCCAAAAAATGATGTCGAAATGCCGCATCACCAAAAATCCATGGACTATAGCACACGAAAATTAGCAAAATTTGGGGTTTGCCTACTCTGGGGATCGTATTACCTTGAAAATGGGCCGATTTGGCCGTGGGGACCAACCGACTCCATAACTAAGGTCTTGACGAACGTGCATGAAAATTTTTGGCAAAAATGACGTCGAAATTTAGGATCACCAAAAATCCATGGCCTATAGCACACGGAAATCGACAAAATCAGAGGTTTGCTTGCTCTAGGGCTCGTTTGACCTTGAAAATCGGCCGGTTTGGCCGTGGGGACAAATCAGCTCTATTGCTAAGGTCTTAACGGGCGTCCATGAAAATTTTCGGCAAAAACGATGTCGAAATTCCAGATCACCGAAAATCCATGGACTATAGCACACGGAAATCGGCAAAATGGGGGGTTTGCCTGCTCTGGTGCTCGTTTGACTTTGAAAATGGGATGGTTTAACCATCGGGTCCAACCGGCTCCATAGCTAAGGTCTTAACGGACGACGATGAAACATTTTGGGAAAAAATAATGTCAAAATACCGGATCACCAAAAATCCATGGACTGTAGCACACGAAAATTGGCAAAATGGAGGGTTTACCTTCTATGGGTTCGTTTGACCTTGAAAATGGGTCGGTTTTGGCCGTGGGGACCAACCTGCTCCATATCTAAGGTCTTAACAGACGTCCATAGAAGCTTTCGGCAAAAATTACGTCGGAATTCCAGATAACCAAAAATTCCATTGACTATAGCACATGAAAATCGGCAAAATTGGGGGTTTGCCTGCTCTGGGCTCGTTTGACCTTGAAAATGGGCAGGTTTGGCCGTGGAGACCAACCGACTCCATATCCAAGGTCTTAACAGAGGTACATGAAAATTTTCAGCAAAAATGACGTCGGATTACCGGATCACCAAAAATCCATGGACTATAGCACACGAAAATCACCTAAATGGGAGTTTTTCCTACTTTGGGATCGTTTGGCCTTGACAATGGGCCGGTTGGGCCGTGGGGACTAACCGGCTCCATTGCTAAGGTCTTAAAAGATGGCCATGAAAAATTTCGGCAAAAATGATGGCGGAATTCCTGATCACCAAAAATCCATGGACTATAGCACACAAAAATCGGCAAAATGGGGGGTTCAGCTGCTCTGGGGCTTGTTTGACCTTGTTAATGCACCGGTTATGCTATGGGGATCAATCGGCTCCATAGCTAAGGTCTTAACGGATGTCGATGAAAATTTTCGACAAAAATAACGTCGAAATTCCTGATCACCAACAATCCATGGACTATAGCACATGAAAATAGGCAAAATATGGGGGTTTGCCTGCTCTGGGCTCGTTTGACCATTAAAATGGGCCGGTTTGGCCTTGGGGACCAACCAACTCCATATCTAAGGTCTTAACAGACGTCCATAGAACCTTTCGGCAAAAATGACGTCGGAATTCCAGACCACCAAAAATTCCATGGACTATAGCACACTAATATTGGCTAAATGGAGGGTTTGCCTGCCCTGGGCTCGTTTGACCTTAAAAATGGGCCGTTTTGGCCATGGGGACCAACCGGATCCATAGCTAAGGTCTTAACGGACGTCCATGAAAAATATCGATAAAAATGACGTCGGAATTCCAGATCACAAAAAATCCATGGACAATAGCACACGAAAATCGGCAAAATAGGGGGTTTGCCTGCTCTGGGGAGCGTTTGAACTTGAAAATGGGCCGGTTTGCCCGTGTTGACCAACCGGGTCCATAGCTAATGTCTTAACGGACGTTCATGAAAAATTTTGGCAAAAATGACGTTGGAATTCTGGATCACCAAATATCCATGAACTAGCAGACGAAAGTTGGCAAAATGGGTGTTTGCTTGCTTTGGGGCTCGTTTGACCTTGAAAATGGGCTGGTTTGGCTGTGGGGACTAACCGGATCCATATCAAAGGTCTTAACGGACGTCCATGAAAAAGTTTGGCAAAAATAACACCGAAATTCCGGATCAGAAAAAATCCAAGGACTATAGCATACGAAAATCGGCAAAATGGGGGGTTTGCAAGCTCTAGGGCTCGTTTGACCTTGAAAATTGGCCGGTTTGGCCGTGGGGACCAACCGGCTCCATAGCTAAGGTCTTAACGGACGTCCATAAATATTTTTTTCAAAAATAACGTCAAAATTCTTGATAACCAAAAATCCATGGACTTTAACACATGAAAATCAGCAAAATGGGGGGTTTGCCTGCTTTGGGGCTCGTTTGACCTTGAAAATGGGCTGGTTTGGCCGTGGGGACCAAGCAGCTCCATAGCTAAGGTCTTATCGGACGTTCATGAAAAATTTTGGTAAAAATGACGTCGGAATTCCGGATTACCAAATATCCATGAACTAGCACACGAAAGTTGGCAAAATGGGTCTTTGCCTGCTTTGGGGCTCGTTTGCCTTGAAAATGGGCCGGTTTGGCCATGGGGACCAACCGGCTCCATAGCTAAGGTCTTAAAGGACGTCCATAAAAATTTGCTATGGTCTTAACGGACGTCCATAAAAATTTGCTATGGTCTTAACGGACGTCCATGAAAATTTTCAGCAAAAATCACGTCGGAATTCCGGATCAAAAAAATCCATGGACTATAGCACACGAAAATCGGCAAAATAGGGGTTTGCCTCCTCTGTGGATCGTTTGACCTGGAAAATGGACCGGTTTGGCCGTCGGGACCAACCGGCTCCATAGCTAAGTTCTTAACGGACGTCCATAAAAAATTTCGGCAAAAAAGAAGTCGGAATTCTGGATCACCAAAAATCCATGGATAGGATATGAAAATCGGCAAAATGGAGGTTTGCCTGCTATGGGGCTCGTTTGACCTCTAAAATGGGTTGGTTTGGCCGTCGGGACCAACCGGCTCCATAGCTAAGGTCTTAACGGACGTCCTAGAAAAATTTCAGCAAAAATCACGTAGGAATTCTAGATCACCCAAAATTCATGGACTAGCACACGAATATCAGCAAAATGGGGGGTTTGCCTGCTCAGGGGTTCAATTAACCTTGAAAATGGGCCGGTTTGGACATGGGGACCAATCGGCTCCATAGCTAATGTCTTAACGGACGTTCATGAAAAATTTCGGCAAAAATCACATTGGAATTCAGGATCACCAAAATTCCATAGACTATAACGCACAAAAATTGGTAAAATGGGGGATTTGCTTGCTCTGGGCCTCGTTTGACAATGAAAATGGGCCTGTTAGGCCTTGGGGACCAACCGGCTCCATTGTTAAGTCCTAATGGAGGTCCATGAAAAATTTTGGCAAAAATCACGTCGGAATTCTGAATCACCAAAAATTCATGGATTATAGCACAGGAAAATCTACAAAATGGGGGGTTTGCCTGCTCTGGGGCTCGTTTGACCTTGAAAATGGGCCGGTTTGGTTGTGGGGACCAACCGGCTCCATAGCTAAGGTCTTAAAGGACGTCCATGAAAATTTTCTGCAAAAATGACGTCGGAATTCCGGATCATAAAAAATCCATGGACTATAGCACACGAAAATTGATAAAATGGGGGGTTTGCCTGCTCTTGGATTGTTTGACCATGAAAATGGGTCGGTTTTGCCTTGGGGACCAACCGGCTCTATAGCTAAGGTCTTAACGGACGTCCATGACAGATTTTGGCAAAAAACATGTCGAAATTCCGGATCACCAAAAATTCATGGACTATAGCACACGAAAATCGGCAAAATGCGGGGTTTGCCAGCTCTAGGGCTCGTTTGACCTTGAAAATGGGCTGGTTTGTCCGTGGGGAATAATCGGCTCCATAGCTAAGGTCTTATCGGACGTCCATATAAATTTTCGGCAAAAATGACGTCGGTATTCCGGCCTATTTTTATGGTCAAACGATCCCCAGAGATGGCAAACCCCCCATTTTACTGATTTTCGTGTCCTATAGACCATGGATTTTTGGTTATCCGGAATTCCGACGTTATTTTTGCCAAAATTTTTCAAGGACGTCCGTTAAGACCTTAGCTATGTAGTCGATTGGTCCCCACGACCAAATCGGCCCATTTTAATGGTCAAACGAGCCTTAGAGAAGGCAAACCACCCATTTTGCTGATTTTCGTGTGCTATAGTCCATGGATTGTTGGTGATCAGGAATTCCGATGTCATTTTTGTTGAAATTTTTCATCGACATCCGTTAAGACCTTAGCTATGGAGTCGATTGGTCCCCACGGCATAACCGGCCCATTAACAAGGTCAAACGAGTCCCAGAGCAGGCAAACCCCCTATTTTGCCGATTTTCATGTGCTATAGTCCATGTATTTTTGGTGATCAGGAATTCCGATGTGATTTTTGCTGAAATTTTTCATGGCCATTTGTTAAGACCTTAGCTATGGAGCCGGTTGGTCCCCACGGCCCAACCGGTCCATTTTCAAGGCCAAACGAGCCCAGAGCAGGAAAACCCCCCATTTTGGTGATTTTCGTATGCTATAGTCCATGGATTTTTGGTGATCCGGTATTCCGCCGTCATTTTTGCCGAAATTTTTCATGGACGTCTGTTAAGACCTTGGATATGGAGTCGGTTGGTCCCCATGGCCAAACCTTCCCATTTTCAAGGTCAAACGAGCCCAGAGCAGGCAAATCCCCAATTTTGCCGATTTTCGTGTGCTATAGTCAATGGAATTTTTGGTGATCCAGAATTCCGACGTAATTTTTGCCGAAAGGTTCTATGGACGTCTGTTAAGACCTCAGATATAGAGCAGGTTGGTCCCCACGGCCAAAACCGGCCCATTTTCTAGGTCAAACGAGCCCAGAGCAGGTAAACCCCCCATTTTTCCAATTTTTGTGTAATACAGTCCATGGATTTTTGGTGATCCGGCATTTCGACATCATTTTTTGCCATAATTTTTCATGGTCGTCCATTAAGACCTTAGCTTTGGGCCGGTTTGGTCGTGGGGACCAACCGGCTCCATAGCTAAGGTCTTAACTGATGTCCATGAAATATTTTGGCAAAAATTACGCCAGAATTCTGGATCACCAAAAATCCATGGACTATAGCACACGAAAATCAGAAAAATGGGGTTTTGCCTGCTCTGGGGATCGTTTGACCTTGAAAATGGGTCGGTTTTGCCGAGGGGACCAACCGGCTCCGTATCTATGGTCTTAACGGACGTCCAAGAAAAATTTCAGCAAAAATGACGCTGGAATTCTGGATGACCAAAAATCTATGGACTATAGTAAACGAAAATTGGAAAATTGGGGGTTTGCCTGCTCTGGAGTTCGTTTGACCTTGAAAATGGACCGGTTTGCCTGTGGGAACCAACCGGCTCCATAACTAAGGTAATAATGGACGTCCATGAAAAATTTCAAAAAAAATGACGTCGGATTCCAGATAACCAAAAATCCATGGACTACACGAAAATCGGCAAAATAAGAGCTTTGCCTGCTCTGGGCTCGTTTGACCTTTAAAATGGGCCGGTTTGGCCTTATGGACCAACCGACTCCATAGCTAAGGTCTTAACAGACGTCCATAGAACCTTTCGGCAAAAATGACGTCGGAATTCCGCATCACCAAAAATCCATGGACTATAGCACACGAAAATCGGCAAAATTGGGGGTTTGCCTGCTCTGGGGATCGTTTGACCTTTAAAATGGGCCGTTTTGGCCATGGGGACCAACCCGCTCCATACCTAAGGTCTTAACGGACGTCCATGAAATTTTTTGGCATAAATGACAATGTAATTCTGGATCACCAAAAATCCATTGACTATAGCACACGAAAATCAGCAAAATGGGGGTTTTCTTGCTCTGGGCTCGTTTGACCATTAAAATGGGCTGGTTTGGTCGTGGGGACCAACCGACTCCATAGCTAAGGTCTTAACGGACATCCATGAAAATTTTTGGCAAAAATAACGTCAGAATTCTGGATAACCAAAAATCCATGGACTATAGGACATGAAAATCGGTAAAATGGGGGGTTTGCCTCCTCTGGGGCTCGTTTGACCATGAAAATGGGTCGGTTTGGCCTTGGGGACCAACCGGCTCCATAGCTAAGGTCTTAACGGACGTCCATGAAAAATTTTGGCAAAAATGACGTTGAAATTTTGGATCACCGAAAATCCATAGACTATAGCACATGAAAATCGGTAAAATGGAGGGTTTGCCTGCTTTGGGGCTCGTTTGACCTTTAAAATGGGCCGGTTTGGCCGTCGGGACCAACCGGCTCCATAGCTAAGGTCTTAACGGACGTCCATGAAAATTTTCGGCAAAAATGACGTAGAAATTCTGGATCACCAAAAATCCATGGACTATAGCACACGAATATCGGTAAAATGGGGGGTTTGCCTGCTCTGGGGCTCGTTTGACCTTGAAAATGGGTCGGTTAGGCCGTGGGGATCAACCGGCTCCATAGCTAAAGTCTTAAAGGACGTCCATAAAAAATTTTGGCAAAAATGATGTTGGAATTCCGGATCACCAAAAATCCATTGACTATAGCACATGAAAATTGGTAGAATGGGGGGTTTGCCTTCTCTAGGGCTCGTTTGACCTTGAAATTGGGCCGGTTTGTCTGTCGGGATAAACCGGCTCCATAGCTAAGGTCTTAACGGACGTCCATGAAAAAATGTGGCAAAAATCACGACGGAATTCCATATCACCAAAAATTCATGGACCATATAGCACACGAAAATTGGCAAAATGGGGGATTTTCCTGCTCTGGGATCGTTTGACCTTGAAAATTGGTCGGTTTACTGTGAGGACCAACCGGCTCCATAGCTAAGGACTTATCGGGTGTCCATGAAATTTTTTTGCAAAAATCACGTCGGAATTTCTGATCACCAAAAATCCATGGACTATAGAACACGAAAATCGACATAATGGGGGGTTAGCCTGCTCTGGGGCTCGTTTGACCTTTAAAATGGGCCGGATTGGCCGTGGGGACCAACCGGCTCCATAGCAAAGGTCTTAACAGACGTCCCTGAAATTTTTTCGCAAAAATGACATCGGAATTGTGGATCACCAAAAATCCATGGACTTTATAGCACATGAAAATCGACAAAATGGAGGTTTGCCTTCTCTAGGGCTCGTTTGACCTTGAAAATGGGCCGGTTTGACCGTCGGGACCAACCGGCTCCATAGCTAAGGTCTTAACGGACTCCCATGAAAAAGTTCGGCAAAAAATGATGTCGAAATGCCAGATCACATAAAATCCATGGACTATTATAGCACACGAAAATTGGCAAAATGGGGAGTTTTCCTGCTTTGGGGCTCGTTTGACTTTGAAAATGGGCCGATTTTGCCGTGGGGACCAACCGGCTCCATAGCTAATGTCTTAACGGACGTCCATGAAAATTTTCGGCAAAAATGACCTCAGAATTTCGGATCACCAAAAATCCATGGACTATATACCATACGAAAATCGGCAAAATGGGGGTTTGCCTACTCTGGGGCTCGTTTGACCTTGAAAATGGACCCGTTTGGCCGTGGGGACCAACTAGCTCCATAGCTTAGGTATTAACAGATGTCCATAAAAATTTTCGACAAAAATGACGTCAGAATGCTGGATCACCAAAAATCCATGGACTATAGCGCACGAAAATCTACAAAATGGGGGGTTTGCCGGCTCTGGGGCAAATTTTACCTTGAAAATGGGTTGGCTTGGCCGTGGGAACCAACCAGCTCCATAGCTAAGGTCTGAACCGACGTCCATGAATTTTTTTTGCAAAAATGACGTCGAAATTCCGGATCACCAAAAATCCATGGACTATAGCACACGAAAATAGATAAAATGGGGGGTGACTTATCGGGTGTCCATGAAAAGTTTTGGCAAAAATCACGCCAGAATTTCTGATCACCAAAAATCCATGGACTATAGAACACGAAAATCGACATAATGGGGGGTTAGCCTGCTCTGGGCTCGTTTGACCTTTAAAATGGGTCGGATTGGCCGTGGGGACCAACCGACTCCATAGCAAAGGTCTTAACGGACGTCCTTGAAAATTTTTGGCAAAAATGACGTCAGAATTGTGGATCACCAAAAATCCTTGGACTATAGCACACGAAAATCGACAAAATGGAGGTTTGCCTTCTCTAGGGCTTGTTTGACCTTGAAAATGGGCCGGTTTGACCGTCGGGACCAACCGGCTCCATAGCTAAGGTATTAACGGACTCCCATGTAAAAGTTCGGCAAAAAATGATGTCGAAATGCAAGATCACATAAAATCCATGGACTATTATAGCACACGAAAATTGGCAAAATTGGGAGTTTTCCTGCTTTGGGGCTCGTTTGACCCTGAAAATGGGCCGATTTGGCAGTGGGGACCAACCGGCTCCATAGCTAAGGTCTTAATGGACGTCCATGAAAATTTTCAGCAAAAATGACCTCAGAATT
This sequence comes from Solanum etuberosum, assembly GCA_029582245.1. Taxonomy (NCBI): domain Eukaryota; kingdom Viridiplantae; phylum Streptophyta; class Magnoliopsida; order Solanales; family Solanaceae; genus Solanum; species Solanum etuberosum. The sequence goes on from JAJONR010000358.1 coordinate 9,813, forward strand.
CCGGATCACCAAAAATCCATGGACTATAGCACACGAAAATCTACAAAATGGGGGGTTTGCCGGCTCTGGGGCAAATTTTACCTTGAAAATGGGCCGGTTTGTCCATGGGGACCAACCGGCTCCATAGCTAAGGTCTGAACCGACGTCCATGAATTTTTTTCGCTAAAATGACGTCGAAATTCCGGATCACCAAAAATCAATGGACTATAGCACACAAAAATTGAAAAAATGGGGGGTTTTCCTGCTCTGGGGCTCGTTTGACCTTGAAAATGGGTCGATTTGCCCATGGGGACCAACCGGCTCCATACCTAAGGTCATAACATACGGCCATAAAAAATTTCGGTAAAAATTGAAGTCAGAATGCCGGATCACAAAAAATCCATGGACTATAGCACACGAAAATAGGTAAAAATCAGGGGTTTGCCTTCTCTGTGGATCGTTTTACCTTGATAATGGGCCGGTTTGCCTGTTCCGACCAACCGGCTCCATAGCTAAGGTCTTAACGGACGTCCATGAAAAATTTGGGGAAAAAATGACGTCAGAATGGCGGATCACCGAAAATCCATGGACTATAGCACACAAAAATAGGCAAAATTTGGGGTTTGCCAGCTCTGGGGATCGTATGACCTTGAAAATGGGCCGGTTTGGCCGTGGGGACCAACCGACTCCATAACTAAGGTCTTGATGGACGTGCATGAAAATATTTGGCAAAAATGACGTCGGAATTCAGGATCACCAAAAATCCATGGACTATAGCACAAGGAAATCCACAAAATGGGAGGTTTGCCTGCTCTGGGGCTCGTTTGACCTTGAAAATCAGCCGTATTGGCCGTGGGGACAAATCAGCTCCATTGCTAAGGTCTTAACGGACGTCCATGAAAATTTTCAGCAAAAATGACGTCGGAATTCCGGATCACCAAAATTCCATGGACTATAGCACACGAAAATCTGCAAAATGGGGGTTTGCCTGTTGTGGTGCTCGTTTGACCTTGAAAATGGGACGGTTTAACCGTCGGGACCAACCGGCTCCAAAGCTAAGGTCTTAATGGATGATCATGAAAAATTTTGGCAAAACTTGATGTCGAAAAGCCGGATCACCAAAAATCCATGGACTGTAGCACACGAAAATTGGCAAAATAGGGGGTTTATCGGCTCTGGGCTCGTTTGACCAAGAAAATGGGCCGGTTTTGGCCGTGGGGACCAACCTGCTCCATATCTGAGGTCTTAACAGACGTCCATAGAACCTTTCGGCAAAAATTACGTCGGAATTCCGAATCACCAAAAATTCCATTGACTATATCACATGAAAATCGGCAAAATTGGGGGTTTGCCTGCTCTGGGCTCGTTTGACCTTGAAAATGGGAAGGTTTGGCCGTGGGGACCAACCGACTCCATATCCAAGCTCTTAACAGACGTCTATGAAAAATTTCAGCAAAAATGACGGCGGAATACCGGATCACCAAAAATCCATGGACTATAGCACACGAAAATCACCAAAATGGGGGGTTTTCCTGCTCTGGGCTCGTTTGGCCTTGAAAATGGACCGGTTGGGCCGTGGGGACCAACCGGCTCCATAGCTAAGGTCTTAACAAACAGCCATGAAAAATTTCGGCAAAAATCATATCGGAATTCCTGATCACCAAAAATACATGGACTATAGCACATGAAAATCGGCAAAATGGGGGGTTTGCCTGCTCTGGGGCTCGTTTGACCTTGTAAATGGGCCGGTTATGCCGTGGGGACCAATTGACTCCATAGCTAAGGTCTTAACGGATGTCGATGAAAAATTTCAACAAAAATGACGTTGGAATTCCTAATCACCAACAATCCATGGACTATAGCACACGAAAATCAGCAAAATGGGTGGTTTGCTTGCTCTAAGGCTCGTTTGACCATTAAAATGGGCCGGTTTGGTCGTGGGGACCAATCGACTACATAGCTAAGGTCTTAACGGACGTCCATGAAAAATTTTGGCAAAAATAACGTCGAAATTCCGGATAACCAAAAATTCATGGTCTATAGGACACGAAAATCAGTAAAATGGGGGGTTTGCCATCTCTGGGGCTCGTTTGACCATAAAAATAGGCCGGAATACCGACGTCATTTTTGCCGAAAATTTATATAGACGTCCGATAAGACCTATGCTATGGAGCCGATTGTTCCCCACGGACAAACCAGTCCATTTTCAAGGTCAAACGAGCCCTAGAGCAGGCAAACCCTGCATTTTGCCGATTTTCGTGTGCTATAGTCCATGAATTTTTGGTGATCCGGAATTTCGACGTTTTTTTTGCCAAAATTTGTCATGGACGTCCGTTAAGACCTTAGCTATAGAGCCGGTTGGTCCCCAAGGCAAAACCGACCCATTTTCATGGTCAAACAATCCCCAGAGCAGGCAAACCCCCCATTTTATCGATTTTCGTGTGCTATAGTCCATGGATTTTTTGTGATCCGGAATTCCGACGTCATTTTCGCAGAAAATTTTCATGGACGTCCATTAAGACCTTAGTTATGGAGCCGGTTGGTCCCCATAACCAAACCGGCCCATTTTCAAGGTCAAACGAGCCCCAGAGCAGGCAAACCCCCCATTTTGTAGATTTTCGTGTGCTATAATCCATGAATTTTTGGTGATTCGGAATTCCGACGTGATTTTTGCCAAAAAAATTCATGGACCTCCGTTAGGACTTAGCAATGGAGCCGGTTGGTCCCCAAGGTCTAACAGGCCCATTTTCATTGTCAAACGAGCCCCAAAGCAGGAAAATCCCCCATTTTACCAATTTTTGTGCGTTATAGTCCATGGATTTTTGGTGATCCTGAATTCCGATGTGATTTTTGCCGAAATTTTTCATGAACGTCCGTTAAGACATTAGCTATGGAGCTGATTAGTCCCCATGGCCAAACCGGCCCATTTTCAAGGTTAATTGAACCCCAGAGCAGGCAAAGCCCCCATTTTGCTGATATTCGTGTGCTAGTCCATGAATTTTGGGTGATCCAGAATTCCTACGTGATTTTTGCCGAAATTTTTCTAAGACGTCCGTTAAGACCTTAGCTATGGAGCCGGTTGGTCCCGACGGCCAAACCGGCCCATTTTAGAGGTCAAACGAGCCCCAGAGCAGGCAAACCTCCAGTTTTCTGATTTTCATGTCCTATCCATGGATTTTTGGTGATCCGGAATTCTGACTTCTTTTTTGCTGAAATTTTTCATGGACGTCCGTTAAGAACTTAGCTATGGAGCCGATTAGTCCCGACAGCCAAACCAGCCCATTTTCAAGGTCAAACGATCAACAGAGGAGGCAAACCCTCTATTTTGCCTATTTTCGTGTGCTATAGTCCATGGATTTTTTGTGATCTGGAATTCCGACGTGATTTTTGCTGAAAATTTTCATGGACGTCTGTTAAGACCATAGCTATGGAGCCGGTTGGTCCCGACGGCCCAACCAACCCATTTTAGAAGTTAAACGAGCCCAGAGCCGGCAAACCCCCCATTTTGCCGATTTTCGTGTGCTATAGTCCATTGATTTTTGCTGATCCGGAATTCCGACGTCATTTTTGCCAAAAATTATCATGGACGTCCGTTAAAACTTAGCTATGGAGCCGGTTGGTCCCCACGGCCAAACCGGCCCATTTTCATGGTCAAACGAGCCCTAGAGCAGGCAAACCCCCATTTTACCGATTTTTGTGTGCTATAGTCCATGGATTTTTGGTAATCCGGAATTCTGACGTCATTTTTGCCAAAAAATTTCATGGACATCCTTGAAAACCTTAGATATGGAGCTGGTTGGTCCCCACGGCCAAACCGGCCCATTTTCAAGGTCAAACAAGCCCAGGAGCAAACAAAAACCCCATTTTGTTGATTTTCGTTTGCTATAGTCCATGGATTTTTTGTGATCTGGAATTCCGACGTCATTTTTGCTGAAATTATTCATTGTTGTCCGATAAGACCTTAGCTATTGAGACGGCTTGGCCCGAAGGCCAAACCGGTCCATTTTAAAGGTCAAACGAGTCCCAGAGCAGGCAAACCCCCCATTTTGCCTATTTTCATGTGCTATAGTCCAGGGATTTTTGGTGATCCGAAATTCCAGTGTCATTTTTGCCGAAAGTTTTCATGGACGTCTGTTAAGAACTTAGCTATGGATCCAGTTGGTCTCGACGGTCAAACTGGCCCATTTTCAAGGTCAAACGATCCCCAGAGGAGGCAAACCCTCTATTTTGCCGATTTTCGTGTGCTAGTCCATGGATTTTTGGTGATCCGGAATTTCGACGTCATTTTTGCCGAAAATTTTCGTGGATGTCCGTTAAGACCTTAGCTATGGAGTCGATTTGTCCCCACGGACAAACTGGCCCATTTTCAAGGTCAAACGAGCCCAGAGTTGGCAAATCACCCATTTTGCCGATTGCTATAGTCCATGGATTTTTTGGATCCAGAATTCCGGCGTCATTTTTGCAAAACTTTTTCATGGACGTCCGTTAAGACCTTTGATATGGATCCGGTTGGTCCCCACAGCCAAACCGGCCCATTTTCAATGTCAAACCAACCCCTAAGCAGGCAAACCCCCATTTTTCCAATTTTCGTGTCCTAGTCCATGGATATTTGGTGATCCAGAATTCCGACATCATTTTTGCCGAAATTTTTCATGAACATCCGTTAAGACATTGACTATGGAGCCGGTTGGTCCCCACGGGCAAACGGGCCCATTTTCAAGTTCAAACGAGCCCCAGAGCAGGCCCATTTATGTTGCTGATTTCATCCCAAAAGTCAGACAAGTCTGTGAGCCTTTATACAAAAGACTCAGAAAAAACCCAATCCCTTAGGGCTCAGACCAAACCAAAGCTGTCAAAGATGTCAAAGCCTTATTCCAAAATATCCCTTGCTTAGGAAATTCCAATCCTAATGCTTTCATGGTTGTCGAAACAGACGCTTCAGATATTGGCTATGGAGGAATCCTGAAACAAAAAATAGATCCAGAATCTATTGAACAGCTTGTACGATTTACATCCGGGATCTGGAATCCTGCACAAAAAAATTATTCAACTGTTAAAAAGGAAGTCTTGTCTATAGTGCTTTGTATCACAAAGTTTCAATGTCAAATTATCACAGAGTAGGTAAACCCCCCATTTTTCCAATTTTCGTGTGCTACAATCCATGGATTTTTGGTGCAAAATGGGGGATTTGCCTTCTCTGGGCTCGTTTGACCTTGTAAATGGGCCGGTTTGCCGTGGGGACCAACCGGCTCCATAGCTAAGGACTTATCGGGTGTCCATGAAAATTTTTGGCAAAAATCACATCGGAATTTTTTATCACCAAAAATCCATGGACTATAGAACACGAAAATCGACATAATGGAGGGTTAGCCTGCTCTGGGGCTCGTTTGACCTTGAAAATAGGTTGGATTGGCCGTGGGGACCAACCGACTCCATAGCTAAGGTCTTAACGGACGTCCATAAAAAAATTTGGAAAAAATGACGTCGGAATTCTGGATCACCAAAAATTCATGGACTATAGAACACAAAAATCGACATAATGGGGGTTTGCCTTCTCTAGGGCTCGTTTCACCTTGAAAATGGGCCGGTTTGACCGTCGGGACCATCCAGCTCCATAGCTAAGGTATTAACGGACTCCCATGAAATAGTTCGGCAAAAAATGATGTCGAAATGCCGGATCACCATAAATCCATGGACTATAGCATACGGAAATCGGCAAAATGGGGGTTTGCTTGCTCTAGGGCCCGTTTGACCTTGAAAATAGACTGGTTTGGCCGTGGGGACCAACCGGCTCCATAGCTTAGGTATTAACAGATGTCCATGAAAATTTTCAACAAAAATGACGTCAGAATGTTGGATCACCAAATATCCATCGACAATAGCACACGAAAATCGGCAAAATAGGGGGCTTGCCTCCTCTAGGGCTCGTTTGACCTTGAAAATGGGCCGGTTTGGCCGTCGGGACCAACCGTCACCATTGCTAAGTGCTTATCGGAAGTCCATGAAAAATTTCAACAAAAATGACGTCAGAATTCCAGATCACCAAAAATCCATGGATCTTGAGTGCGGAAAAGAAATAGTAAATATAAAGAGGAACTCACTTTATTATATAGACAACAGTCGAGAGACTTGCAAGTTCATAATGAGATTACAAAGAGAGCTATGAAAGATTTTCTCAACTAGAGAAATTTCGGATGCCCTTTAATGGGAAAATGCTAAGTCTTTATATAGACTAAAGAGATAAATGAAGGATAATGGGAATCCTCTTGCTTGCTCTGAGTGGCTACCTTTAGGATTGCCTTATCTTACTTTGATAAAGTTGTCGGCCAATTAGGTGGGTCCATTCAGCTTTTGTGAGTGGAGCTTCCTTTTGGTGAGTGGGGTTGATGCTTCGAATGATTCCACTTAGCTTTTCGTGAGTGTAGCTTTTTGTGAGTGGAGTCTTACTTTTCCGATTAGTCCAAAATACTTTCGGTGGCTGGGTCCTTTCTAATTTATTAATCGATAGAAATT
>JAJONR010000360.1:0-169782 GCA_029582245.1 Solanum etuberosum
TCTCCCCGGATGATACTTGCCACACTTTTGGCAAGTGGGAAATGTAGATCCACTAGAATCATCTCCTTAAGTCTTAGGGTTAGACACCCTATCCTTGTTGAACTTCTTGAACTCTAGTACTATATGAAGTCGGACTGGAGAACTTGTGTCAAAATTGAGAACGACCACTTCCACCGGACCTCGAGTAAGAGAAATCACCAATATCTGTTCTTGCCCTCTTTGACTCTCTAGTATTTTATTTAAGCTTTTTATCCTCAATTTATTGAGCATGAGTCATCAAACGTTATATATCCATCTCATTTATCAACATGGTGTTCTACACTCTTTGACCACCATTTTGGAAACATTCAAAATAAACTTGCTCATACGACTTCTAGAATTGACAATCGTTGTCAGAGCATACTTGGATAATCGAGTGAACTTCAAAGAGTTTCCTTCAAACTCATATTAACTTGCCTCAAGATTATGAATTGTTGGATGTACTAAGTATGAGGGATATGCAATAAAACATGAAACATGATCATAAGGGGACATAATCAAAAATATGATATGCATGACCAAGCTAAGTATAGTAAACCTTTAAAGAAACGTCTTAAATCATGAACATGGTAAATGCATCTTAAAATCATGATAAAAGCAATATAAACCTTTAAGAACAACTTAGTTCATTTCGTGGGATAGTAGCTTTAACCGAAAATAAACCATGTGAGCTATCACATGGAATTCCATGTAACTCCCACATCGAGAAGAGAGAGTCTACTTGCCAAGGTAGAACTCAGTATCGTCTCATATGCTATATGTGGATCAACTATCTAGGCCATTCAAGGCAATCCTATGGGAGCACGTAGTTTGGAACTAGATGTTGCTACTAAACACTACACCATTTGAGCCTCCACCTAAGAGTTCTCTCAGTGCTAAGTTAAATCCCAAAGGAATAGTCATTTTCATGAACCTATAATCATACATTGAGAAGCACAATTCAAATACTAATCCCAGCTCAAAATATCATAGAGTAGCTAATTAAATCTTGAATCAAGCATATGTGAGAAAACCTTTCACCAAACCATGATTCCTTTATATGTGAGAACATCCTTTCACAATTTGATTGATTCTCATCTTAAAGAAACCTAATTCATAAAACATTCATTTATATAAATTATGCATAACTTGATGAAAACCTCAATCATAGATTCATAGTTTTTTTCAAAAATTCATGTCTTATAGGGTTCATAGTCAAAATTCATGATCAATACATGGGTTTATGTGAAAGAAATTGAAAAGCATGTAATTGAGTCAAACAATCATAATATGATCAAAATCAAACAATTGAATCAACACAATTATAACCCATGATGAATTAAATGAAAACCTAATCAAATTGATTGAAATTGAACTTGGAGAATTGAGAAACCTTTGGGCTCAATGGGTGAATGGAACCAATTGATGAAGCCCTAAATACCTTTCTATTCAAAGCCCAAAAGCAATGGTAAAAAGGAGACTTGATTTTGAAACCCAAGCTTCTTCTTTTTTTTTCTTGAGAGAGAATTAGGAAAGATAATTGTGGATGGAAACTGTGGATTTGTGTGAATGAGAGGGTTGGGGAAGTTTTAGGGGTAGAACAGTAATTATAGAACTTAGAATTAGGGGTAAAATGACATAGTATAGGCAATTAATGCATAGGAAAAGACTCAGATATCCTTAAAAATAAATGTCGGATGCCTCTACGGCCCATACTGGTCAACTATAGAACCAACTTCATAAACCTGATTTCACCTTATTTCCAATTAAATCAATCTACGTGTCATCAAATTTTCTATGGTCTGTAGAACTCAAATTTTAATACAAAATTTTACTAAGTCTGGAACTTTCTACGGAATCCATCTACGACTCGTCAACCATTATACAACCCATCATGTTCATTCGTAGGTCAAACTTCAGAACTTAATTTTCCAGAACTCAACTTTTGTTTCTACGATTCACTTACTACGGCCCGTAAGACTTTTTACAGTTCATAGGTTGGACCCGTAGAACCTACCTTAGTTCCAAAAATCAGCATTTTCCATTTTCTTTTGACTTTTCAACTTTCGAGGTGTTATATAAAGCAACCCTAAACTCCGCATGAAATACATGCTTGGCAAAAGGATTGACCAGAGATTGAGGAATTTTGGGTTCCACATTAAAATTCCTTCTCACGGGAGATCTTCTTATAGGCATGTTCTGAAAATGCATAGAACAAGAGTTTAGAAGGAAGACTTCATAATGTCAACTCTATCGCATGACTTTAGAGTAATGAAAGAAGTGGAGTTTCTTAAACATCGCGTAGCTTCATATTCATAAATGTGGCACGCTTCATACTCATGAATAAGAGTCTACTAAATGTGGCTTGCCAGAAACTTAGGACTCTTTATAATCTGATGCTTTGATTACCAAGTTTGTCACGATCTAAGACTAACCCCTAGACGTGTCACGGCGAATAAAATCCCAAGAGACTCTAAACAAGTCACTTGACATAAGCATGACACTAAGCTAAAACATAACTGAAATAAAGAGATACGTGAAATATAAATCTCAACATAAGCATCTCATATGATACCAAATCAGAGTACAAAGACCGTAAAGCATAAATACTATGTATGACTAGATAGGTGTAACTAGGAAAATCCCTAGCTCATGAAGTAAGTCTGAAACTGAAATTCTGAATGAAAATAAAAGAACTCATAATGTGGTCATGCCCGTGAACTATGAGGACTCACCAAAAGCTTATCAATCCAATACTAGCCACGGTCGGATAGAGGAGCATCCAAACCTATATTATGAAATAATAAAGGCACAAGAGATGTATGATGTTAGTACTCGGAATGTACTGAGTATGAGGAAAGATGCATGAGTATAACATGATAACATAAGAAGTCTAAAAAACTTGATAATGCATGATCAAGTAAAACATGTCAAAATCTGATAAGCTAAGTTCATAAAATATAAAGAAGGGCAATGCAATATTCTAAAATCATATCATAAGTAGAAGTCATGACATGTATATAACATAAGCTATTTGGAAATCATATTCTTTTGTGTAAATCATAAAACTGTTGTGGGATTTACCGTTAGCCGACATAAATCATGTGAGTTGTAACATGGAGTTCAGTGTACTGCTCCCATGCTGAAAAGAGAGTTTCCTACTTACCAAGGTAAGTACCATGTTCCTAAGCTTAGGTGAATCCTCTAGCTAATGTATGTTCGAGACAAGTCCTACGGGGGTACGTAGTTATGGGATAAGGAGATTTCTACTAAAGAACTCGGTCTCTACAAACGAGAGAGACTCTATCTCATAAGCTACTCGGTGCTAAGTAAAATCTCAATGGAAATATGCATAGTCATATCATAATCATAATACTTAAAATTGTAAGAATCCAGTAATAACAATCCGTTCATAAACATCATATCATAGAATAGCTCCTTTCAAAATTATGATTTCATATCATATTCATAAAGACACTAATCTAAAGCATCTAAATCATGATCATCTTTTCATAATGAGAGTACTTCAATCCGAGACAACCTTTCTCATAAATCATGTTGACACTTTAGCTAAAAGCATCCTTGATTCTTAAATTTCTTAATTCATAATGCATGCATATCATCAAAGTTTAGTTCATAATCATAAAGTACTCATATAGCATGGGTTCATGTGAAAATCACTAAAAATGTGTTATTATGATAAAATTGTGCATAATAAGATCAATAATGATGAAAAAACTTTAAATCAATAGAACCCATAACATAATCACGAAAGCCTAGAATTTAGGTAAGAATCATAGAAGAGAATTTGAGATTTTTTTGGGACTCAATAGGTGAAGAGGAACCCACTGATGAATTTCTCACATACCTTGATGAACCCTAGCCTTGAATTTGGATTAGGAGACTTGAATCTTCAAGAACCATAATTCACCTTAAGAGAATCCTTGGAGAAGAAAACTTGAGAGCTTTTAGGATTTTGAGAGAGTAAGAGTGTATGGGGAAGTTAGACCTTAGGAAAACTAGTTATAGTCCTTAAGAATAGTCAAGAAACAACGTAGTTTAGGAATTAGTATAGTAGGAAAAGACTCAAATGACCTTGACTAACATATGTTGCACAGCTTCTACGAGACCATGTACGATCCATACATCCTTCCAGGGCCATACTGGTCATCATAGATTAATAACTTGAAATCAAATTTCTGATCAGGAACTACGAACCACAAACCGCTAGCTATAAACCAAAGCACGATCCGTCAATCCTCCTCGTAGAACTAATTTCTTCAAGTACTCACTATTAAAGTCTTACTCAACTCCCTTTTTCTTTCTCAATCCAAACTAATTTTAGAGAGCTCAATCAATGTTTGCAACCACTAATTTTAGGCAAAACTTCAAGACAACAACAGATATATGTATAACAATAAATTTTAGAACTGATTAATCAATACCCATCAGGTGTTACACCCAAATCAAGAACACACGCCCCTAGATACAAATTTAGTTACTTGTAGTGAAAGAAATAGAGACAATACTCATATAGGAGAACTCCATTTCAATATAGGAGAACTCTATCTTTAGCAAAATTACTTAACAAATATGAGATACAAAGCTTATAAGGATGCGAATCTGAGTTTTTTTCCTTAGCAAGCAGGGAAAGTTATTAGCTACTTTATATCACTATAAAATTATCCAAAAGGTTCTTTTCTCTAGACTACTCTGAATTAGGATGAAAATAAATGTAGATTATTACAAATCCATATTCTATCGTTGGAACCTTCAAAAGAAAGCACTTTATCCTCCAAGTATATTTTTACCTTTAAGCTTCCGCTCTTCAACATCTGCTGGATCAGCGGAATGGTGATCAAATATTATTCAACGTCAATCGCATCACCGCTTCAACCTCCAGATTTTTCAGAACACCTGCACCGAAGTCGATGGAATACTGATCAGGAATTGTACAACGCCAAAATGAGTCATTGGTGTTTATACAGTTTTTATCCAATAAAGCAGGAATTTAGCCCCGAGACACCAACTAACTCCTTCATGACGTCGGTCCCTTCGTCGGTGTACTCCAGTGGCTCCAAATTCTTCAACCTTGATTTTTCTGCAGAATTTCTGCACACAAGATATCTAGGGCCTAAATTCTATTAAATTAACATAAAAATATGTCAATAATTCAAAATTTGAGTTTAATGAGTTGATAAAATACCAATGCATCAAACCTCCAAACTTGAACTATAATTTTTCCTCAAGCAAAGCACTCACTAAGTATAGGATTTGCATTCAGCCACAGCCAAGATAGAATTTATATAATTACACACTAGGACACAATAACAAAAACAAAATACTCAAAGCAAAATACTATATATACAAACACAACTCACAATTAATTCCACCATCAATCACTAGGCAAAGGTTTTCTCTTTCTTTTTTCTTTTTAAATCTCTCTCATTCAAAACACTTTAGAAGGACATATCTGAGACAATTTGTCATTCAAGCACAATTTCAAAGCATTTCAATCCAATGACATCAACCTTCAAGGTTTGCCAAAGGATTTGAAACAGTTTATCGCATTCATGTAGTCCAATTGAAATAAAGACTTCATCATCAAAATGAAGGATGCAATGTCACTCACACAAGAGAAAATCTTACTCACAATCATCCATATTAATACAAGGAATTATAGATCAAATGATTTCACTCACTCTCAAAAAGGAATTAAAGCATATACATCGAACCATAGGCTTGCCATGTATGTAGATTGACAAGGCTCAAAATCACCAAGGACTTGTGAGTTTAACTTAGGCTTGGGGAAAAGGATAGGATATCATTTGGTCAAATGACTAAGAAGTCTCCCTAATGCTATCATAACTCTTTTGAGCAAACCGTTTGGTCAAAATCTCCCTAACGTTTTTTTATTTTAATTTATCACCTTTTTTATCCTTTTAATGTTGTTCACTCATTTCAAACATTCATTTTATTCACTCGAGGTATGTTGTCACGATCCAGGGGTACACCCTAGACGTAACATGTCATACAAGACCCCGAGAGGCCTCATATAAGCCACTTAGCTTTCATTACATAAGATAATAGAAATGGGCGGAAATTTAATACATTTTCAACAATATCAAAGTTTCATAACAAAAGCGGAAGTCTTTTACACTTTGTTTCAAAACCAGCTAAAATATAAATATCTTGGGACACATCCCATACAATAATGTCAAAAACATAAAATGAAGGAACATAAGGAAATGGTGGCTATATCCTCAAATGCTATAAGGACTCACCAATCTTCAAGTCTTGCTTCTACTAAGATCCTAGCCACGAGGATGAGAGTCGAGATTTCCGGACCCTACATTTGGATAAGAAATGTAGGCAAGAGTATGATTTAGTACAAACATGTACTAAATATGATAGCTTGCATAAACATCATAATAAACATAAGGTTTAGACAATATAAGTCATAAGCTTAATCAATGCATAAAATAGATCATCATAACATAAAAGGAATACTTCATAAGTAACCTCAAAGCATACTTAGCCAATACATGGGTAATCCTCCACTAGTCTTACTCATCATAGTAGGCCACTTTAGGCCATCGTACAAGCTCATCATCTATCATTCTCATCTTTAGCTTATCTTATATACACTTGAGGGAATCACCTCTTTGCCTTCTCATAAAGGCTCATGGGTAGTCGCATCTTGCCTTACATAAAAGCTAATGGGTAGTCGCCTTTGTCCTTGCTTATATGGTCATGGATATTCGCTCCATGTACATTTTATTGGGATCATAGGTATTCGCCTCCATGCCCAACATCATATGACATGGGTATTAGCTTGCACATCATGCTATAAGGAAACATAGGTAATTACCTCCATGTCCTTTCATATTATAAGATATTGGTATTCGCCTCCACATCTTTCATCATAAGATATGGGTATTCGCCTCCACATCTTTCTATAAGGGATCATGGGTACTTGCATCCATGTCCAATCATTAGGGAATAAGGGTAGTCACCTCTTACTCTCCTCTATAGAAGATAGGGAATCACCTCATATTCTTCTCATCTAGAGGTCATGGATATTCACCTCTTGCCTCATCAATTTAAGTCTTTCGTCTAGATTCATTTTAGGTGAGCAGTCCTTTCAACCTAGAATCATTCAATGTGAAAAAGCCTTTCACATTCATAACATAAGAAATTCATGTGGAAACTATCTCTTCCACAACTATTACATCAATAATCAATAATTCATATCATAAGCTTTACTCTCAAAGCACTACATCTCATTATCATCCAATATGTTTTACTCTCAAAGCAATGTATATCACAATTCATCATATATGCTTCAATCTCAAGAAATTATAATCATAATTCATCAAATAAGCTTAAATTCTAATGTATCACATCAATCCTAGATAGAATACATCTAAACCCATAAATTCTCCTTTCATAGCATAAAACCCATTTTCATCAATTTCATATTTCTAGACATGGGTTAGGCATGGGTACATGCAAATTCATCCTAAAAATATGGAACTCTATCAATTCAATCATAACAATCATAATTCACTCAATTGGATCAATATTCATCAATACCCTCAACATTGAAAGAAATCCTAACTGAAATTGGGGAATCCTAGGGACTCCATGGATGAAAGGATTCCATGGATGGAAAGCCATCATAAAAGCCCACAAATGCTTGAGGAATGGAGACTTGAACTTGACCTTACCTTCAACTCTTCCATCTTCTTCAACTTTCTAGAGAGAGAATTATTTTGAGGAGGAACCCAATTCTTTTGGTGAGATTTGAATGAATGAATTTAGGGGTTAAAATAACTTATATAGGGGTCCTAGACTTAGGTAAAATGAATTCACTTTGTTTTAATTAAAACCTGAAAAGACCCATGTGCCCCTAAAATAACTGTCAATCATTGACCCACGAGACCCCACTGACGGACCGTGGTCAGGAAGACAGACCGTCCTGCACGGCCGTCGATGGTGGTCAGGAACTTCAAACAAAGAACAAATCATGAGGAACTCATTCCCTCAAGCTACAGTAGGAGTAGAAGGAAAAAGATGAGGATATCAAGACATAATATCGACATCGGCCTCCCAAGTAGCACTCTCAACTAACTGATTCCTCCACAATACTTTCATGGAAGCTATTTCCTTGTTTGTCAACTCCTTAACTTGTCGGTCTAAAATCTCAATCAGAACTTCCTCATAAGACAGACTTTCATCAACTCCCAGACCTTCTAAGGGAACTCTAGATGTCGGACCTCCAACACACTTCTGTAACATAGAGATATGGAAAATCGGATGCACGGATGCCAACTCATTAGGCAAATCTAACTCATGAGCAACCTTACCAACGCGTCTCAAAATTTGATATGGGCCTACTAAATGGGGACTAAGCTTTCATTTCTTACCAAACCTCTTTACAACCATCATGGGTGGGATTTCCAAGTAAACCCAAATCATGAACATTAGGAACACACAACGACCTTGATACCTAAGCACACCATCTCCCCCTAGGGAGAAAGCCTCAACAGACTTTCTAAGAACTGTCCCTTTTAATTCTACTAAGGTCGGATCAAGACATTACTTAGCTTTAACTTCTAACACAAAAGACAATTCAAAACCATCTTAAACCATAACACTACCCTTAGGAGAGTCTACTAATGAACATATCAAGGTATTGTCTAAACACCCTCTTCATCTCATCCATAAGTGCTACCGGAGCATTATTCAAACCAAACGACATCACCAAAAATTCATAATGACCATACTGGGTTTTAAATTCCATTCTCAGAATATCATCCTTATTCACCCTCATTTGGTGATAACCCGACCTAAGGTAAATCTTAGAGAAGTAACTAGCTCCTTAGAGTTGGTCAATACTGAAATCCATTTCCTTCACCCTAACTAGGTGGTACATTCCATCCTTAGAAATTATCTTTCTAGCTTTAAGACAAGAGACAAACTCATTCTTTGGCATAGGATTTCCCCCTTCCATTCTAGGATAGGCTCTTTCGAAAACTGAAATCTAACTACACGGGTTCTACAATCAATAGAGCATTCCAAAAGTGCAGCCAATCCATACCCAACATAACATCAACATCTAGCATATCAAGCTCTACCAAATCAACAAGAGTAACTATATAGGATAAGGAGACGGGACATTTTCTATAGACCCTCTCAGTCATCACAGAATCACCTGGGGGTAGAGACAGAAAAATTATCTAACAACACCTCAGGGAGCACATCAAATCTCATAGCCACATATGGCGTCACAAAAGACTAAGTAGCACCGGGATCAAGTAAGGCATAAACATCAAGAACTTTCAACATACATGTAACCATATTGGGAGAACCCTCTTGTTCACCTCGAGTCTGAAGAGCATAGAACCTATTTTTCTTGGGAGTACTAGTACCTGAACCACTTGGACCAGATGAAGGGTAGGTTTGAGACCTACGACGACTATCTCCCTCATTCTTAGCAACTGAAGGACAATTCCTTATCTTTTGATATGTCTTACCACAACCAAAACAAACATTGGAACCCACTAGACATTCGCACGCATGCTTTCTTCCACACTTACCACAATCTGGCAAAGAAGGCCCATTACCACCTCCTTGAGGTTTAGGGTTAGACACCCTCTCTTGGTTTTACCTTGGGGCCTTAGAAGAACCTTGCTTGAAAATTCTTTGTCGATACTTAGGGTGACCATGTCCATCAGACCTAGCATGAGAGAAATTACCATCACCGGTTCTAGACCTCTTATTTTCCCTAGCCCTTACCTTAAGTTTCACCTCTTTAATTTGTTGGGCATGAGTCATAAGATGAGCAATATCCATGTCATGGACTAGCATAGTCGTACGACACTCTTTCACTACCAAGTCAGACACACCCGAAATGAACGTTCTCATCCTTTCCCTAGAGTCGGCAACTATAAAAGGAGCATACTTAGACAATTGAGTGAATCTCAAGGCATATTCTTTCACACTCATATTTCCTTTTCAAGGATTGATAAACTCAAGAACTTTAGCCTCCCTCATCTCAAGAGGAAAGAATCTATCAAGAAAAGCAGACTTAAACCTTTCATATTCTATGAGACCCGCCTCTACCGGTTTTGCTTCGTTCCATTGGTTAAGCCAAATTTGAGAAACCCCATTAAGTTGATAAGCGGCCAGTTCCGCCTTTTCTACCGGAGTCACTCCTATAATAGACAAAATCCTATAAACCTCATCAATGAACTCTTGAGGATCTTCCTCAACCTTAGAGCCATAAAATTCTGGAGGGTTCATCCTAGTGAAGCCCCTCACTCTAGACGCCGTCGTACCCACATTTAGGTTCACGGGGTTCACAACCTCCCTATTGGGTTGAGCCAACACTTGAAAAGTCATCCTAAGCTCTGCATTAGTCACTTGCTCGGCCAAAGGGTCAACCGGAGCTTGAGGATGAGTTCCTTGGTCAACATTTTCTCCCTCGGTCCTTGTAGCCTAAGACCTTCGAGTAGTCATATATTGAAGACCATCGGATAAGGATTAGAAGAGACCTTATAGAGTTAAACTCTATCGCACGACTTAGAGAAATGAAGAAGTGAAGTTTCCTAAACATCTTGTAGCCCCCTATTCATAAATGTGGCGCGCGCTTCATACTTATGAACAAGACTCCACTAGACGTGGTTTTGAGACATCCTAGAACCATTCTAAACCTTGTGCTCTGATTACCAAGTTTGTCACGATCCAGGGGTACACCCTAGACGTAACATGGCATACAAGACCCCAAGAGGCCTCATATAAGCCACTTAGCTTTTATTAAATAAGATAATATAAATGGGCGAAAATTTAAAACATTTTCAACAATATCAAAGTTTCATAACAAAAGTGGATGTCTTTTATACTTTGTCTCAAAACCATCTAAAATATGAATATCCTGGGACACAGCCCATACAATAATGTCTAAAACATAAAATGAAGGAACATAAGGAAATGATGGTTATATCCTCGAATGCTATGAGGTCTAACCTATCTTCAAGCCTTGCTTCTACTAAGATTCTAGCCATTGGGATGAGATTCGAGATCGTCGGACCCTACATTTGGATAAGAAATGTAGGCAAGAGTATGCGTTAGTACAAACATGTAATAAATATGATAGCTCGTATAAACATCAACATAAACATAAGGGTTAGAAAATATAAGTCATAAGCATAATCTATGCATAAAATAGATCATCATAACATAAAGGAATATTTCATAAGTAACCTCAAATCATACTTAGCCAATACATGGGTAATTTTCCACTAGTCTTACTCATCATAGTAGGCCACCTTAGGGCATCGTACAAGCTCATCATCTATCATTCTCATCTTTGGCTTATCTTTTATAGACTTGAGGAAATCACCTCCTTGCCTTCTCATAAAGGCTCATGGGTAGTCGTCTCTTTCCTTACATAAAGGCTAATGGGTAGTCTCCTCTTTCCTTACTTATATGGTCATGGTTATTCTCCTCCATGTTTATTTAATTGGAATCATAGGTATTCGCCTCCATGCCCAACATCATATGACACGGGTATTCACCTCCACATCATCCTATAAGGAAACATAGGTTATTGCCTCCATGTCATTTCATATTATAAGATACGGGTATTCGCCTCCACATCTTTCATCATAAGATATGGGTATTCGCCTTCAAATCTTTCTATAAGGGATCATGTGTACTTGCATCCATGTCCAATCATTAGGGAATAAGGGTAGTCGCCTCTTACTCTCCTCTATTTAATATGGGGAATCGCCTCATATCCTTCTCATCTAGAGGTCATGGGTATTCACCTCTTGCCTCATCAATTTTAGTCTTTAGTCTAGATTCATTTTAGGTGAGCAGTCCTTTCAACCTAGAATCATTCAATGTGAGAAATACTTTCACATTTATAACATAAGCAATTCATGTGGGAACTATTTCTTCCACAATAATTACATCAATAATCAACAATTCATATCATAAGCTTTACTCTCAAAGCACTACATCTCATTATCATCCTATATGTTTTACTCTCAAAGCAATGTATATCACAATTCATCATATATGCTTATCTCAAGCAATTCTAATCATAATTCATCATATAAGCTTCAATTATAATGTATCTAATCAATCCTAGATAGAATACATCTAAACCCACAAATTCTCCTTTCATGGAATAAAACCCATTTACATCAATATCATCTTTCTAGACTTGGGTTAGGCATAGGTAAATGCAAATTCATCCTAAAAACATGGAACTCTATCAATTCAATCATAAACAATCATAATCCACTCAATTGGATCAACATTCATCAATACCCACAACATTGGAAGAAACCCTAACTCAAATTGGGGAATTTCATCTCTTAAATTAGGGAATATAAGGGACTCCATGGATGAAAGGATTCCATGGATGAAAAGACATCATACTGTAATCACAAAGCCCATAAATGCTTGAGGAATGGAGACATGAACTTGACCCTAGCTTCAACTCTTCCTTCTTCTTCAACTTTCTAGAGAGAAAATTATTTTGGGGAGGAACCCAATTCTTTTGGTGAGTTTGAGAGAACGATTTGAATGAGTGAATTTAGGGGTTAGAATAACTTATATTGGGTCCTAGACTTGGGTAAAATTTCCTCACTTTAATTTAATAAAAACCAGAAAAAGACCCATGTGCCCCTAAAATAACTGCCAATCAGTGACCCACGAGACCCCACTGACGGACCATGGTAAGGACGATGGACCGTGCTGCACGACCGTCGATGGTGGTCAGGAAACTATCTGTTGGGCCGTCGAACCACAGGCCCTACCCACGAACCGTGTTCTGACAAATGGTCTGTTGGTCAGGCCGTGGTTCTGGCCTTCCTGGTCTGTTTTGGGGAGCCCATCCACGGACCACTCCTACGATTCGTGGTCCCATCTATTGTCCATGGGTGGCCCTCATGGGTTCGCACCTACAGCTCACCAAGAGTGCTATTTACCCTTTTTCTGGATACGGGGTGTTAAACCTGTGCGCATAATGAGCTAACACCAAAATTTTAATTTACTTATTTTCGATCTTTCATCCATGAATTGACTTAAGCACTTCTCATTTTGAAGTTTATGGTGCTTTATGTTTTTCAGCTCATTCCTCTTTGTTCTTTTGATTCACAAACCCCAAACTTAGAATTTTGCCTACAGAACAACTCATTCAACTTTTATCCCTCGAATAGAGGCTTTTAGCCTACAATTTCCTCATTAACAACTAGAAAGCCCTAAGAGTGCCAAAATAGAGGATTACAAAAGTTCAAGGTATGCATCATGGTGTCCAAAAATAAATTCAATTCAGGCTCAATGGGGATGACTAAGATTAAAATAATATTAGGGAAATTTTGGGTAAAGTAGCTAGTCAAAAGGGGGGCCTAGGTTCATCTCTTGAGCCAAGTCATATCTAGAATTTCATCTTGGAATATATTTTAGGAAAAGTTCTACATAATATGCACATGCAAGAATGATTTAAAACCTTACCATACTAGGCTTCACATACCAAAAAAAACTCAAGTTAGTCTCAAAATCAATTAAACTGGATGACTTTTGAAAAACTACAATGGGTAAAGTTTATCCCCGCTTGTAAATCACAAATCCCAAACAATGAATGTAAGACCCATGACATGAGATTGCTTCAATTTTAGTTTTTCCAATTTAGAATTCATTTTCATCCTTCCTTTCCCATTTATGTATTTCAGATTAAATTAAAGGAAAATTTTTATATAGATAAACATGTACACAAAGAATTTGAACTTATTGAATCACAAAAAATTGTTACAAAAATATGGAAAATAATTTCAGCGATGTCAAATATATTTTCAGAAGATAAAAGACTCTTAAGAGATTTAAAATTCATTGTAGGGAAAGCTTTCAACCTAATTAGGCGGAGAATGGAATCAAAGCAACTGTATCAGAAAATTTGGATCGAAGTCCTACCGGTGAAGATCTCATTCTTTCTATGGAGATTATGCAAAGCTAAGCTGGCTGTGCATGACATAGTGAGGAGGTGTGATACATGATTAGTTACATTTACAGTTGTTAGTTAAAGACAGTTAGTTAGCTATAGTGAAAAGTAGTTAAGAGTAGTAGTTGGTGACAGATTATGTTTTAGCTTAAGAGTTCAATTCGTTCAATTCCATTACTATATAGCTTCTAATCAATTAATTGTACAATAATGATATGGAATATAAAAATTTCTCTTTCTCTTTCTAAACTCTCTCTGTCTATTCTTCTTCTTCTTCTTTACTAACTGTTTTCTCGAGAAAATCCTGAAACAGTGCTTCGATCCTCGAATTCATTGTGAATTCCTGCAATCGAGTAACATTGGTATCAAAGCTACTTTATCCTTTGATTTTAATGGCGAAAGGAACAAGATCTGCTGATAATTCTCCAACATAAATGGGGGAATTGAAGGAAATGATGCAGAATTTGGCAGAAAAAATGGGAACGTTGGCAGGGGAAGTTACAAACCTGAAGAGATTGGATCAAGTGGTCATAGAATTGAAGGAGCAATTGGTCACTAATCGAGAATTTGGGAGGGAGAAAAATCCTATGGAACAAGATGGTCCTTCGACTGCAAGACATTCTGATGAGAGAATTCACCACTCTGAAGGGAGAAGTCACAGACCCAGGAGTCCTACCACTTACAACACTCATAATTCCAATTTCTCAAGGTGGTCGAGAATGGAATTTTTGAGATTTTCTATAGAGGATTTGAGATCTTGGTTGTTCAAGATTGAGCAGTGTTTTTCAATGGAAAATGTTACTGATGAAGAAAAGGTATCAGTTGAAGCCTTGCAATTGGAAGGAGAAGCTATTCAATGGCATCTCTCTTTTATGAGATATAGGCAATACTTACAACCCGCTACTTGGACCGAGTATATGATAGCCATGGTTGACAGATTTGGTATTGACTTCGATGACCCTATGGAGGAGATTAAAAAGATCAAACAGGTGGGGAGCGTGAAGGAGTATCAAGCTATATTTGAGAGACATCTGACTAGGGTGAAACTTTCTCAAGAAAATGCTATTAGCTGTTTCATTGGGGGGTTAAAGTCTGAATTGAATATTGCTGTGAAAATTACCAGTCCTATATCATTGTCTCAGGCTTATAAAAGGGCAAGACTAGAGGAGGCCTATCTTGCTGCGATAAGGCAACCAACTGGACTTCAGAGTTATAATTCCTCTAGGAGGATAAGTGATCACAGAATGCAGAGTAAACCAGGGTTATTACCAACACCAAGCACTAGTCATTCAGGGCCACACAAAGGTGTTAATAGGAGGACCTTGAGTATGGAAGAGATGAATGACGGAAGATCTAAGGGCCTTTGTTATTTATGTGATGAAAAATATTTTTTTGGGCACAAATGCAAGAATGGTAAGCAGTTATATCTGTTAGAGATAGAAGAACAAGAAGGAATGGAGGTTGATCCAGTAATAGAGTTGGATGGGCCATTGGAGGGTCAAGAACTAGAACTTGAAAAATCCTTGGAGCAATTGGAAATCTCTATTCATGCCTTGAATGGTTCTTTGGGATTTAGGACATTGAGGGTCACTGGTTACCACTCTAGAGAGTCATTTCACATCTTAATTGATACAGGAAGTTCACACAACTTCATTGATCCAGAACTAGTCAAGCAGTTAGGATGCCAGATCAGATCTATTCATCCTGAAAGGATTGCAGCAGCCAATGGAAATGATATGCAAGTAGACAAAATGTGCAGCATTTCTTGGTTATTACAAGGTGCTGAGTTTTCAGCTGATTTCTTGTTATTACCACTAGGGTCTTGTGGAGTGGTTTTGGGTGTTCAGTGGTTGTTGACTTTGGGAGATATCAAAATGAATTTTCGGAAGCTCACAATGGAATTTTATTACAAAGGGAAGAATCATTGTCTTAGAGGAGCAGGAAGCCAGAATACATCTTCAGGAGCTGGGAAGTTAGCTAAAATCTCAGGTAATCAGTCTCAATTATGCATGATACAAGTAGTTCCATCTATGTTTAATGATTTACAATGGTATGCAACTGAAAACAATGAGACACTAGAGACAGACAACCGCTTGTTAAGCCTTTTACAATAATTTCAACTTTTGTTTGAAGAACCTACTGAATTACCTCCTTCTAGAGGTGTGTTTGATCATAGAATTGTATTGCATAATGGGACCGAACCTGTGAACAAAAGTCCTTATAGATATCCTTCTGTTAAAAAGGATAGCATTGAAGGGATAGTACAACAAATGTTGGATCAGGGAACTATCAAACCTAGTTGCAGCCTTTTGCATCACCAGTGATTTTAGTGGGGAAGAAGGATGGTATATGGAGGGTTTGTGTAGACTACAGGGACTTGAACAAGTATGCTGTCAAAAACAAGTTCTCGATTCCGATTGTGGAAGACTTGTTATATGAATTGGGAGGGTCTAGATTCTTTTCCAAAATAGACTTAAGGTCTGGATATCATCAGTTAAGGATGGAAACTGACGATGTACCTAAGACTGCTTTTTGGACTCACTCTAGTAACTTTGAATATTTGGGAATGCCATTTGGTTTGTGAAATGCACCAGCAACCTTTCAAGGCTTAATGAATTCTATCTTCCAGAATTCCTCAGAAAACAAGTCCTAGTTTTCTTTGATGATATACTGATTTATAGCAGTAATATGGATGATCATCTGAATCATTTGAGAGCTATGTTTGAGGAGATGCAACTGCACCAACTCTTTGCCAAGAGGAGTAAGTGTTTTTTTGGGGTCTAGAGGATTGACTGTCTTGGTCATTTTATTACAGCAGAAGGTGTGAGTACTGACCCTCAAAAAATGGAAGCTATGAAGAATTGTCCTACTCCTACCACCCTTAAGCAGCTAAGGGGATTTTGGTGTTTGGCTGGATATTATAGGAGGTTTATTCAAGGATTTGGTGTGATTTGTAAACCATTAACTGATCTAACAAAGAAGGATAGCTTTAAATGGTCAACTACTGCTGATTCTGCGTTTACACAACTGAAGAAAGCATTGACTCAGGCCCCTGTGTTAGCCTTACCTAATGTTCATAAGACATTTGTGGTGGAGACTGATGCAAGTGGGTATGTCATAGGGGCAGTCTTAATGCAAGAAGGACATCCCATAGCCTTCATCAGTAAAGCCTTATCACCTAGACATGCAGCATTATCTGTCTATGATAGGAAGTTGTTAGCAATTTTATAAGCAGTAACTAAGTGCTGACAATACTTGTTGCACAAAAAGTTTATCATAAGGACTGATCAGAAGGCTCGGAAATTCCTTATGGAGCAGAAACTACATATCAACTCTCAGCTTCTTTGGTTGACTAAGATGATGCCTTTTGATTATTGTATAGAGTACAAAAGAGGAGTGGATAACAAAGTGGTTGATGCACTCTCAAGGATCAATGGGGCGGAACTCCTGGCCTTTGTAATTTCTCCTACCAACACTGAATTATTTCAGGCTATAGTAGATAGCTGGGAATCAGATCAGGAGCTCAAACTACTCATCCAAGAGTTGCAGACTAACCCTGATACACATAGACATTTCACTTTGACTCAAGGTCAATTGAGAAGGAATGGCAGACTAGTGGTCGGCAAGGTGGTGGAACTAAGGAAGAACATTATGACCTTGTGGCATGCTTCTTATATGTTGTGGTGAGACTACATAGACTACCTGATACTATTACTAGTGATAGAGATGCTGTCTTTTTGAGTTCTTTCTGGCAAGAGTTGTTCACCTTACAAGGGGTACAACTAAACTTATCATCTGCCTATCACCCTCAGTCTGATGGCCAAACTGAGGTCCTCAACAGATTCCTTGAGACATATCTTAGATGTTATTGCAATGAAGATGCTTCCAGTTGGTTTTCTTGTTTACCTATGGCCGAGTATTGGTACAATACCTCCCATCATTCAGCTATCTAGACTACTCCCTATGAAGCTTTATATGGACGTCCACCTTCATTACACTTTCCTTATGTTCCTGGCGAATCTATTTCAGCATAGGTTGTTCATACTCTCCTAAATAGAGAGCTTAAGCTACAGCTACTTAAGCATCACCTATTAAGGGCTCAACACAGGATGAAACAACATGCTGATTCTCACAGGAGTGATAGGCGTTTTGAAGTTGGTGATTGGGTATACTTCAAAGTTCAGCATTAAAAACAAGCAACTATTGCAGGTCATTGATTTCATAAGTTGGCTACTAAGTACTATGGTCCATTTCAGGTTCTTAAGAGTGTAGGTCCAGTTGCTTACACTCTCTTATTGCCCAGTTTGGTGAAGGTTGATCCCACAGTTCATGTTTCCCTATTGAAGAAGTGTTATGAACTCCCAGCACAGATATCTTTTCCCCTGTGGTTGACTTAGCCAATTCACACTGCCCTGATCCTGAGTTGATACTGTAGAGGAGAATGGTTAAGAAGGGTAATAAATTTGTGGCAGAACTCTTGGTTAAATGGCATGGGTTACCAGCAGATGCTGCTACTCGGGATAAGGAGGTGGGACAAGCTCTATAGACTCTGTTAGCCACAATAGATTCACCAATAGGAGTAGAGATAGAAAAAGGGTCTAACTATACATCCGGAGAAACATCCAATCTCATAGCCACATATGGCGTCACAAAAGATAAAGTAGCACCGGGATCAAGCATAGCATAAACATCAAGATGAAAGACATTCAACATACCGGTAACAACATTGGGAGAATCCTCTTGATCATGCCGAGTTTAAAGTGTATAGAATCAATTTTGCTTTGAAGCATTTGAACCCGAACCACTAGGCGGCGCTTGCCTACAACTGTTTCCCTTCTCGACTCTAGATGGAATATCTCTAAAGTTGTGACAACTTTTACCACTACCAAAATAGTTATTCGTACCCATCAAGCATTTTCCCGAATGACTCTTGCCACACTTTTTCCATGTGGGAACCGAAGATCCATTTCCTCTTTGAGGCTTACAGTTAGACACCCTATATTTTTTGAAATTAAGAGTCTAAGAATTGGAGGAACCTTTACTGGAAAACCTTTTTCGGAATCTCAGCCGACCATGTCCATCGAACCATGAATGTGAAAAGTCACTATCACTAGTCTTTGCCTCCCTAGACCTTTTTTTAAGCTTCT
Source organism: Solanum etuberosum (assembly GCA_029582245.1). NCBI lineage: Eukaryota > Viridiplantae > Streptophyta > Magnoliopsida > Solanales > Solanaceae > Solanum > Solanum etuberosum. The sequence goes on from JAJONR010000360.1 coordinate 19,180, forward strand.
CATCTTCAATTTGTTGAGCATGAATCATTAAAAAAGAAATATATATTTCCTTAATGAGTATGGCGGTACGACATTCCTTAACCACCATTTCAGACTATCCCGAAACAAACTTGCTCATCTTTACCCTAGAATAGGCAACCATAGAAGTAGCATATTTTGACAATTGTGTGAATTTTAAAGCATACTCTTTCAAACTCATATTCCCTTGACGAAGGTTATTGAACTCAAGTACTTTTGCCTCCCCCATTTCAAAGGGAAAGAACCTATCAAGAAAACCAACCTTAAATTTCTCCCAATCAAGGGGACCCGCATCAACTGCCCTCTCTTCCTTCCATTGATTGAACAAAACTTAAGCAACACCCTTAAGTTGATAAGCGGTCAATTCCACCTTTTCCACCGGTGTCACTCCCATGATCATCAAAACCTTTTACACATCATCAATGAATTTTTGAGGAGCTTCCTCAACCTTGGAACATTGAAACTCTAGGGGATTTATCCTAGTGAAGTCCCTCCTCATGGTTGCCATGGTACCCACATTTGGATTCACAGGAGCATTAACCTCTCTATTGGCTTGAGCCATCATAGCTTGAACCAATACTTGAAAAGTGGGTTGGAACTCTGCATTGGTCACTTATTCAGTCAAAGGGTCAGCCGAAACTTGAGGAGCTTCTTGTTCCATATTCTCATTCTCATTCCTTCTAATGAATGCTCTTCGAGAGGCCATATCCTAAAAAGCACCGGATAAGGATTATAAGAGAGACATATAGAGTTAAACTCTATTGCACGAATTTAGAGTGATGAAAGAAGTAGAGTTTCCTAAATTTCTTATAGCTTCCTATTCATAAATGTGGTGCGCTTCACACTCATGAACAAAACTCTACTTGATGTGGCTTGTGATACATCCTAGGACCTTTCTAAACCTTGTGCTCTGAATACCAAGTTTTTCATGACCCAAAGTATACCCTAGGTGTAACATGACATATAGAACCCCGAAAGACCCTACACAAGCCACTTAGCATACATCATATAAGATAATAGAAATAAAGGTTTCAAAAGTAGCATTTATATATTCCAAAAGAGTGTGACAAAGCGGAAGTCTAAAAAAGTCTCTACAAGCCATATAAAACATCATAATGAGTGGTTGGGACGTAACCATACATCATCTGAAAACTAGAAAGACATAAAGCAAGAAAAAATGTCTCGGTCCTTAGAACAAGAGGACTCACCAACTCTTGAATCAGATAGAGTGATCAATTAGCCCTGAGTGTGAGAGGTAGGAGCACAGGACCCTACATTAATGAGACAGTATAGGCACAAGTATGGATTAGTACATGAAATGTACTAAGTATGGGACAATATGTATAAATATGCATGATAGCATGGAGAGTTTAAGCATATGAGATATGACCAACATTTGAACATTTAAAGGCTTAAAGAAGCAACAACGTATAAATCATAAGATATGGTCAATGCATTTCAAAATAAGAGACATAGGAAAGCTTTGAAGAAACATAATTGTTTTCATGTGATATTAGCTTTAACCGACAATAAGACCATGAGAGCTATGTCATGGAATCCAGTAAATCCCTCATACTGAAAGAAGGGGATTCTACTTGCCAAGGTAGAATCTGTACACATCATCTTTTGCTAAAGTGGATCCACTAGCTAGAATTTAATACAATCCTACGGGGGCACGTAGTTAGGGACTAGAGGTTGCTACTAGAGACTTCCCTATTTGAGCCTCTACCTCAAAGCCCTCTTGGTACAATGTCTAAATCCCAATGGAATAGATAACAATCAAATATCATTATAACATAGGAAAGACAATGATCAATATCAATACACATCTTAAATATCAAAACATAGAATATCTCCTTAAATTACAATTCAAGCATAGGTGAAAAAACCTTTTACCAGTGTGAATCCATATGTGAGAAATACTTTTCACAATCGTGATCATATTTGTATGTGAGAAAACCTTTCACAACAGCATTGATACTTTCATCTAAAAGCAACCTATCATAATAAACATCATTTTCATAAGACATGCATAATCCTTCAAAATTCATATTTCATGGGTTCGTGGGTTCTTCATAGGTTCAGAGTTGAAAAATCATGAGTCATGCATGGGTACATATTATTTAAACTAAATATCATGTAAGTACATTAAATCATGCAATAAGAGATTGGGACAATAATTTGAATCATAACATGGATGAAATACAATGGAAAACTAAGAAGAACCCTAATTTGACAAATTGAATTTTAATTGAGAATTGCAAACCTTGAGGACCCCATGGAGTAATGGACTCCATGGGTGAATAGCAAGGTATATACCCACATACCTTGCTATTCATAACCCAAGATAAATGGTGAATTGATAACTGATGTACCATGGATTTATGGTACTTTAATGCTTTAAACTTGGAGTTTTGTGTGTGTCTTAAGTATTTATTAGTAGATTTGATGGTATTTTGCTTGGATTTTGCAAAAAAATAGGTTTTTGGAATAGTTGGAGTGAAAAGATTGAATGCAACAGTGTTTTTGAGGTTGACAACTCAACCTACGAGCCGCAGGATTTTCTATGATCTGTAGGAATGACTCGTGGTTCGAAGAATTGATTTTTTTAGCTAAGTGTAAAATTACGGAAGCAAATGACAAGTCGTAGGAACTTCTACGAGCCGTAAAAACCAATCATAGGAATCTTCAAAGATGTTGAGCTCCAGTACCAGAACAAGATTGCAAGGATAGATCGTACTAAGTTCTACGAGTCATAGATCATGTCCGTAGAAGGTATTCGGATAGCCTTTTGAAGAATATGCCTTTTACGAGTGTGACCTATGAGCCATAGGCTGACCTACAAACCCTAGATCATGACCCGTAGAGTTAACTGTCCAAACCACTCTTCCTGTATTTCCTTTTTCTACTTTAATTAGGATTTGGTATCTATAAATATTAGCTGTAATTTTCATTTTTAAGAGTTAGACAATTTTATATTGTTAGTTTTGGCTTTGAGAATCAATTTGCAATCACTTTGTGCATTTAATTTCTTAAAGTGTGGTTTATAATATTGGTTTTTGTTCATCAATTCAAGATTCCAGATTTCTTCTACTCTACTTATAAGTTCATGTTTAATTTTACCAAACATATTATGAATTGTGATCACCCAAGCATGAATAGCTAAATCCACAACTAGGGTTGTGGGAACCACGAGTAATTAACAATTAAGCAATCCTTGAATAGTATTTATGCATGTATTATTAATCTCTTCGTTTTGATTACTTTTTATTGGTGCGCAACATTAGAACTCGTCTTATTCCTACTTGCCCGAACAAGGAGGTAACGAATGAGAAAAGAGATTAAACAACGGAGATTTAGCATTGATAAACTGCTATCTAATAGCCTAACCTAAAGATGTGAGGGCTAATCTGGGGTCAAGGGTAAGGGTTAGTAAAGCATACACTCGTAGACCGACCAAGTTGCGTAATGAAATTTCCTATATGAATGACCAATCACTTTTCAGATACCTAACTTACCGACTTTGCATGTTAAACACTAGATATGGGTTATTATGATAAGGTTTATTGCATTAAAAACTTGTGGGGAGCACATACACCTTAGTTTTATCCTTTATTGGTTTAACAAAACATTAAATCCTATTACTTGGTTACTTGTTACTATAAATAATCAGTCAATATTTTGTGTTACAAACCCCACCCCCCTTTTACGAATATAATCTGACGAAAAGTACAATTAATAAGTTAATTAGCCTATGTCTAGGCCTTTTTCCTTGTGGGATCGATCGTAACCTCTGTTAGGTTATTTATTTGAAAACGATCGCTTATAATTATTTAAGGAGAGGTAATTTGAGCGTATCAAATTTTGGGCGTTCAGAAGACCACTATTCTTCCGTTTTCTTGCTTAATTTTTAGGTTGTGTGGAGAGGCCACTGTTCCACTGATCACTATTGATAAGTTTATTGAGGTAACTAAGACCATGGATGTCGGTCTGATTCGTGATGAGACCAACCCCGCAACACCAAGATGGGGTATTCAGTTTGCTATGTCGCCTATGGGAGAGGCACTTGCACTTGAGAAACCAAAAGAGGCATTCCAGCCCATTCTATCGAGCCTGCTAGGACTTCTCCTCCATCTTCTTCCAGCCCAAATGTTAGCATGCCACGTGCTACACCTACATCAGCTTACTCCATGTTGCCTTTAGCCATACACCAAAAGTTGGAGACTTAGACAGCGATACTACTACAGCATATTCGGCAATGGATGAGGAAGGTAGTATAAGATTCAGAGGCATGGATACATAGTATTATTGAAGAGAAAATTCAGAGAGTTCATCAGAGGATTGATGACTTCGAGCTATGGAAGCTAGACCGGCCCCAGCCAGCATAGACTTTAGATCTCTCAGGATTCCAGACTGAGTTGACCACACTTCGAGCGGATATAGACGTAGTAGTTGTTACTGGCTCATCTGCGCAAGAACCTTCCTCCATTGATGTTGGAGGCTATGTTCTCTTTTCTTTATTTGGTGAGGCATACCCTTCTAGTGACCCTCCTCTTGCGCCTGGAAAGCGTACACAGACTTCTGATGCTACCATTGAAGGACTAAGGAGCTACGAGCACGGAAGAAGGAGCGACGTGATTTTGAGGGTGCACAATGATAGTCGTTAGCAGATGAGGAGTTGCGATGGCAAAGAGAGTGGGAGTTCGCAGCTGGAGATTTAGGTTCGAGGGGCACTATTGATGGGGCTCGTAAGATTATTTCAGGGGTAACTACTAATGGTGCTCCTCAGATGATTTTGGGGGGCACTATTGATAGTGCTCCTTAGGTTATGTTAGAGGGCATTACTGATGGTGCCACACTAGTTGATGCAGAGGTTCTTGTTGTTGCAATAGGGTCCACATTGATGGACCCCACGCCTCTGTTTAGTTCTTCGATGCTTAGGCGCCATAGGTTTGTATTCACCCTTAGTTCTTTTTTTTGTACATTGAAGGCATTACACCATATTTTATGAGGGGGTGGGGTGAATCTTTAATGAGTGTAAGGGTGAAGTTTGAATAACCCAAGCACTCTACTTATGCCTTAGGGTTTTCTTGCATATGTTCTTTTTCCCCGAGGATCATTTACTTTCTGTTGAACCAGCATGTTTAGGATGTAAATTGTAGAAGTACACTAGAAATAAAAGCATGATAGCAATAGATCATGAAATTGATACCTAAAAATTTTAAGATTTGTGCTATATATCTGTGTGATTGATATGTCAACTGTGTAGGATCTTTGTATGATATGATAGGAACCGATTGGATAACTTGACTTAAGCTGAAACATGAACCAGATACACTTATAATTTGATAAGTGAAACAATGTGCCATGTGTGTGAGATTAGTTGTTCATTTGTACTGTATATACCAATCTATAACTTGCCCCGTTAGTCTTGCTAAGATGATATAACTATGAATTAGGAAAGGATCATAGGGCATTGTTGAAATTGAGTCCACTTAAGCCTAAAAAAACCAACCAAATGAAAAATGCTCCCTTCGATCCAAATTATTGAGCCTGAATTAGACCATTCTTTCACGTCACCCAACTCACCTTCCCCGTTAAAATTGTTAACTTGTATTTTGTCCCTAGTCCCTCCTTAGACATCGTGCAGCTCAACTTAGGTGAAAAGCTTAAGTTGAGAGTGTCTACTACATAGGAAAGTGTTACCCTTTGTTGTGGCCCTGGTTCGTTCTTGGACATCGTGTACCTCAACTCAGGCTAAAAGCCTAAGTTGAGGGTTGACACTAGAGAGGAAAACAAGAAAAGGAAAGGGGTATGAAAAAAGTTGTGTAGTGAGAAAAGAGAAAATAAAAGATTAAGATAGTGTGATAGCGTAAGGAAAATAAAAGGGTGAGAAAGTTGAAGAAAACGTTTAAACAAAAAAGAAATGCAAAGAAAAGGCACACCCGAACTTCAATGAACAATAAGGTGAAAAGAAAGAAAAATGTGATACCCGGATTTGTTGTAAAAGAGGAAGCTAACAAATGTAATGTCAAGGAGGTAATAAAATTCACTTAAAATCCATATATATCATACATGACCATAAGCCTATGTTATAAGCTAAGAAAGACCTATAGCGATTGATAACGCTCAACTACACTTCATCCAATTTTAAGTGTAGGCGGTCACTAACAAGTATAAACCTAACTAAGAGTTGGGGTCGATCCCACAGGGAGTGATACGGTAGAGAATTCAATTAAGAAGTAAAAATGTGTCCTAATCATTTGTAGAAGTAAAGGGTTCGTAACATGAAAACAAATCACGAAGTTTAAATAATTATTATCAAACGAGGGGGGAGAATAAGTAAACAATTTACGACAAAGAATACTTAACAAGGGAAGTAAAAAATTAGAGATTGGACCTTAAGAATGTGATCAGTCGCATGCTAATTTCGTGTAATGGGTAGTTACTAGTTACTTAAAGTTGTTGAATATCAATGGGTAGGTAGGTTTTGAATACAATATCCATCTCTCAATCAACTATTGTGTTTCAAGTAAGTTCTCTCGAACCTCTACAAGCTTAACACTACCAAAAAACCTAATTCCTCAATTAATCCACTCTTTCAAGCTGGGCTTGTAAAGATGCAATCAAATCCAGTTTCTCAACTCCACTAAAAATGTTAAACAAAGTGAAAAGTATGAAAACTCTCAAAAACCCAGAAGTAAACAGTGTGGGACTTCTTTTCTTCTTTCAAAAATTATATTTATACATTCCCAAAATTTCAGCACGGAGTCAACTCGGCAAAGTAAGTTGGGATCGCCGACCAATTCGGCGATCCGCCGACTTGCTCTTCTTCTCGCCTTTTGGCTTGGCTCCTCCATCAAACTGTTCTGGAACTTTTGGCGAGCTTGATCTCTATCGCCGACCCATTCAGCGCATCGCCGACCCATTCGGCGCATCGCCGAATCACCATTTTGTTTTCCAAGTTGGTTTGGTCCATGGGCTACTTCGCTGGAACTTTAGGCGAGCTGGAGGCCCACTTGACAAGTTGCCGAGTGAGTTTTGCGAGCTTCAGCTTCTCTTTTCTTCAACTTTTCCAGTTTTTTGCTTCTTTTTGCATCACAAAGTCCTTGCCTCACTCTTAAGCCTTCATTGCTGCATATCAACATATTAACATCAGTTATGAGTGTAAAATAGGCATTGAGGACACTAAATCATTGAATAATAAGCCCTAAATGAGTCAAAATTCTTGACTCATCAACACCCCCAACTTAAACTTTTGCTTGTCCTCAAGTAAAACACAAGATCAATCAAGCCAACAAGGATGTCTACAAATAGTGCTACTTGAGACTCAACATGAATGCACACAAGGTTCAATCCATACATGCAATGTTCAATTGTGCACTAAAAGTTTAAAACTATGACTAGCCATCATCAAATAGTGTTCAAGTTCACAATACTCCCAAATGCAAATTCATGCTCAATAAGAGTATTTGAATTCCCTCACATCAAGAATGATTCCATGCTCTCAAAAATCCAATCAAAGATTACAATTTAAGGAACCAAAATCAACTCTCACGCTCTCAATGAGAAACACATGCACGATTTTACCCATAGGCTTGCCAGTATTTTCCAACCAACACATCGTTGGCTCATGCAAGAATGAGAAAAACATGCACGAATTTACCCATAGGCTTGCCAGTATTTTCCAACCAACACATCGTTCGGCTCATGCAAGATCAAAAAGGTCTTTCAAGGCTTGTAACTGGGATGAGGGTAAATGTATGATCATTTTGGCTTAGTGACTTCTACCTTCATGAAGCATGGCTCAAATTTCACTTCTTCTCCTTTTCTTTCATTCTTTCCATCTTCTCAACCCATCCTTGGCATATTCAAAGCACACAAAAAATTTGGTATAGTTCATCGGACACCCCTTTTATTTCTACAATGTACAATTAATACAAATTTTTCATTTCTTTTCTTTTGTTGTTTTTCTCTCGTTTTTTAATATGGAGGGGTTCCATCTTTTTTCCTCAACACAAGTCTCCAAGGATGGATTTCATGAACTTCTTTCTTGATTTCTTTCCTCATTCTTACCATACCCCCAACTTAGGATTTTGGCCTAAGTTGGCTATTCAAACAGGCTAATTGCTTCACGAATGTTTTAGGTGGGGAGGAAAAGGTCATTTGTGTTCATGTTTCATTCAAAGAAAAGGTTAGTCTCAAATGGTGCCAAGCTAGGTTCACACACTCACAAGGTGGTCTCACAAAAGGTATAGCAATTGTGTTCACTCTCGAAAATTCATGCCTAAGACCATTTCCTTCGTTCACCAAAATTAGTCAATCGGACCAACAGGGCAAGTTCTAGATATCGCCATGCATATATTTTAAGTAAACCTCACCAAATGCATTCAACACAATCATCGATCATGACTCTACAAGTTAAGCTCGCGTGCAACGATCATTGCAAGACTCACCTCGACAATTCTACTAGTCACAATGAGATGCTAAGAGTTTACATAAGACTTTTGCAACTCAAATTTCCTCATTGGGCTTGCACAACATATTGTTCATCAAGAGCACTATTCAAGTCATCGGTATTGGTCGCAACTGACACTAAAATGTACAAGAGAACATCAATAACATTCAAAAATCAAGCAATCAAGAGAGAGATCAATGAGATAAAACCAACAATGGAGGACCTTCACCCCACCAAAAAAAACTAAGCAGTGTCCTCAATGCATATAAAAACTAATTGGAATAATAAAAAGGGGAGTAAGGGTCACTGAGTGAAAGGATCGGAGTCGAAATAGCTCTTCGATTCACTTGCCAATCAGAGAACAGTACCGATGGCACCGAACCACTCGACGAATCGCCGAGTACATTGCAGCTCGCCGAAATATACAGAAAGCTAGCCTTTCATTTAAGGAAAAAGGGAGAGATTGATAGGCCTTGCTTAGTCAACTCAGAGAACCGCCAAATTGGCTGTAGTATCGCCAAATGTTTCAGATCTGTCCTCAATCTTGTCTTTCAAAAGGGCGATGCATTTGGGCGGTCGTAGGGATCATTTGGCGATTCGCCGAGTGAGTCAATCCCTCACCGAATTTCCATTCTTCCACAATAAGAGCTCCAACCTACACATCCAGAAAACGTTATTCCAAATGACAAAAAGGAACTAAAACATGGGTTGCCTCCCAAGAAATGTCATAGTTAACGTCGTGGCACGACGTGGAAATGCATTTAAGCATCTTCCAAATACACCACTTCAATCATTGACAAGTCTAGGCATTCTCCAAAGTAAATCTTCAATCGTTGCTCATTCACCTTGAACACCGACCCCTCCTTGCTTTCAACTTCTATAACCTCATTAATGAACACACGAGTCACTTTGAACGGGCCAGATCACTAAGACTTGAGTTTTTCTGGAAAAAGTCTCATACGGGAGTTGTAAAGCAAGACAATATCACCGACTTTAAACTCTTGTTGAAGAATTTTGGCGTCATTCCACTTCTTCATTTTCTCCTTATAAAGGGTTGAACTCTCATAAGCTGGCTGCCGAAACTCTTCCATCACATGGAGTTCGTCGATTCTATCCTTTGAAGCATCCCCCTAATTCAAGTTCAATGCTTTCAATGCCCACAATGCCTTATGTTCGAGCTCAATTGGTAGGTGACAAGACTTTCCAAACACCAATTTATATGGTGACATACCAATCGGGGTCTTGAAAGTGGTGCGGTATGCCCAAAGAGCATCATCCAACTTCCGAGACCAATCAGTCCAATTTGCATTGACTTATTTTGCCAAAATCCCCTTAATTTCCCGATTCGACACCTCAACCTGCCCACTTGTCTGTGGATGATAAGGGGTTGCCACTTTATGCTTAACTCCATATTTGCTCAACATAGATGCAAACAAACGGTTACAAAAATGAAATCCCCCATCGCTAATAATTGCACGTGGAGTGCCAAACCTTGTGAAAATGTATCGCTTGAGGAATTGCACAACACTTCTCCCTTCATTGTTGGGTAAAGCTAAATGCTCTACCCATTTGGAAACATAGTCAACAGCCACCAAAATATACTTATTGCCATATGAACTCACAAAAGGTCCCATAAAGTCGATTCCCAGACGTCAAACAATTCTACCTCTAGAATACGATTAAGAGGTAGTTCATGCCTTCTCGACACTCCTCCCTGCTTTTGGCATTGAACACATTTTTTAACAAGAGAGTGTGCATCTTGGTATAACGGTTCCCAATAATAACCACTTTGAAGCACTTTAGCGACCGTACACACTCCGCTATATTGCCCACCAACCTGTGACACATGGCAAGCATCAAGAATTGCATTCACGTCCACTTCTGGCAAATACCTTCTAATTATGTGATATGCACATTCCTGAAATAGATAAGGTTCATCCCAAAAATACTTCTTCACATCGAACAAGAACCTCTTCCGTTGGTAGAAATTTAGTCCATCGGGAAGAATCCCACACACAACATAATTTGCAAAATCAGCATACCAAGGTGGATTACCATGTGATACAACCATTACGGACTCATCAGGAAATGCTTCCTCAATATCCCTCTCACTGGAAACAATAACATTAGTTTCAAGCCTTGACAAGTGATCCGCCACTTGGTTCTCTCACCTTTTCTGATCTTTGACCTCAAAATCAAACTCTTGCAACAATAAAACCCACTGAATCAACCTTGGCTTTGCATCTTTCTTAGGCATCAAATATCGGATTGCAGTATGGTCTGTGTGCACCACCACCTTAGTTCCCAACAAATAAGCTCTAAACTTTTCAAAAGCATACACTACGGCTAACAATTCTTGCTCGGTGACGGTGTAATTCTTTTGAGCTACATTTAAAGTCTTACTTGAATAATAAACTGGGTGAAACAATTTACCCTTTCATTGACCAAGAATAGCTCCCAAATCCACACCACTTGCATAACACATTATCTCAAATGGAATGCTCCAATCAGGAGCAACAATGATCGGAGCCAACACTAGCTTTACTTTCAAGCACAAAAATGGTTTGAGGCAAGCTTCATCAAAGTTGAAGACACTTTCCTTTTCAAGTAGCTTACAAAGAGGATAAGCTACCTTAGAGAAATCTTTTATAAACCGTCGGTAGAAGCCTGCGTGACCTAGAAAACTCCAAACACCTTTAATTGAAATGGGAGGAGGTAGCTTGGCAATAATGTCAACTTTAGCTTGATCCACTTGGATACATTCTCCTGAAATTTTGTGCCCCAAGACAATACCTTCTTGGACCATGAAATGACATTTCTCCCAATTGAGAACAAGATTGGTTTCGACACATCTTTGCAATACTTCACTAGTTTGGAGGGAGGGCTCTCCCGGTTTTTCAAATCAATATCAAGCTTTAAGGGGTTCTTAGAATAAGAATCCAAACCCGATAGAGCAGCCATGACCTCATCATAATCTTGAAGATTTTCACCATCATAGTTCAAAAGGATGGTGGCTAAAGATTCACCCACAAAAGACACTTCACTCACACTTGCAACTGTTTCATCAATGACTGATACCACATGAATGTCACTAGGTTGCTTCATCGATTTACACACATTGAAAGTAACTTCCTCATCATTTACCTGAAATTTTAACTCACCACTTTCAACATCAACAAGAGCTCTTTCGATAGCCAAGAATTCCTACCTAGAATAATGGGTACTTCGGCGTCAATCTCGCAATCAAGAATAACAAAGTCTTTTGAAAATATGAAACTATCCACTTTTATCAAAATATCATAAAGAATGCCAATAGGACGCTTTATAGATCGGTCGGCCATGAGAAGCTGCATCATTGTTGACTTAGGTTCACCTAGCCCAAGCTGTTTGAAAATGGCATAGGGCATCAAATTTAAACTTGTCCCCAAATGACACAATGCTTTGGCAAATTGAAATATCCCAATAGTGCATGGAATAGTGAATGCCCCCAGATCAGCTTTCTTAACAGGCACATTGCTCGTCATAATGGCGCTACAACCATGGGACACCTCAACTGTTTCAAAATCAATACTCATCTTCTTGGTAAAAAATTCTTTCATAAACCGGCATTTCTAACAGCGCCTCCACCAAAGAAATATTGATAGATAGAGTTTTGAAATGGAGAGAAACTTTTTAAATTTTGCATCTTCATCCCTTTTCTTCAATCTTTGAGGGAATGGTGGGTTAAATTTAGGCAACGGTTTTGTAGGCACCAAAAGAGGAGCCACCCCAACATTTGAATTTTTTACGTCACCGGTGGTAACTTCCTTCGGTACATCATCAACCTCTTTGGGAATTCCATTATTCAATTCCTCGGTGAGCCCATCACTATCAATAGCAATGTTTTTCTCTTTACTTGATCTTGCCTTGTCATCATTTGATACATCACTGCCCACGACCTGAGCACTCCGAGTCAACATAGCCATGCATTGGTCATGATTATTCTTCGAACTAGCTAAAGTATCATTAGTAAGATTCCCTTGTGGTTTCAAATGTAATTGAGCTGAAAGTTGACTCATTTGGGTTTCAAGTTGCTTAATGGAGGCCGAGTGGGAGGTCACCATTTTATTTAAAGATGATAAATTTGCCTTCATATCCTTGAGAACTTCATCCGATCCTTCCACTTTGTTTAGGATGCGGGCAAGCAAATCCTTGGTTTGAAAGCTTTCAGAGTCACTATTTATCTCATTCGACTTTGGACTGTTATAGGTGTGCACACATCAATCATTATCATCATCTTCACTTCTCCAATATATGTCCCGATCACTCCAATCTCGATCTCAATCTCTCCATCCATCCTCACAATCTCTGTTCCAACCTTGATTCCCGCCCGACTTTAAATAGCTCAGACGAGAACCCTACGCTTTTCTTGAAAATAAATGGACCTCTTCATCATACATAGTTTCAAATTTCACATCATCCGGGTTCATAGCCTTATAGCCAACCCCCATAACATGCTTTGTCAACAACGTCATTTAAGTCATCATCTTGGCTATGTTCTCATCACGTTCTTGGTTCTTTTTCAATTGTTCTTTGGTCAGCCCGAGATTTAGAGGACACACTTGATCCTCCCTTGTATACCATGCACGATTAATTTTGGTCATCTCATCGAACAAAACCAATGCCATGGCAAAAGGTTTTCTCATTATACCACCTCCAATAAGTTGATCGGTGACACCTTTATTGACTGTGTCAAACCTTTGGTAGAAATATTGCAAAAGCACATTATCCGGCAATCCATGAGTGGGACATTTGAGAAGTAATTTTTGAAACCTCAATGATGTCTCATTAATAGGTTCTCCATCAATCCTCTTGAAGTTTTGAATGCAATCCCTCAATTTCACCATCTTCATGGGATGGAAAAAACTTTCATAAAACACTTCTGTGAGCTCCTCCCTAGAAGTGATTGATTCCCTTGGTATTTCATTCAACCACTTTGTTGCTTCTCCCATTAGAGAAAAGGGAAACAAACGGAGTTGGACAGAATCTTGGGTGATGGTCTTGAAGGAAAACGGTCCACACACATCCATTAAATTTTTGATATGGTCATGAGGGTCCTCATGAGCAAGTCCTCCAAAGAGACCCTTCATTTGCAACAGCCACAACATCGTGATGGTTACATGAAAAACTGCATTGCCTACAGTCCGAGGCAATCGAATAGCACCTGCACTTCCCAACTGATCTTCATTGACATCATGCAAGTTCCCGATGTCATCATTGTTCCCAAGTTGACTGGCATTGCTCCCATTTACACTCATTTCTTCACCTGTTTTAGAGCAGCCAACAAGAACACAAATAAGATAATTCAACTACAATAAAATTAGTTCACAAATACACTTCAATAAAAGAATTCTAAACACCACTCCCCGGCAGCAGCACCATTATTGATAACACTCAACTACACTTCATTTAATTCTATGTGTAGGCGGTCGCTAACAAGTATAAACCCAACTAAGAGTTTGGATCGATCCCACAGGGAGTGATACGGTAGAGAATTCAATTAAGAAATAAAAATGTGTCCTAATCGTTTGTAGAAGTAAAGGGTTCGTAACATGAAAAAAAATCACGAAGTTTCAACAATTAATATCAAACGGGGGAATGAGTAACCAATATATGACAAAGAATACTTAACACGGGAAGTAAACAATTAGAGATTGGACCTTAGGAATGTGATCAGTCGAATGCTAATTTCGTGTAATGGGTTTTACTAGTTACTTAAAGTTGTTGAATATGAATGGGTAGGCTAGGTTTTGAATACAATAGTCATCTCTCGATAACTTATTGTGTTTCAAGTGAGTTCTCTTGAACCTCAACAAGCTTAACACTACCAAACAACCCAATTCCTTAATTAACCCACTCTTTCAAGCTGGTCTTGTAAAGATGCAATTAAACCCACTTTATCAAGCTAGATTTTAAAGACGTAATCAATACAACTATCAATCAATTATTCTACTCTACTACTTTCTCAAGCAAGCATAGAGAGCTAAGCTAGAATTGAATTTGCAACTTCAATTCATAAATAAAAACATGAACAAATAATTGAACCCACTTCAAAACAACATTAAAATCAGCAATTAATAACACCCATTAGCTAAATAATGCATTCGACTACATGATGACACCCCTAAGGTAAGGGGTTTTGGCTAAGCATAGTTAAAAGAAAGAAATTTTTACCAACAAAGTTCTCCATATGAATTGCTAACGATCTGCAATACCCAAATATTGAAATTGAAGCTAAAATCTTATAATCTCCAAATCTAAATCCCAAACTCCACTATGAATGTTAAACAAAGTGAACAGTGTGAAAAATCTCAAAACCCAAAAGTAAACGGTGTGGGACTTCTTTTCTTCTTTCAAAAATTATATTTATACTTTCCCAAAATTTTAGCATGGATTCAACTCGGTGAAGTAAGTCGGGATCGCCGACCCATTCAACAATTTGCCGAGTTGCTCTTCTTCTCGCCTTTTGGCTTGGCTCCTCCATCAATTTTTTCTCGAACTTTTGGCGATCTTGATCTCTATCGCTAACCTATTCGGTGCGTCGCCAAATCACCATTTTGTTTGCCAAGGTGGTTTGGTCCATGGGCTACTTTGCTGGAACTTTAGGCGAGCTGGAGGCCCAATCGGCGAGTCGCCGAGTGACTTTTGCGAGCTCCAGCTTCTTTTTTCTTCAACATTTCCACTTTTTTGCTCCTTTTCAAATTATAATGTCCTTGCCTCACTCTTAAGCCTTCATTGTTGCATATCAACATATTAACATCAGTTATGAGCGTAAAATAAGCATTGAGGACACTAAATCATCGAATAATAAGCCCTAAATTAGTCGAAATTCCTGACTCATCAGCGATCCTGATTCAACAGTTTTAAAGTCTAAGTGTAGAAAATAAGGGCAAGCCTAAGGTATTATACATGTATTGTATTGAATTCAATTTTGAGCGTGAGCATATACTGAGTCCCTAAAATTGAACTATAACTCAAATTTTGTGTGACTAAGGGATTTCTTTGCGGTGAGGGCATAAGTAAAACTATCAAAGAGTTGGTATCTTGGTGATTGTTATATGTGTATGAAAGTGTCTGTTAGTATGTTTAGGTCATAAATTTATCGACATGTGTTGGTTTTTTGTTGAACTAAATGATTGCATTATACTAAAAGAATTGATATTGAATGGTTGAATGTTGAGAACAATGCCATGTGATTGTTTGAGTTTTTTGGTTTACTTTTGCATCGTGTCGTTTAGCGTTATTAGTGTCGCTTGGGAACAAGAAAATATTTTAAGTTGAGGGTGTTGATGTACCACAGATTTACAGCACTTTTAATGCTATAAACTTGGTGTTTTGCATGTGCTTTAAGCATTTGTTAGTAGATGTGAAGGCATTTTGCTTGGATTTTGCAAGAAAATAGGTTTTAGAACAGTCAAAGTGAAAGGATTGAAATCACTAGTGTTTTTGAGGATGTCGACTCAACCTATGAGCCGAAGGATTTTGTACGAACCATAGGAATTAGTCATTGTTTGAAGAATTATTTTTTAAGATAAGTGTAAAATGATGGAAGCAAATGACAAGCTCTAGGAACTTCTACGAGCCGAAAAAACCATTCGTAGGAATCTACAGAGATGTTGGGCTCCAGTACCTGAACGACGGATTGCCAGGACGGATCGTACTTAGGTCTACGAGTCATAGATCATGTCCGTAGGAAATGTTGAGATGGCCTTTTGAAAAAGCTTCCTTCTACATGCGTCACCTACAAGTCGTAGTCCTACGAGCCGTAGATCATGACCCGTAGAGTTGACTATCAAAACCACTCTTTCTGTATTTCCTTTTTCTACTTTAATTAGGATCTGGTGTCTATAAATATTAGTTGTAATTTTAGTTTTTAGGGGTTAGACAATTCAATATTTTTAGTTTTGTCTTTGAAAATTAATTTTCAAACACTTTCTTCATTTAATTACTTGAAGTGTGGTTTAAAATATTGGCTTTTGTTCATCAATTTAAGATTCCAAATTTCATCTACTCTAATTGTAAGTTCATGATTTATTTTACCAAACATATTATGAATTGTGATCACCCAAGCATGAGTAGCTAAGTCCACAACTAGAGTTGTGAGAACCATGAGTAATTAACAATGTATAACTAATAATTAAGTAATCCTTAAATAGTGTTTATGCATGTATTGTTGATCTCTTCATTTTGATTGCTTTTTAACGGTGAACAATGTTAGAACTAACCTTATTCCTACTTGCCCTACCAAGGAGGTAGCGAATGGGAAAAGGGATTAAACAACAATGATTTAGCATTGATAATCCTCTATCTAATAGCCTAACCTAAAGAGGCGATCGAGGGCTAATCTGGGTCAAGGGTAAGGGTTAGTAAACATACACATGTAGACCGACCAAGTTGTGTGGTGAAATTTCCTACTTGAAACACCAATCACATAGGTGATACCTAAATTACCGACTTTGCATGTCAAACACTACATAAGGGTTACTATTATAAGGTTTACTACGTTAAGAACTTGTAGGGAACACATACACCCTAGTTTCATCTTTTAATTGTTTAACAAAACATTAAATCGTGTTACTTGGTTACTTGTTATTATAATCAATCAATCAATATTTTGTGTTACACCCCCCCCCCTACAGAGATAATCTGACTAAAAGTATAATCAACAAGTTAATTAGCCTAAATCTAGACCTTTATTTGACAACGACCGATTATACTTCTTTAGGGAGGTATAATTTGGGTGTATCAATGACCTTGGAGTGAACCCTAGCTTCTTCTTCTTCTTTAGTTTGAGAGGGAATTTAGGAGAATGAATTTGGTTGAGTTTTGGGGAAATAAGAGAATGAGTTTGAAGTGGGTAGATTTAGGACTTAAAGTCTTTATATAGGGCTTAGGATGACAGCCAAAACGACATAGCATAGGCTTAAACCATATAGGAAAAGACCCAAAATCCCCTAAGAAATAACTATCAAAGTGGTCTACGGATCAGACTACGGTCCATACTGGTCAACCAAAAATCAAGTACTAGGACCTTAAAACCATCCAACTTTTGACGGGACCCTTCTACAGGCTGTAGGACTTCTTACGGTCCATAGACCCTAACCGTAGAACTCAACTTTAACTCCAAATATACACTAAGTTTGGATTGCTTCAACGGAACACATCTATGACCCATAGACTATACAACGGACCATGCTGGTCAACCGTAGGATGAGGTACTAGACTTGATTTTCAAAAAACTTATTTTTCCCTTTCTATGAGACTGGTCTATGACTCGTAGAAATTCCTATGAACTGTAGACTGGTCTTGTAGACATGAACCAGTAGCCAAAATTTATGCAATCTTTTCACTTTTCGAAATTAGAGGTGTTACATTAGAGGTCCCAATCTTGATTTGGCCTTTTTAGGCCTTATGATTAGTTTCTTGTCACTTACATAGGATTCAGGTCAAGAAGACCTCAGATCTGTGTTTTGAGGGTTCCATTCTTTTTGGAACATCAAGTATAATCAAATAACCTATATGGTTTGTGTGTTCGGGGTTCCAACCGAATTCCGAGGGTCCATTAAATGATTTTGTTGTTGGCTGATATTTCTAGTGCCTACAGACCTCCTGTTCGCAAAGGGTCTTCGCTTTCACGAGGGACGCGTTAGTGAAGACTAGCTCACATTCGTGAAGGGTATTTTAGTCTGACCCTCGAAAGCTTAGTTTGCAAAAGAAAGAGCCTCATTTTAAGTGGGGTTCGCTTAAGCGAATTTGTGTTTGCTTTAGCGAGGTCAGATTATAGTTTTGACCTGCCATTTTGGGGGATTACCACATTTTCCCCATTTTCAGTTTTGGAAAACCCTTGAATGCAATTTTAAAGAGATTTTTCATGGTGAATCATTTGGGTAAGCCTTTGTAACTCTAAATCTTCAATTTCCTTTTATCAATTGTGGCTTTTAACATCAAAAATTGAGATTTTTGATTGGCAAGTGAAAGGTTTTCAAGAACTTGAATACTAAAGTAAAATGGTGATTGTGAAGTGATTTTAACTCGTTTTCTGAAATGGTTTTCACTAATGAGTTCCAAATGCCTTGGGTATTTAACATTAAAACTTGTCACGACCCAAAGTACACCCTAGATGTGACATGGCGTATAGAACCTCGAGAGTTCCTACACAAAATACTTAGCATACATCAGACAAGATAATAGAATTTAAAGAGTTCAAAAGATAGCATTTCATATTTATAAAAAGAGTTATTGAATCAAAGCGGAAGTCTAACATTTGTCTCAATAAGCCATCTAATACATCAGAAGAAAAGTGATTGGGACGTAACCCATATATCACATACAAAGTCTGAAACTGAAATGACATAATGGTATAAAAGTTACATCGTTCTCAAAGTATGAGGACTCACCAATTCTTCAAATCTCTAATTCAATCAACTAGCCACGAACGGAAGGAGTGTAGGCACAAGTATGCATTAGTACATGGAATGTACTAAGTATAAGGGGAATGCAATAAAACATGAAAAGTGATCATAAAGGGAGATAATCAAAAAAATGAAATGCATGACCAGGTTAAAACATTGTAAAATCATTTAAGAAGATTCATCAATAATTAACATGGTCAATGCATCTTTAAATCATAAAGCAAGCTTCATAAAACATTAGTAATCAACTTAGTTCATTTTGTGGGAAGTTTACCATTAACTGACATATGGACCATGCGAGCTATAACATAGAATCCAGTGTCTGCCACACACCTGAAAAGGGGTGTCCTGCTTGCCAAGGTAAGGACCATGTATCTGAGGTAAAGTGGATCTACTAGCTAATGTCTATCTGAAATAGTTTATGGAACATGGGTATTCACCGCTAGTCCACTTAGTGCTAAGCATAAAGCCCACGGAGTAGTCATTAATCTTAACTTGTCTTATCATTATGGGATATGGATATTCACCGCTTGTCTTATTATCCATGAAAAAGTATAATTAAGATACTAATCCAAGCTAGAAACATTATAGGATAGCTCCTTAGACTATGTGTGAGAAAACCTTTCACCATTCATGATATTTTCATAATATCTTTTAAGGCCCATAGTCATTCACTTAATTCTAGAATTGCCCTACAACTAATGGAAATAGTTTTGAAACCATGATGTATAATCATTGATGGCATATCCGGATATCATACTAATCAAGACCTTATTTAGGAAAATAGCCTGAAAAATATTAAGGGCAAATCTAGATGGCATTCATGTAATGTGGCGAAGTTTCATAAAATATATAGATACCTTTATATAATAGCTTACTTGAGTGAATACATTTGGGTTCACGAGGACCACAGCCTCCCTATTGGCTTGAGCCATCATGGCTTTGGCCAAAACTTGAAAAGCAATTCAAAACTCCGCATTAGTCACCTGTTCGGCCAAAGGGCTGGCCGGAACTTGAGGAGCCTTTTAAGGAGATTTTCATTCCACATTCTCATTTAAATTCCTCCTAACGTATTCTCTTCGAAAGGCCATATCCTGAAAAGCATCGAATAAGGATTAGGAGAGAGACAGATAGAGTTACACTCTATCGCACGACTTTAAGGTAATGAAAGAAGTGGAGCTTCATAAACATCTTATAGCCTCTTATTCATAAATGTGGTGTGCTTCACACTCAAAGTAGACCCTAGGCGTAACATGGTGTATAGGACCCCAAGAGGCTCTACACAAGCCACTTAGCATACATTATACAAGATAATAGAATTTAAAAAAAATCAAAGAAAACATTTCATAGTTCATAAGAGTTTAACAAAGCAGAAGTCTAACATATGTCTCAATAAGTCATCTAATACATCATAAAGAAAGTGATTGGGACGTAACTCATACATCACATACAAAAGTCTGAAAATGCTAAATGACACAAAGCAATGAAGGTATCTCACTCCTCATAAAATGAAGACTCACCAATCTTCGAGGTCTATGAAACCAACTAGCCATACGTATGGGGGTAGGAGCGTCGGACGACCCTACATTAGTGAAACAATGTAGGCACAAGTATGTGTTAGTAGATGGAATGTACTAAGTATGGGGAAATATGCATAAACAGAGGCATGGTAGCATGAATGACTTAAAACATGTAGGCATGATCATATTGAAACATTTAAAAGATTTAAAGAAGAAATGACATGAGAATCGTGAAACATGGTCAAATACATTAACATTTAAGGACATAAGAAAATCTTTGAAGAAAACATAATCATTTTGTGCGATATTAGCTTTAGCCGACAATAAGACCATGAGAGCTATATCATAGAATCTGGTATATCCCTCATACCGAAAGAAGGGGAATCTACTTGCCAAGATAGAATTTGTACATATAATCATTTGCTAAAGTGGATCCACTATCTAGGTCATTTAAGACAATCCTACTGGGGCACATAGTTTGGGACTAGAGGTTGCTACTAGAGACTACCCTATTTGAGCCTACATCACAAAGCTCACTCTGTGCTAAGTCTAAATCCCAACGGAATAGATAAAAGTCAAATATCAATTTAACATAGGAAAGACAATGATCAACACCAATCCACATTTTCAAGATCAAACATACAATATCTCCTTAAACATAATGCAACATAGATGAGAAAACACTTCACCCTTGTGAATCCATATGTGAGAAATACCTTTCACAATCATGATCATAATAACTTGTGAGAAAACCTTTCACAATAACATTGATACTTTTCTTTCAAAGCATCCTTAAATCATTTACAATAATTTCATAATAAAATGCATATCTTCATAAATTCATAATTCATTGGCTCATGAGTTTATCATAGGTTCATAGTTGAAAAATCATAATTTAGGCATGGATCAACACAATTTCAACTAAATATCATGTATTAACATTGAATCGGGCATTAGAAGACTTAATCAACAACAATTCATCACAATTGAAATAAACCCATGAATTGGATTGAAACCCTAACTCAAACAATTCAAATTGAATTGAGATATTTGGAAACCTTGGGGACCCCATGGAAGAATGGATTCCATGGGTGAATACCCACATACCTTGATACTAAAAGCCCACAAAGAATGGTGAATTGGAGACTTGAACTTGAATCCTAGCTTCTTCTTCTTCTTCCTTAGGTTTTGGGAGGGAAATTGGAGGAATGTATTTGGTTAGATTTGGTGAAATCGAAGAATGAATTGAAAGTGGGTAATTTGGAGCTTAAAGCTTTATATAGGGCTTATGGTAAAAGGTAAAACGACGTAGTTTTGATTTAAAACAATTAGGAAAAAGAACCAAAATCCCCTTAAAATATCTGTCGGAATTGACCTACGGTTCCGACCTACGGACTGTAGAACTTTCTATGGTCCGTACTAGTCAACCGTAGAACAAATACTGGGACCATGAAATCACCTAACTTTTGACGCAACATTTCTATGGCTCGTGGGTCTTCCTACGGCTCGTACATACCAATCATAGAAATCAACTTTGACCCTCAAAATTTCACTAAGTTTGGGACTCCCCTACGAGACCTATCTACAACTCGTACATAAAATGACGGACCGTCCAGGTGAACCATAATAAGGGTACTAGGACTTGATTTTTAGAAAACTATCTTCCCCCTTCATACGGTTGCAATCTACAGCCCGTAGAAGCTTCTACGGTCTGTAGATGGGACCCGTAGAACCAAACTTCAGCCCAAAAACTTTTTTTCTTTCTTTTCTGAACTCTGAGGTGTTACTGTGTGTGCGTGTGCGTGTGCCTGTGTGTGTGCATGTGTGTAATAATATTGGATATCTTAAATATACGTTATCGCAAGTAAAATTTGAAACACAATACTTATTTATATATATATATATATATATATATATATATATATGGATTTTTTTATTTTTTGGTTTTTATTTTCTAAATACAAAACCAAACCAAAAAACCTAACGAAATATATTATTAAATCAAAACCTAACCAAAAAATCAAACAATCAATCCAAATTAAATTTCGGTTCAGTTTGGTTTGATTTTTTGGTTTAATCCGAATAGTGCACACCCCTACATGGGATTAATATATGTGAAGACATAAATATCCCTCAATTCCTTTTAATCATTTTTTTTATTTTCTTGGTTTTATGTTTTACACTTGTATTAGTAAATTTAATTAAATGAATTAGCTTACAAATTTTGTTATTTAGAAAGAGTTGTTTGTTACTAAATACATCCAACACTAATCAATACAATATATAAATGTGAGTTGTTTAACATTTACTAATTGAAAAGATAAATATATGACCAAATGACGTTTGTGATCTTAATTGATTGTATTATTTGTCGATATATACGTGGTTTTCTATTATTTTTATTTTGAATAATTTATAAAATTTCATACATATTAAAACTACAACTTATAATTTTTATTTGTAAACATAGATGGTTTATTCGGGTTTACTATTTTTTACCATCTTTTCAATTTTAAAAGTAGATGTTCTATCTTTTTAGATTTAAAGTTGAAATTTTGTGAGTGATCAATTTATTAATATGACAATTATTTACCCTCAAATAATTCAAGTGAGAAAATAGCAAATATGATGACAAATTTTTTTTCTCCTAGCTAGTTAGAAGGCCACAAAAGAATAATATTATTCGATAATTATCTATCTTGACCCAATTACATAAAATAGAAAATTCCATAATAATTCAAGGGTATAATTGGAAAGAAGTATTTTTTAGAGTTTGAAACCAAAAACAAAGTTAGGTAGGAAACAATGAACCAAACACTTGATAAAAAATAATACTAGTATCTACATTATTAATCTTTGTACCAAATGACCCCTTGGAGTTTAATGAAAGATAAATTGGTCATTTAATATTTAAAAGGTATTTTCATAATTTAACTTTCAATTCAAGATGTTTCCACTTTTTGTATAGTACTAGTTTCTCAACACGTGCTTTGCTAGAACAAAGAAATATAGAATGAGTAATAAAATACTAATTTGTCACGACCCAAAAATGGGTGTGATGGCACTCGTCTTATCCCGCCAAGACAAGTCAGCCTAAAACTCAACCATTACGATAAAGTGAGGAAATAAACTATAAATAAAAGTGTAATACTTTAATATAATGCAGAAATTTATAATCAACTTAAATATACCCCCCCCCCCCCCAAAAAAAATCTGGTTGTCACGTGTACAAGGCTCTAATGTGTCATAACAAAATTGAAAGAAAATACAAGTCTCAAATGACATTGTTTCTAGAATAGAACAAGAACATAAATAAGGAGAAAGAAGGTCCGATGAGATGACAAGTTGCTATCTCAGAAATCTACATAGGAAGCTGTAACACCCCGTATTCAAAAGACCTAAATTGCAGCTTTCCAGAAGTTGCAGGTGTCAAACCACGCCGGCCACCCACGGCCCGTGGATGGGACCACGGACCGTAGGTGTGGTCCGTGGTTGGCCTGCCCAAATGATATCTGAGGGTCCAGATACACGACTTGACCAACAGACCATTGGTCAGACCATGATCCATGGTTGGAGGTCCCTGGTTCGAACCCCCAAGATCAAGTCTCTGACCACGAACGACGGTCTACCAGAACGGTCCGTGGGTCAGACCACGGTCCGTCGACTGGGTCCGTCGGTGGCAGCTGACAGTTATTATTTCAACGTTAGTCGGGTCTTTTCCTAATTAATTAGTTTCAATACTATGTCATTTTGTCTATGTTTAGAACCCCTATATAAGCCTTTTTAACCCCAAATTCACCCCCATTTACTTCATTCTTCCAATTTCACAAAAAGAAACCAAATTCCTCTTAAATATTCTCTCTCTAGAAACTTGAAAAAGAAGAAGAAGAAGAAGGATTCACCTAGGGCTTCAAGCTAAGATTCCAATTCCTCCATTGAAGGCTAGCATTTGGAGTCAAGGTATGATATTTTTCATCCATGAATTTCTCAAATTCCTCTATTTCAAATGGTAGAATTCCCCAATTTAGTTAGGATTTTTTATAATTAGCATGGGTTCCTTACATTGTTGATTTAAATGAGTTAATTATGATCTTCTATGTATGAATTGATGAAATGAATTTCTTTTATGATGAATTACCCCATGAACCCATGTAATCCCTATGTTTTCAAGTTGTGAATCATATGATGAGGGATTTTGAGTATAAAGCATGTGTTTTATGGAATTGAGCATGTATTACTAGTTTCACATGTATTTATGATGAAATCCATATCTAACCCATGTTTTCTAAGAGTTTATGATTGAAAGTGGGTTTTGACCTCAAGAGGTAAATTATGGACTTATGTCACGACCCAGGGGTACCCCCTAGATGTAACATGGCGTATAGAACCCCGAAGGACTCCATACAATCCACTTAGCTTTCATAACATAAGAAATAGAACAATAAGAGTAAAACAATAGCTCAAGTCTAAATCATTTCATAAATCAAAAAGCGGAAGTCTAAACACATGTCTCATCATAGCCATCTAATACAATAGAATGAAAGTTGGGCCTAGCCCATACATCATTTTCAAAAACGAAATACAATAAAGAAACTATGAAGATAAAACTCCATCCTCGAAGCATGAGGACTCACCAAACCTCGAAAATATCTCAAGTCAACCTCTAGCCACGAAAACTTGAAACCTGACTGTCGGACCCTACATTTGGGGAAAATGTAGGCAAGAGTATATGTTAGTACAGAATAATGTACCATGTATGATAGCCATGCATAAACCATTTAAAATATGCTAAAATGGACATTTCATTTCATGACATGCAATTGACCAAGCTAAACATGATATAGAAGCTTTATAAAATATAAGTCATAAAATTATGGTCAATGTAACCTAAATTCATATTTAAGAACCTTTGAACACATGTGAGATACTTCTTGAAGTAACCTTAGTTCGTTATTACTTGTGGAGAAATTAGCCTTAACTGACATGAGACCATGTGAGCTATAACATGATCACCCGGTGTCTCCCACACCGAAAAGGGTTGTTCTACTTAACTAAGGTAGAACCTTGAACATTTAGCTTAAGTGGATCCACTAGCTATCAACCTATGGGGGCACATAGTTTATGGGATAAGGAGATTGCTACTAGAAACTCAGCCTCTACTACGGGGGAGCTTCCATCTCATGAATTTACTATGGAAACTCGGCCTCTACTACGGGAGAGCTTCCATCTCACTATCAATATCCACTCGGTGCTAAGCATAAATTCCCACGGAATAGTCATTTGTTACTTGACTTCATTACTCATGAAAAGGTGTCCTTGGACAACCAATCCAAGCTAGTTCATTAGGATAGCTCTTAATCTTGATTCATTTAGGTGAGAAAACCCGTCAACCTAAGAATCCTTTCTATGTGAGAAAACATTTCACATCATGCTAGTTATGTTTTTATGAGAATGTCCTTTCAACAACAACAACATCATTGGTAATTTACTCTCAAAGCACCCTAAATACATTTGCATAGATTTCCATAACAAAATACATAAGTCCATAATTTACCTCTTGAGGTCAAACCAACTTTCAATAATAAACTCTTAGAAAATATGGGTTAGATATGGATTTCATCATAAATACATGTATAACTAGTAATATATGCTCAATTCCATAAAACACTTGCTTTATACTTAAAATCCCTCATCATATGATTCGCAACTTGAAAACATAGGGATTACATGGGTTCATGGGGGAATTAATCATAAAAGCATTGCAATTCATCAATTTATGCATAGAATATCATAATTAACTCATTTAAATCAACAATGAAAGGAACCCATGCTAATTGAAGAAAACCCTAACTAGATTGGGGAATTCTACCATTTGAAATAGTGGAATTTGAGAACTCCATGGATGGAAGGAATCCATGGATGAAAACTATCATACCTTGACTCCAAATGTTAGCCTTCAATGGAGGAATTGGAACCTTAGCTTGAAAACCCTAGGTGAATTCTTCTTCTTCTTCTTCAAGTTCTAGAGAGAGAATATTTGAGAAGAATTTGGGATTCTTTTGTTTAGTTGGAAGAATGAAGTAAATGGGGTGAATTTGGGGTTAAAAAGGTTTATATAGGGGTCCTAAACATAGCCAAAACAACATAGTATTGAAACTAATTAATTAGGAAAAGACTCAACTAACCCTGAAATAATAACTGGCAGCAGCCACCAACGGACCGTGGTCTAACCTACGGTCCTTTCTGGTGGACTGTGGATGGACTTCTTAGGCTTGATTCTGGGGCCTCGAACCACGGACCGTGGTCTAACCTACGGTCTGTAGGTTAGGCCGTAGTTCTTGGCCTCAACTACTTTGGTAAGGTGACCAATCCACGGACCTACCTACGGTCTGTGGTTCAACCCACGGGTGTGGTTGGCCTCCGTGGCTGGCACCTGCAACTTCCTAAAATCTGGTTTATTTTCCCTTTTTCGGATACGGGGTGTATAACTTATGCATTGATTATGAGATTTATGCTAATGTATTTAGGGTGCTTTGAGAGTAAAGTACCAATGATGATGTTGTTGTTCTATTATTGAAAGGGCATTCTCATAAGCATAACTAGCATGGTGTGAAAGGTTTTCTCATATAGAAAGGATTCTTAGGTTGAAAGGCTTTTCTCACCTAAATGAATCAAGAGTAAGATCTATCCTAATGAACTAGCTTGGATTGGTTATCCAAGGACACCTATTCATGAGTAATGAAGTCAAAGTAAGAAATGACTATTCCGTGGGAATTTATACTTAGCACCGAGTGGATCTAATAGTGAGATGGAAGCTCTCCCATAGTAGAGGCCGGGTTTCCAAAGTAATCTCATAAGATGGAAGCTCCCCCATAGTAGAGGTCGGGTTTCTAGTAGCAATCTCCTTATCCCATAAACTATGTGCCACCATAGCTTGAATAGCTAGTGGATCCACTTAATCTAGATGTTCATGGTTCTACCTTAGGCAAGTAGAACAACCTTTTTCGATGTGTGAGACACCGGGTGATCATGTTATAGCTCACATGGTCTCATGTCGATTAAGGCTAATTTCTTCACAAGTAATAATGAACTAAGGTTACTTCAAGAGGTATCTCACATGAGTTCAAAGGTTTTAAAGATGAAGTTAGCTTGCATTGACCATGATTTTATGACTTATATTTTATAAAGCTTTTATATCATGTTTAGCTTGGTCAATTGCATGTCATGAAATGAAATGTCCCTTTTAGCATGTTTTAAATATTTTATGCATGGCTATCATACTTGATACATTTTTTTGTACTAACGCATACTCTTGCCTATATTTTTACCAAATGTAGTGTCCGACAGACAGGTTTCTGAGTTCATGGCTAGTTGGTGATTTGATTGATTCCCGAGCTTTGGTGAGTCCTCATGCTTCGAAGATGGACTTTGTTGTTTTAGTTTCTTTCATGTATTTCCATTTTGAACATGATGTATGGGCTAGGCCCAATTTCATTCTATTGTATTAGATGGCTATAATGAGACATGAGTTTAGACTTCCGCAATTCGATTTATAAAATAATTCAGACTTGGACTATTGTTTTACTCTTATTGTTCTATTTCTTATGTTATGAGAGCTAAGTGGCTTGTATGGAGTCCTTCGGGGTTCTATACGCCATGTTATATCTAAGGGGTATCCCTAGGTCATGACAAACTTGGTAATCAGAGCATAAGGTTTAGAATGGTCCTAGGAAGTCTCATAAGCCACGTCTAGTAGAGTCTTATTCATAAGTGTGAAGCACGCCATATTTATGAATGAGAGGCTACAAGATGAGTAGGAAACTCCACTTCTTTCATTACTCTTAAGTCGTGCGATAGAGTTAAACTCTATAAAGTTTCTCTCCTAATCCTTATCCTTTGTTGTTTAGGATATGGCTACCCGAAGAGCTTATGCTAGAAGGAATGTGAGGGAGAATGAGGAACAAGAAGCTCCTCCCCAAGCTCCTCAAGTTCCGGTCAATCCATTGGCCGAACAAGTGTCAAATGCGGAGTTTAGGGTCATTTTCCATGTGTTGGCTCAAGCGGTGACGGCCCAATAAAATAGGGAGGTTGCGGTTCTCATGAACCCAAATGTGGGTACGACGGCTTCAAGGGTGAGGGACTTCACAAGGATGAACCCTCCAGAGTTTCATGGTTCCAAAGTTGAGGAAGATCCTCAAGAGTTTATCGATGAGGTCTATAAGGTTTTGATGATCATGGGAGTTACACCGGTAGAAAAGTGGAGTTGGCCGCTTATCAACTAAAGGGAGTGGCTCAAATATGGTATAATCAATAGAAAGAAAGGAGACCGGAAGATATGGGTCCTCTTGATTGGGAGAAGTTCAAAGCCGCTTTTCTTGATAGGTTCTTTCCCATAGAGACGAGGGAAGCCAAGGTGCTCGAGTTCATTAACCTCTGGTAAGGGAGTATGAGTGTAAGGGAGTATGCTCTAAAGTTCACTCAATTATCAAAATATGCTCCAACAATGGTTGCGGACTCAAGGGCTAGAATGAGTAATTTTGTTTCAGGGGTATCCGAAATGGTGGTGAAAGAGTGTCGAACCGCCTTGCTCATTCATGACATGGAAATCTCTCGTCTCATGGTACATGCACAACAAATTGAGGAGGAAAAACTTAAGGAAAATTCTAGAGAGGTAAAGAGGGCAAAGACCGGTGATGGTAATTTCTCTCATGCAAGGTCCGATGGGCAAGGTCATCCTAGATTCTGACAAAGGTTTTCCGGTCTAGATTACTCTAATGCTCCTCCAAAGTCCAACCTAGATAGGGTGTCTAACCCTAAGCCTCAAGGAGGTAATGGTAGTGGATCTTCATTGTCTAGGTCTGCTTGTACTAAGTGTGGAAGGAAGCATGATGGTAAGTGCCTAGCCGGCACGGATGGTTGTTATGGGTGTGGTAAAAGTGGTCACAAAATGAGGGATTTCCCGATTCTTACGGCTAAAGGGAGAGATCAAAAGGAAGCTACTCCTAGTGGTTCGGGTCCCAATGCTTATAAGAAAAACCGTTTCTATGCTCTTTAGACTAGAGGTGAACAAGAGAGCTCTCCCGATGTGGTTACCGGTACGTTGAAAGTCTTTCAACTAGATGTATATGCTTTACTTCATCCCGGTAATACTTTGTCTTTTGTGATGCCTTATGTGGCTATGAGATTTGATGAGCTCCCCGATGTGTTGGTAGATCCTTTTTCTGTCTCTACTCCTGTTGGTGATTTTGTGGTGGCTAAGAGGGTCTATAGAAAGTGTACCATTTCCTTGTCCCATAGAGTTACTCTTGTTGACTTGGTAGAGCTTGATATGTTAGATTTTGATGTCATCTTGGGTATGGATTGGTTGCACCTATGTTACGCTTCTATTGATAGTAGAACTCGTGTAGTCAAGTTTCAAATTCCAAATGAGCTTGTCCTAGAAGTGGAAGGGGGGAAATTTTATGCCTAAGGGTCAATTTGTCTCTTGTCTTAAAGCTAGAAAGATTATTTCTAAGGGTTTCATTTACCATCTAGTTAGGGTGAGGGATGTAGATTCTGAAACCCCTTCTCTTAAGTCGGTCCCCATCGTAAATGAGTTTCCGAAAGTGTTCCCAAATGACTTAGCCGGTATTCCTCCCGAGTGGAAAATAGACTTCGGCATGGACCTTCTCCCAGATACGCAACCTATTTCTATTCCTCCTTACCGTATGGCTCCGGTAGAACTTAAGGAGTTGAAAGATCTGTTAGACAAGGGTTTCATCCAATCGAGTATCTCTCAATGGAGTGCTCCGGTTTTGTTCGCTAGAAAGAAGGATGGTTTTCTTCGTATGTGTATTGACTATCGTCAGTTGAACAAGGTGACTATTAAGAATAAGTATCCTCTTCCAAGGATAGATGATTTATTTGACCAACTTCAAGCGGCAAGTTATTTCTCTAAGATAGATCTTCGGTCGGGCTATCACCAATTGAGGGTGAGAGAAAATGACATTCTGAAGATGGCTTTCGAACTTGGTATGGTCATTATGAGTTCCTAGTGATGTCGTTTGGTTTGACTAATGCTCCGGCGGTATTTATGGATGATGAGTCCGAGATTTGGACTCATTTAGGGCTTTGTTTTGATAGATTTAGTGTCCTCAAATGCTTAATTTGTGTCATAAACTGATGATAAATCCTTGATTTTCAGGTACATGGATTGGGGAACAAAGCAAGGACACTAACATGCAAAAAGGAACAAAAAAATTTGAAGAAATGAAGAAAGGCAAGCCTGGTGATCGCCAAGGGCATTTGGAGAATCGCCGAGTGGCTATCAGACCGCCTAAAGTTCCAGTGTGCCAAGCCCTGAAGGAAAGAACCAAGTCGGCGATGAAAAGGAGCAGTCGGCGGATCGCCAAATAGTTCCGCGAAGCCAAGATAGATCGCCCAAAGTTACAGACCTTGAGGATGCGGAATGTCAAGGAGAAAAGGCGATGGAAGAGATCAAAGGGCGGTTCACCGAGTGGTTCGAGGTTTCTAAGTAGACTTGGAGGTTTTGAGACTCATTTTGGAGATTTTGTAAGTGGGTTTCGAATTTTCTTCAAATTGGAGCATTGTAAAGCTTGAATTCCTCTTACCCAGTTGATGGCTAATCGATTCGGTAACGAGTTTTTATCTTTTTATGATGTTCGGCTAAAACCCCAATTCTTGGGGTGTGATTATGTGATTATGGGTTGATTTAGCTTATGGGTATTGCTAATTGTTAGTTTAAATGATATTTAAATATGAGTTTAATCATTAACTGTGGTTTAATTTAAGAATTGTAGTTGCAAATGCAGTTTTATGTTTGTGTTCTTGGCTTGCAAGAGAGAGAGGTTTTAGAACTAAGGTTTTTGATTAATGGTTTGTGGGTATTGGGTTGATTTGGGTTCAGCTCGAGAGAGTGAATCCTAAACCCAATTCCACACATTTAGCTCGAGAGAGTGAATGGATTAAGGTGTGGGCTGCTCTTATTTTGCATGCTTGTTGATGTTCGAGAGAAATCAGTTGATTCGGGGTAAATTGTTCGAGAGAAAATTTACCTCCCCTATGGCCTAGCCTACTCACTAATATCTAGCTATTTACTAATAGTTGCAATTACCCATATGTCTATATTGCCTATAATCGATCACATCCCAAGAAATCATCTCATTATTGTTAATTCTTATTGTTTGTGACTGCTATTTGTAGTTGATAATCAAAACCAAGACCCCCATTTGACATTCGTGTCACCCCTTAATTTGAATGATGTCCTTATTCGATAATTTTTATTCCTATGACTGATTTGACCGTGTTTATACTTCCCAATCGAATCTGAAACATGTACCGCTCCTTGTGGGATTCGACCCCAACTCATTTAGTTGGATTTTATACTGATTTACGATCGTTGACACTTAGAATTGGATGAAGTGTCTTTGAAACATTATTAATCAAAATGGCGCCGCTGCCGGGGAGTGGTGTTGTTTGAAATTCTTTTGGTGAAGTTGAATTGTGTTCTTGTTAGTCATAGTTGAATCTACTTACTTTTAGTTTTGGTTTTTGTGTTGCTTGTTAAAACAGAGGAAATGAGTGTTAACGGTAGCAATGGTAGCCAAGTGGGCCACCAAGATGATATCGGGAATCTCAATGATGTCAACGACCCGAATGTCAATTACCCAAATCTAGTGGGTGGAGTTGGTGCCATTCGCTTGCCTCTAGCTGAAGGAAACATTGTTTTCCACATTATAAGCACCATGTTGCAGCTCTTGCATTGAAAGGTTTGTTTAGTGGGTTGGCTCATGAGCATATAAGGAATTTTGTTGATGTATGCGGACCGTTCTCCTTTAAGAACATATCTCAAGAATCGGTCCGGCTGAAGTTGTTCCCATTTTTTCTAATGGGAGAAGCATGCAAGTGGTTGGCTGAGTTGCCAAGAGATTCTATCACTTCGTGGGAAGAGCTTATTACCTCATTCCAAGTGCAATTTTTCCCTCCTTCGAAGATGATGACTCTTCGGACAGTATTCAAAGCTTCAAGCGTTTGGAGGGTGAGCCAATCCATGAGACTTGGATAAGGTTCAAGAAGATGGTGTTGCAATGCCCAACTCATGGATTGCCCGATAATGTACTGCTGCAATACTTCTACAGAAGCCTCGATTCAGTGAACAAGGGGGTGGCTGACCAACATGCAGCAGCCTTATGTGATTGCAGCCCAACTTCTTGATGGCATGACCAAAATTAACTAGGCATGGTACACCTTCGAAGATCAAGTCTCTCCTCTTACTTACAAATTGACAAAGGAACATATGGAAAAAGATCAAGAGAGAGACAAAAACATGGCAAAGATAATGACCCAGCTGGACATCTTGGCCAAGAACGTCATGGGTGCTGGTACGAGGAGTGTTAACGTTGTCGGTGTTGGTGGTGTAAACCCCGAAGAGGCCAAATTTGAAGCATCGTACAACAAGGAAGTGAACTTCCTAGCCAACCAAGGAGGAGGTTATTGTGCTAACTACCCAAGGTCGGGTGGTAACTAAGGTTGGAACAGAGATAAGGGCTGGAGAGACCGTGATAGGGAGTGGCGTTATGATAACGCCACTTGGAAGGAAAGAGAAGGGGAGAAGGATAGGTACGTACCTCCCCACGAGCGTTAAAAGCCCAAAGATTCTGAGGGTGGCTGGCCTGAGGATATGCTCTCACGTATTCTCAACAAGGTTGAAGGGTCTGATAAAGTGTTGAAAGAAATGAAGGAAGATGTATCGACTCTCAACCAGACGGTGACCTCTCATTCCATCTCTATCAAGCAGTTGGAAACCCAAATGGGTCAAATTTCTTAGCATCTAAACCCGAGACAACAAGGGGGGTTGCCTAGTGATACTATGGCAACCCCGAAGAATGAAGTTTGAATGGGTATTTGCATCGTGCCACGACGTTAACTAAGACACTTCTTGGGAGGCAACCCAAGTTTTTAATGCTTTTTGTTTTTCTTTGGAATAACGGGTGTTGATTGTGCAGGTCGAAGTGTGGAATATGTTTGAAAAATGCAGGTTGGCGAGCCAGGAGTCCAGTCGGTGACTCGCCAAAGGGGTCGGCGAGCCCGACTTGGACCGTCGTTGGACTCTCAAAAATAGCAAGAAGGAGCTCTGTAAAACTCGACGGGCCAATGGACAAGTCGACGACTCACCGAACAGGTCGGCGAGCCCGATTTTATCCGTCGTTTGGACCCCCAAATTAACTGGAGGTCCTGTAAAACTCAACGAGGTAAGTCACCACTCGGCGTGTCACCGAGTCGTTTGGCGAGGATGATTAATATCGCCGATGGTCCGCGAAGTGAGAGGTTTAAAATTTCAAACTCTTTCACATTCCCTCACTTTTAGCCTCGTATAATCACCCCACACTCTAGAGATTTTCAATATTTTTCCTAGTTTTGCCGGTTTTGCTATTTGATCTCGTGCTGGTAGTTGGAATACATTGCCGCCTAGCTTTACAAATTCATATTTCGGCTTAAAGGTTGGTTTTCCGAACCCTGAACTCTTAAATTGTGGTTGAACTCGAATGCATTTGTTTAAATCTTGATTGATGTGTGTTGGGCTTGTTCTGAAATCGTATTTGTGTGCTAGTTGCCTGTTTTAATTTCGAAATGTTCTTAAAATGCTCATAATGATGATTTCTCAAGTTTTTTGCTTTGAAATTGATCAAAATTTGTTGGGTTATGGTATTTTGTTGTTGGGTCTAGTCGGGTAAAGTCTGAGTAACCCCAATTGTGCTAAATGACGTACTTTGCTCAATAATGGAGCGTTTGACGTCATTCTTAAGGGCAAAAGTCGTCAAATGGCCAATTTTTGCCAAACCGGGAGAAATATGATTAGAGGGTCGAGTGAGAGAGACAGAAGAGGGCTAGGCCCACTGGTTCACAGGGAGATTTTAAAGGTGGTCCCAGACCCCAATATTCCAGTAGGCCACCTAGACCTCCACCATAGCAGTTCCAGGGTAGTAGATTTGATTGTCAGGGACAGTCAAGCCCAAGTGAGGGTTCACGAGCATCAGGCTCTCAGCAGCAGAGGGGTTCAGGCCAGGCTAGGACAACCCTGTCACGTTGCACTACTTGCGGTATGATGCATTTCGAGAGGTGTAGACAGGGCTCCACAGGTTGTTATTCTTGTGGATAGAAGGTGCATGGTTGGAGGAACTGCCCGACCATAGGTCAGGGTGGTATAGGTCAGTTGACCGGGTCAGTAGTAGGTTCCTCCTCATCAGCACAGTCTACAGGGCGTGGACTCCAGACTTCAGCAGTTAGAGGCAGAGGCAGAGCCAGAGAGCGAGCATCTAGTTCTGGTCGTGTGGCCAGAACCGTACATATTCACTAGCCGGCCGACAGGACTCAGATTCATCACCAGATGTTGTGATAAGTGCATTGATTGTTTGCTCCCATTGCGTTTATGCTTTGATAGATCCCGGATCTACTCTGTCTTATGTTACTCCATTTATTGCGGGGAAGTTATGTATAGTAGCAGAATCATTAGATCGACCCTTTATTGTATCTACACCAGTGGGTGAGTCTATTATTGCCAGGAGAGTCTATCGAGGTTGCACGGTAGAAATTATCGACCGTCAGACCTCTATAGACTTGGTAGAGTTACAGATGGTCGATTTCGACATCATTATGGGTATGGACTGGTTAGCGTCTTTTTATGCTAATGTTGAGTGTCGGACAAAGATTGTTAGATTCCACTTTCCAGGAGAGGCAGTTCGGGAATGGAAAGGTGATACAGCAACATCGAAAGGTAGGTTTATTTCCTATCGTAAGGCGAGGAGGATGATTACTAAGGGTTGTATTTATCATCTTATTCGCGTTCATGATATAGATGCAGAACCACCGACACTTCAGTCTATTCCAGTACTTAATGAGTTTCTAGATGTATTTCCAGACGAGCTTCTTGGTATCCCTCCAGAACGGGAAATTGATTTTGCTATCGATATGCTACCAGGTACACAACCCATATCTATCCCTCCTTATAGAATGGCTCCTGCTGAGCTAAAGGAGTTGAAGGATCAGCTGAAAGACTTGCTGGATAAAGGCTTTATCAGGCCTAGTGCTTCACCATGGGGTGCGCCGGTGTTATTTGTGAGGAAGAAAGATGGCTCACTGAGAATGTGTATCGATTACCGACAGCTGAATAAGGCGACTATGAAGAATAAGTATCCTCTTCCGAGGATCGATGACTTTTTTGATCAGTTACAAGGTGTTGAGTGCTTCTTAAAGATTAATCTAAGATCTGGGTACCACCAGATACGAGTTCGGGAGAAAGACATTCCAAAGACAGCTTTTAGAACCAGATATGGACACTTTGAGTTCTTGGTAATGTCTTTTGGATTAACTAATGCCCCAGCAGTGTTCATGGACCTAATGAATAGTATATTCAGGCCGTATCTAGACTTGTTTGTGATTGTATTTATTGATAATATTTTGGTGTATTCACGTTCGAAAGCTGAGCTGTCCTTCAGGTTCTTCGAGACCAAGAACTTCATGCAAAATTTTCTAAGTGTGAGTTCTGGTTGGACTCTGTATCTTTCTTAGGCCATATTGTATCAGATGCAGGCATTACGGTTGATACACAAAAGATTGAAGCCGTAAAGACTTGGCCTAAACCCATGACTCCGACTGAGGTTCGGAGTTTCTTAGGGTTAGCTGGGTACTACAGAAGGTTTGTAGAGGGGTTTTCTTCACTTTCAGCACCCTTAACGAAGCTGACTCAAAAAGAAGCTAAGTTCCAGTGGACTGACGCTTGCGAGCATAGTTTCCAGGAGTTGAAGGACAGGTTGACATCAGCACCAATTCTAGCATTGCCATAGGGTTCAGAAGGCTATGCGGTGTGCTGTGATGCTTCTGGTGTTGGGTTGAGATGTGTTCTAATGCAACATGGTAAGGTTATCGCATATGCTTCAAGGCAGTTGAAGAAGCATGAGAATAACTATCCGACCCACAATTTAGAGTTGGCTGCAGTTGTACATGCGTTAAAGATCTGGAGACACTATTTGTATGGCGTTCATGTTTACATCTTCACAGATCATAAAAACCTTTAATATATCTTTAGACAGAAGGAGTTAAATCTGTGACAGCGTCGATGGCTTGAGTTACTGAAACACTATGACGTGGATATTTTATATCATCCAGGAAAGGCGAATGTGGTAGCCGATACCCTCAGTCGAAGATCTATGGGTAGTTTATCCTATTTAGGTGTTGAGAAGCGTGAGCTAGCGCGAGAGCTTCATCAATTAGCTAGCTTGGGAGTCATATTGTTAGAGGCAGACGATAGTGGGGTCCCAATTCAGGACACAGCCATATCATCCCTAGTTGTAGAGGTAAAAGCACGGCAAATGGAGGATCCTAGCTAAGAGAAGCTCAGAGCCAAAGCCCAGGATCAGCAGTCTTTAACATTTGATATAGCAGGAGATGGAATCCTCAGATTCAGCGGTCGATTGTGTGTTCCGGATGTTGTAGGGCTTCGACATCAGATTATGGAAGAGGCACATCATTCCCGTTATTCTATTCACCCTGGTTCGACAAAGATGTACCATGATATTAAGGAGATCTATTGGTGGCACGGGATGAAGAAGGACGTTACTGAGTTTGTGGCACAGTGTCCTAACTGCCAACAGGTGAAGGTTGAGCATCAAAAGTCCGTTGGGCTAGTCCAGGAGATAGCCATTCCTTTGTGGAAGTGGGAAGCAATTAATATGGATTTTATTATAGGGTTACCTCGATGGCGTCATAAGTTTGACTCTATTTGGGTAATTGTTGACAGACTAACAAAATCAGCCCACTGCTTACCAGTCAGGGCTACTTTTACAGCCGAAGACTATACAGGGCTCTATATTAGAGAGATTGTTAGGCTACACGGTGTCCCAGTATCTATTATCTCTGATAGAGGAGCACAATCTACCTCTAACTTCTGGAAGTCCATCCAGAAAGGACTGGGACACAGGTTAATCTTAGTACAGCCTTTCAACCTCAGAAAGATGGCCAGGCTGAGCGCATAATTTTGACACTCGAGGATATGTTTCGGGCGTGTGCGCTAGACTTCAAGGGAAGTTGGGATGACCACTTGCCTCTTATTGAGTTCACATACAATAATAGTTAACATTCCAGCATCGGGATGGCACCTTATGAGGCTTTGTATGGGCGAAAATGTAGATCCCTCATTGGATGGTTTGAGGTAGGTGAGTCAGGCTTGATTGGACCCGACTTAGTACAGAAGACAGTAGAGCAGGTTAAGCTCATTCAGGAGAAGTTGCTAACAGCTCAAAGCCGATAGAAGTCATACTCAGATGTGCGACGAAGGGACTTAGAGTTTTGTGTCGATGACTGGGTATTCTTAAAAGTCTCACCTATGAAGGGTGTTATGAGATTTGGCAAAAAAGGCAAGCTTAGTCCAAGATTCATTGGGCCATACCGGATCCTTCGGAGGGTAGGAAGAGTGGCTTATGAGTTAGAATTGCCTTCGGAGCTAGAATCTGTTCATCCAGTTTTCCAGGTATCGATGCTACGAAAGTGCGTAGGAGACCCTTCTCGGGTTGTCCCAGTTGAGGATGTTCAGATCACAGAGGAGTTGTCCTACGAGGAAACTCCAATTGCCATATTAGATCGACAGGTCCGTAAATTGAGGACCAAAGAGGTGGCTTTGGTTAAAGTATTGTGGAGAAACAAGAATAGAGAAGAGGTGACCTGGGAAGTTGAGGATGGCATGAGGTCCAAATATCCTCACTTGTTTCATACCCCAGGGTGATGGAATATCAGTTTATATTAGTGCAGTGAGGTAAGATACCTACCTGACTTTTTATATTGCTACTTATTATTATGGTTGTTGTATTTTTTCCCGCATTGTTATTGCGAAGCTATAGTGCTTAGCTATTTATGTCGTCCTGTGAGACGCCTAGGTTAGAATTTCTGCGTTTCAAGTTCCTGGATAGTCACATTTACAAAGGATACTCTGCCTAAATTTTGGCAACTCCTAAAGACTTAACCGCGTGACTCATATTTTTCATTCGAGGACGAATGTTTCTAAGCGGGGAAGGATATAACACCCCGACTTTTCGAAACGTTTAAATTAACTCGTACCTTCGTGGAAAGACAAAGAGGGTAAGTAATAAATTAAGAATGATGTGGTATGTCATATTTTAAGTGTTCAAGTTTTGTATCTCAAGTTTTGAAGTTAGGTAGGTGGCAAAATAAAAGTTGGCGAAAGTTATCGTAAGTTCCTTTTTAAAGATTTCTCTAAAATTTGGGTCAAATGTCTCGAAGGTTTTCTCCAAATCTATAAATATTTAAGGGTACCACGACCTATCAAATCAAATTTCTACGAGTCTAGTTTCCAACGCATCAAACCGTTCATTAATACGACTTCAGAATAGAGAGATATTCACATTTTCGTGAGACTGCGCAGGCAGGAATGTGAGGTGGGGCCCTAGGTTGGTGGAACTTTATATATATCTTCTTCTTCGACTTTTTCTTCATTTTTTTTAGTTAAGAACCAGAAAACTTAGAAAAACCCATTTCTAGGATCAACCAAATTATAGATTTTCTCGACTTAAGTCCTTGATGAAAGTTGTTCTATGCGTCGAGCTCGTCATCATGGTATAATTTATTTTATCGATTTCGTAGCATATCATACTTTGGTGTTGGGACAGCAAGGGTTTGGACATATTTGAAGGTTTTGAGGTGTATTACAAACTTAAGATCATGGTAAGACCATTCTTTCATCGACTCTAGCTTTGATATGCCGCAAATAGCAATTTGCGACGGAAATACATATCTTTCATCGGATTATCGTGGTATCTTCTTGGTCCTGCCTTGTTGTAGTATCGTGGGGAGTTATGAGTAAAAGTCGTTATGCCACGTGAATTCAGCGAAAAAGGTATGTTAAGGTTATTCCCTTCTTACGGCATGTTTCCTTAAAGCTTAGGAGCAATGTAATTGGATTGTTATTGTTGTTATAGTTGTAGCCATTATTATTGATTGTTGGCTGCTCGAGTGGATATAATCCTTCTTTGTCGGGATTCTTATTCAGTCAGTAGCGTCTCTATGTTGGACACGACTTAGAGGCTATTTGTATAGGTTGCTTATAACTAAGTTGCTCGCTTTTAGCTATTGGATTGTTATTGTTACCCTTGGGGCTATTGTGGTTAGCTGCAGGAATGTGATATATGCCTAGAAGGGCTATGTTCTGCCTAGGGGGCTATATTGATGCCTAGAAGGGCTATGAGTTTCCTACAGGGCTATATTGATGCCTAGAAGGGCTATGAGGTGCCTACAGGGCTATATTGATGCCTAAGAAGGCTATGTACTGCCTACAGGGCCATGTTGTTGCCTAAGAGGGCTATGAGTTGTCTATACGCTATATTGATGCCTAAGAGAGCTATGTGCTGCCTACGGGGCTATAATATTACCTAAGAGGGCAATGTGACTGGCTACGGGGCTAGGGGACTACCGATAGGGGTATATAGACTGATTGGCACCTTCTGGGCTTATGGGGGCCTGGGTAGGTGGTCTTGTGTGCTTTTTGTACCTGCCGAGCTTATGGGGGCTTGGTTAGGTTGTTGTTTTATTATTTTTGATATGTTTAGATTTAGGAGCAGGTCAGTACACTTATCTTATCCTTGATTTGTTTTTCGGATTATTCCCAGTATATTAGGATACCTGCTCATAGTCTATTGCCTTTCATACTTGGTACATTATTTCGTATTGAAGTCCCATTGCCTGGGGTTACTGCATTCATGCCTGCAGGTCCCGACAGATGACCCAGTAGATCTCCTCAGCAGCAGGATTGACTTATATCTGGTTGGCTAGCCCCTTTCCTCCGGAGCTGCCAGAGTTGGGAGGTTTGTTTCTTTTGTTGTATATATTTTTATGAGTAGGCTGGGGCCCTGTCCCGTCAATCTTTACTACTCTTAGAGGCTTGCAGACTAGTGTGTGGGGTGTATAGCTACATTATGGCCATGCTGGCCTAATTTGTTGGTTTGCTGATGCTTATTAGCTGTTTTAGGTATTGTTTTTATATATATCTGCTTTCAGTTTCGGTATAGAGATCATGGTGGCCTCGACGGCCCAATCAGGACTTCTGTGCTAGTTGGCTATTTCTTTATATGAACTCTTGAGAGTAGATGTTTCTTTTATAGATCTGTTGACAGGGGCCTTGCCGGCCGAGGGCTTAATTTTAAGCTGAGATATACTTGTTTGTTCTCTTGATTGCGTGTGGCTGCCATGCGCTAGTAGCAAATGGTTCAGCAGGGTCGGCTCGGGTCTGAGTTTTGCCATTAGGAGCCAGTTGCGCCCCTTGAGTTTGGGGCGTGACAGTTGGGTCTTTTCCTAATTAATTAGTTTCAATACTATGTCGTTTTGTCTACTTTTAGAATCCTTTTATAAGCCTTGTTAACCCCAAATTCACTCCATTTACTTCATTCTTCCAATTTCACAAAAAGAAACCAAATTCCTCTCAAATATTCTCTCTCTAGAAATTTGATGAAGAAGAAGAAGAAGAAAGATTCACCTAGGATTTCAAGCTAAGGTTTCAATTCCTCCATTGAATGCTAGTATTTGGAGTTAGGGTATGATAGTTTTCATCCATGGAGTTCTCAAATTCCTCTATTTCAAATGGTAGAATTCCCCAATTTAGGTAGGGTTTTCTTCAATTAGCATGGGTCCCTTACATTGTTGATTTAAATGAGTTAATTATGATCTTCTATGCATGAATTGATGAATTGAAATGCTTTTATGATGAATTCCCCCATGAACCCATGTAATCCCTATGTTTTCAAGTTGTGAATCATATGATGAGGGATTTTGAGTATAAAGCAAGTTTTTTATGGAATTGAGCATGTATTACTAGTTTCACATGTATTTATGATGAAATCCATATATATCCCATGTTTTCTAAGAGTTTATGATTGAAAGTGGGTTTTGACCTCAAGAGGTAAATTATGGACTTATGCATTGATTATGGGATTTATGCTAATGTATTTAGGGTGCTTTGAGAGTAAAGTACCAATGATGATGATGTTGTTGTGTTGTTGAAAGGACATTCTCATAAACATAACTAGCATGATGTGTAAGGTTTTCTCACATAGAAAGGATTCTTAGGTTGAAACGCTTTTCTCACCTAAATGAATCAAGAGTAAGAGCTATCATAATGAACTAGCTTGGATTGGTTGTCCAAGGACACCTTTTCATGAGTAATGAAGTCGAAGTAAGAAATGAATATTCCGTGGAAATTTATGCTTAGCACCGAGTGGATATTGATAGTGAGATGGAAGTTCTCCCATAGTAGAGGTCGGGTTTCCAAAGTAATCTCATGAGATGGAAGTTCCCCCGTAGTAGAGGCCGGATTTCTAGTAGCAATCTTCTTATCTCATAAAATATGTGTCCTCATAGGTTGATTAGCTAGTGGATCCACCTAAGCTAGATGCTCATTGTTCTACCTTAGGCAAGTAGAACAGCCCTTTTCAGTGTGGGAAACACCGGGTCATCATGTTATAGCTCACATGGTCTCATGTCGATTAAGGCTAATTTCCCCACAAGTAATAATGAACCAAGGTTACTTCAAGAAGTATCTCATATGAGTTCAAAGGTTTTAAAGATGAAATTAGTTTGCATTGACCATGATTTTATGACTTATGTTTTATAAAGCTTTTAAATCATGTTTAGCTTGGTCAATTGCATGTCATGAAATGAAATGTCTTTTTTAGCATGTTTTAAATGTTTTATGCATGGCTATCATACTTGGTACATTATTTTTTACTAACGCATACTCTTGCCTACATTTTTACCAAATGTAGGGTCCGACAGACAGGTTTCCGAGTCTCGTGGCTAGTTGGTGATTTGATTGATTTCCGAGCTTTGGTGAGTCCTCATGCTTCGAGGACGGACTTTGTTGTTTTAGTTTCTTTCTTTCATGTATTTCCCTTTTGAACATGATGTATGGGCTAGGCCCAATTTCATTCTATTGTATTAGATGGCTATGATGAGACATGAGTTTAGACTTCCGGTTTTAGATTATAAAATGATTTAGACTTGGACTATTGTTTTACTCTTATTGTTCTATTTCTTATGTTATGAGATCTAAGTGGCTTGTATGGAGTCCTTTGGGGTTCTATAGGTCATGTTACATCTAGGGGGTACCCCTGGGTCGTGACAGAAGCCTCGTACAAGAAGATAATAAAGAGTATCATGATGATCCGACCTAGTAACCTTCAAAAATGTAGAAGCAAGGGGTGAGTACCAAATCACACAGTACTCATCAAGTAAACTTCTAAACACAAACTAAGGGAATAGAATACGGGTACTCCTTACACCCCAACCGAACCTCCACAACTACAACCTGCATAAAAACCAATCCAACCTAATAGTTCACAATTTACATAGCACATAGTTCAACCACCTCACTTCAACAATTACAAATCAACAACACAAAAGATTAAGTTCACCAGTCACAAGTTCCACAGAAAAGTACTTGTAAGTTCACAAATGATAAAGATGCACAATGCAATGAAATGCAGTGTCAAGTATAGTGATGTATGTCTGACCTAACGATACAAACTCGCTGTCTCTCAGTCTGGGAGACATATCTGTCCATGCATCTGTCGCGGTGTGTGACACGACCCTCGATAATAAAATCCATCGCGGTGTGCGACACATCCCTCAATAATAGAATTCTTCGCGGCGTGCGACTCGTCACTCGACAATAAAATCCATCACGGCGTGTGACACATCCCTCGAATCATAATATCCATCACGGCGTGCGACACGTCCGTCAAAATGGTACATCCTCTTTAATTTCTTATTCTTCGTCAATGCACATAACACTTGTCACAACCATGTCTCAGAACCAACACAAATGACATTTTCACACAAATAATGAGGAGATGACCATTTTCATGAGAATGCACAATTCACAACAATACAATCGTAATACAACATCAACAATGAATCAATAAGTCTTTCAAACCATTCTCAACACATCACACACTAATAATTAATCACATTATCTTTTATTACCCTTTTCATCATTAGAATTATTCAATATGGACAAGTCAACCCATCACCAAGTCCCATTACTCCCCAACACATACCACAAGGAAATACACGATTCTATACACTTAACAAGGGTCGAGAAATCCACTTGCCTCAAATAATGGAACGATCACTTCGGGACTTGAGCCTTCCTCTTTAGTTGAGCTTCCAAATCAATACAATCTATTCAAATAAATAATCACAATAAGATTTCAAAACTAACAACACCTATACTACTATATGTCTAGCTTAGACCCAAAAACTCACCCAAATCTATAAATTAATTTCACTGACTGATCAAAAATAACCCGGGACAACTATCGAGAGGGGTACAATGGTAATTTTATTTTTAAAAAATCATAAATGACTTTTCGGATCATTACATAATTTGACCCCTAATAAATTATACAAATTAAAGAAGTCCAATAGGTAGGAAATACATTTGGTGTGATAATGTTGTGTCACGTGTATTTTTAATATTTATTTTTGTGAATTTGATTAAAACCTATAAAAGGAGAATTATAATGTATAACTTTACCTAAGACACACACACACACACACACACACACACACACACACAAATATAAAATGTGCATCAATTGAATAATGAATCAGGTATATATAATTTGATAAAGAATATGATATGTTTAAACGGTTGGAAGCTAAAGGTGAAGAAAATAAATACATGACACATATTATACTTGTAAATAAAAAGTTCATAGAATTTGTACATGTCTAAAGGTAGATGAAACTCATCTATTTAAACAAAAGCATATTGCATAAACTATTCAATTATTATCAAACTCATCATGTATTAATAGAAGTTTTGTCAATTAAGTAACACTTAAAAGAATAATAACACAAAAACAAAGAAACAAAATTCGTAACAATGCAAAATGATATAGAATTACATAAAAATATGGGTTTCATACCAAATTTATTTTGGACAACCATGCCTTAACTCCAAAATGGAAAAGAAAAACTTAAAATCATAAGCTAACATAAAAAAGATCCTGAAGGAATATATAGGTCATATCTTATACTTCTAAGCTTAACACTTGAATTATATTGTAAGAAAACTCTTCTTTTTAATTTCAGAATGAAGCTATATGTTCTCCTCAGTTAAGTTCTTGACGACATGTATTTAGAGAAAATGGTCAAATTCCCCCTCAACGTATATCCGGATTTCCAACTACACACTTAAACTTTACGGGAGTCCTATCCCCCCTCCCCCCCCCACCCCCGTACTGTTTAAAACTGAAATTATTACCTCCCTGAATGCTTAGCTGGCATAGTGAGTGTATTTCACTCTCTTTGGGAGAGTGAGCATCAAAATCTATTATTAAAACTTTATTTTTAATATCTCTTTTCAATAAATATATGCATTTTTAATTATTTATTTTTCTTATTTGTTTTATTTCTTCTCCAACAATATAAACAAATCTCTCAATCTTTCACCACCTCTAAGTCTTGCTGTCCATCTTCACCGGATTCAC
The DNA here is from genome assembly GCA_029582245.1 of Solanum etuberosum. Classification (NCBI taxonomy): domain Eukaryota; kingdom Viridiplantae; phylum Streptophyta; class Magnoliopsida; order Solanales; family Solanaceae; genus Solanum; species Solanum etuberosum. The sequence continues at coordinate 64,178 of JAJONR010000360.1, forward strand.
TATTGTTGATTCCAAACAAATTTTCAAACTCATATAAAACTCTTGCAAAATCAATCAACCTAAATCAATTGTAGATAAGTTTACATATATTTATATCACCCCAAAATACTTTGGATCTAATTTGAGAAAAATCAATATGGGTTTACTTCAAATCCAATTGAACCCACCGATTTATTTATTTTTACTAATAGATCCTTTAATTATCAATCTCAATCAATCAACTATATCTCAAAAATTATCGATATTAATCTCGTTAATTCATCAACCGTCGTAGATCAGTCTCTTCCTCTTCGAAATTGTTGTCGCCATCGATGATGATGTGGAAGACATCGTAGGCTCCTCCTCTTCATCTTCCTTGAGAGGATTGCTTATCTTCGGTGACCACCATTAATGGAAATATTCTACCATGTTCGTCTTCTCTTCCCCCCTTCACTTTTTTTTTAATTTGATTTTTAGGTTTCAAATGAGCAAAACCCAAATATCTTTGGACAAGCTCTGAAATCATTATTCACCGTTCTTCCTTAAAGACTCAATTTCATGGACTTATGGTGTTCTAGTGATGGTGAAAGTACTTTGGGTGTTTGAAGGGATGGGTAAGAATATAGAAGAAAAGGGTAAAGAAATATAAAAATTGAAAAAAAAAAATTTGATGAAGTGTCAAACGCGTGAAACTCACATGCCACCATAGATCTGGTTATGACCTTTTAAGGGTATAATTATTTCATCTTTAAACAGTTCAGGGGGGTGATAGGACTCCCGTGAAGTTTAAGTGTGTAGTTGGAAATCCGGATATACGTTGAGGGGACATTTGACAATTTTCTCCATGTATTTATATCACTATCTAGGAAGAAGAAAAGAGAACAATAGATGATAGAAAACAAAAAAAATATGATGATCTAGGAAATAATTTACTGATATTTATAGTGATATTGACTGTCTTTTTACCTTTCAAAATTTATTAATGAAGCACATTGAATCATGATACATAAATTTTATTTTGGTTTCAAAATTCAAAGAGTCACCGAATTAGAAGAGTTTCATACATTATTTTGTCTTCTACTCTAATTGAATTTAACCTAATCAGTATAATTATAATGTCACAACTAAAAAATTAAAGTGTAGTTGTTGGACTTCATATTCCACCATTATGTAACTAGTTTCACGGTACGTGCGTTGCACGTGTGTATTGCATATATATAGTATACAATGCTGTAAAATTGAATTAATATTACTAAATTAAAGCTTTTTAGTAAATAATTTTAATTGAAAGAACATAGGACAAGTGTTTTTAAATAATTAATACAAATTGTCATAGAGTTACTTGTATTTTGAGATCAAAATAACCACATATCATTGAAACATTTCAAAATACATTCAAAGTTTAAATATGGGGAGAAAGTGACATTTCTTTAGTAGTATTTTTACTTCACTCAATTTTTAAGCAAATCTAACCAACACCATTTAAGTACAATTTTTCTCTTAAATATTCATACGTGAAATTTAGTATGTGCATGACACTAATAAGGATTACCATAAATATTTCAATATTTTATCTTTATACGCAATCTATCTTTTACAAAATATCATTACTCAATTAATATTTGAGTAAGACTATCATAAAGAGGTAATTTTACAACCACAAAAAAAAAGTACTTTGTTGTTATAACGAATGATGGTTAAATAGAGGTTTGAGTGTATGTCAAATATTTAGCTTAACCAATTCTTTGTTTTATATATATATATATTTCAGTAGCATAATTTAATTATAATATATTAACAACATCACCTTTGGTGTATTTTTTTTTCCTTTCTTTAAGTTTCTACCTCATCTTTGTATAATTATAGTCTTCTTCTTGTCTCTTCCGCATATATATCATATAGTTGTTGTCAAATGAAAGAATCTAGTATCTTATAGAAGATGTATCGTGGTATAATATATTAAACTTTTCCAATAATAAAAGTTAATGGATGAATAAAATTCAGTATTATTTATAGAATCTTTAATTTGATTTAAGATCATTTTATTTTATGATCAATCACCATTTTCTTATCTATTTTTATATAGCTAGCAAGGAGTGTATCTTGTGACATAACATTTTCTCAAATTAAAATGAACACAAAATAAAAGGCAATTTATACTTAAAAAACTCCATACTCAATATAAATATAAAAAAAAATATATGGAACAATACATAGCTAATAAAGAAGGAAGACGAAAATATATGTTCATGCTATATTTATTATAGTGTTCCATTTGATTGAAATCTCTTGCCACCAACACTTTACTTGATCCGTTCATTTTTACTTACATATCTATTAAAAAATAATTATTATCATGACTATATTATCATATTATAAGTAAAAGTTAAAATCTATTTTTGAAATAGTGGATTTAACATCAAAACTAATAATTCAATGGACTACGTTGATGCCCATTCTTTTAGAAAAATTAGAAAGAAACTCCTTCGGGAGGGTAAGAGAATAAGAAATGAAAAAATAAAGAAGAAATATCTTACCCAAATCATGTGACTTTTTTCATATTTGTTTATTATTATTGTCTTTCCCACACCTTTTCATCACTGTCAACTCATGAAAATCGTAAGAAAAAATCCAAGTGTGATTGTTGAATGATTTGCTACAATTTGTTCACCAACTCTTTCTTATGTGATACCTCAAATTTCGTTGAATTTTGAACTTAATCAATTGTTGCAAATAACCCTTGAGTACAAAACTTAAAAAAGAATGTATTTTGAATGTGCGAGGAAACTCCACTATTTATAGATAACAAATAGTAGTAGGAATAGGTGCTAATTATGCCTTATCAGAAAAGTTACAACCTTTCGAAAAAGTCACTGCTCATCGGAAAAGTCACAAGCCTTTGGAAAAGTCACAACTCATTGAAAAAGGTACAACTCTTTGGAAAAGTCACAACTCTTTGAAAAAATCACAACCCTTTAATGTGAAAAGGTATCTATTTTTTATATAATACGAATAATTAAATTAATAAATAAAATAAATTGAGTATTTTTAATTGGGGGTATTATAGTAATTCAACATTCAAGTTTGGGAGTTCATGTTTTTAAGGTAGTATAAATATAGATATAGATATAGATTAAAATATTAGTATTTAATAAATTAATTAATTTTATTTTGATTAAGTGAATGGTAATCCGACTTTGAAAGTTGGAGCTTTTCACTTTTGATAACATATGATATGATATGATGATTATCTCATTTTTAACACAAAAAGATGGTCACATATGGGTGTACATGAGGATGAAGTAGTTTGATCAATTCAATTTTATTTCATTGGAGTTGCTGATAAATCTTGAACAACTAGAGTGATCCTTCAACTTGTAGGCGTGAACCTCTTTACAGAGTGTCTTAAGGTAAAAGGCGAAACTGCAAATTTGATAAATGAGTAACTGCACGTGAAATTATATTTTAAGCTCAACTTGTCCGTTTTATGCATAAAAAGGAAGATATTCGGTCATCAACAAAAACTGATATAATTTGGCAATGCAACGTTGTCAATGTGGCATGTATGTAAAATTCATAGCTTAAGTTGTGAAATTGATTATGAAAAAAAAAAATTAAAAAAAAAAAAAACTTCTAAGTGAGCCTCTTCTTGCTCCCAACAGCATCTTTAAGTTTCCTTCCAAGTGCATATGCCAAAGGAGGTGGAACAGCATTTCCTATTTGCCTGTGCTTGTGCAAAATGTTGCCAGAAAATTGGTAGCTGTCTGGGAAACCCTGCAATACATGATACTTATTATTATAAAATCCCATCAAAGGCTGAATATAATACAATTTCTGCACCAACATTGACTTGTTTTCCTCTTTATGTTTGAAAATCATTACTCTTCTTTCCTAAGCAAGCAATTTCAAATTGTCATGCATTGATGAAAATACTACACCCTCAGACTATGCCTCAAACATCTTCACATATTCTAAAATGTGTCTTCATTTTGTAAGACTTACTTGAGAACGTGCACATTCACGAACTGTAACAATCCTGTCTTGCTCTGGATGAAAGCACATCCCCACCTTACCCATCGGCTGGGGGTCCGTAATGGAAGTGGGGAAGTTCCCATCCCAATCCAACCTTCCAAAGAGCCCCTTCCACTGGTTGTGCCTCTTAGCAGTGTTAGGCAGGCACCATGGAATCAAATCAACTAGTTGACCGTTAGATAGTTTAACCTGCAGCACACAACACAAAACATCTTATACACCTACTTAACCCTTCAAATCACAAAGCACATATTATTTCATCAAAAGCACTGGATGATTGCCACAATACCTTTTCATCCTCAAGGTCACGCCAATCAGCTCCTGGCCGCTTGGGGATTCTTTGGCACCTGATTAGGTTAAGCTCATTCATCTCTTTTGAAATGTGATCAGATAATGTTATTGAGCTTCCCCGAATCTTCTTTTGGAACCAGGATACTGGGTCACCTTGATACTGCATTAAGAATGAATAGCATAAATTACAGAGTACGAACAAAGGTGTGATATGATTGCGTAATCTATAGAAACAAAAGCAGCATTGCCCTCTTTCTTCTTCCAAATTCAGAAAGTAAAAGCCCCTACTCAATACACTGTCTTTCCAGTTCTCTAGTCAATTCCTGGAAAAGGTGAAGGGTTCAAGGAAATTCAAGTTTAGTACCTCAATACAAGTCTTGCATGCCCCATTGCCAACAACAGGAAGATCTCCAATTGTGTCTCTGACAGTAAGTGAACGGAATGGAGCTCCACTAGCAGTACTCCTCACAGCTGCATAGTGTGAAGTTTCAGATAATGCGATTTTTAATTCTGGGACAGCAAAAACATGCATTGGTTCTGGCCACTCTGGAAGAACCTCCTCTGGGGAGGCAGCCCAGATAAATGCTCTCTTCCTAGACTGAGGAACTCCAAAGGCTCCGGCTTCAAGGATACCAAACCTAACCTGATCATAAGAAAACTGATTGTCAGTTTTGATAATTAGTAATATACATACATATAGAATGAGTGTGTGTGTATATATATATAGAGAGAGAACAATATGTACCTGATAACCCATCTCAAGAAGGGAAGCAACAGTTAAGCGAAATGTTTGTTTTTGGTTAAACGAAACAAAATTCCTAACATTCTCCAAGAGAAAGAACTTAGGCCGATAATAATCAGCAAAGGATAAAAATGCCAGAATCATCTCACACTGTACTTTACTCCAGGTGCTCTGATTAAATCTATTCATTCCAGAAAACCCCTGCAAAAGAACACACCATTTAAGCTACAAAGTTTACTAAACATCCGGGTAGATGTGAAAGAGCTTAACAAACCTGACAAGGAGGGCCTCCATTAATGAAATCAACTTGTCCAGGAAGTGGCAAACTATTCAGTTCGTTCTCGTCCATTGCTGCAGCTAATTCAGAAGCCTCTGGAGTTGAGATACAGTCATCAGAATCTCCGCACTTCTGCATGACAGCCCTGAATTGAAACCAATATCTGGTCATTACTGTTATGTACTTAGACATGTTCATAAAGGAAAGAGTAAAGATTGTATACCCAAGGACCTACCTCAAAATCACATTGCAATTATGTATGAACACCTTTGTCTTTGGATGATTAAGTCTAAATGCATCTCCAGCAGGCGCTTCGTATTCAATTGCCCAATTTGTATCTGTGACACCTGAAAGAATAAGACTTTCAGACGAAAGTTCAAACTACATCCATTACAACTACAAATAATCAGAGAGAAGGAAGTTACCCGAATGCTGCAGTCCCTCAGACAAGCCACCACAACCAGCAAAGATATCTAGTGTGGCCAAACGATTCTGTGGAGAAGTTTCATTTAGTTCCCCCCCAACTTCATCCTCTCCTTCTTTTCCCTTCCCCTTCCTCTTCCTAGATGTTGCATCATCTAGCTTAATTTTTGAGAATCTCAGCTTTATCTGAGCTGGTAACTGCTCAAAAGTACAATCAACTTAGACTTCACAAGAAAAATAAAATTCAGAAACAAATAGAGTAGATAAATAAAAGGTAGAATGTATTGTACTAAAAGGACTCTGACCAATTGCAGTTAAAATAAGAATCCAAGAGTACAAATTATGAAATGGGTACCTTTTTAAGGGATCCATTCAATGGATCATACAAATATTCACAAAAGAAAATATGGTCGAAGATGGCAGGGACGTCTTCAGACGAAATATCATACTTCTTCCTCACTTCACATTTACCTTTGATTGTTTCCACAGGAACTGTATGTATATCCTCACTGTAATAGATCTGGAAGAGCGTAGCAATCAGAAAATTATAAATGCAGAAAGGTTTGCATAGGAAAAAAAAGTAAAATCCCCTAATAGACATCGTTACCTAGCTGATTAAAACAAACTTCCTAACATGACATAGTAAAATAATTAGTACATATTTACAACTCTAACCAGATATTAGTGTGGAGACAAGTTATAGTATTATGTAGCATATACCTCCCGGATATCAGAAGAGTATGCCTTATCTGAAAATATATCCTCTGGTCTGAAGAATCTCCTTACTTCGACGTTTGTAGAATCTACTTTAGCTTGTTTAGATCCCTTGGGACCAACAATTTCTAGTAATTGACATACTACATAGGCCATCAACCCCACATTTCTTCCAGCTTTGAAAGTTCCACTTCCCCCTCTTTCTGCAGTAAAGTGATCGGGGCTTACATAAACAAAGTCATCAACTGAATACTCAGTCCCCAGATATACAAAACTGGAGTTGGACATATCAAACTTAAAGGATTCCTTTTCCTGATCAGTTCGCTGCAACTCACATGAGTAGCATAAACCATTACCAAGACCCATCTTATCAAACGGGAGTCTGAAGAAAGCACCTTTTTCAGGGCGATAAAAGCTTTTGCAGTAAAATTCAGTCGGCAATCCCTTCCTCTTCCTGTCTTCTGCGTTTGCTCTATCAAGTTTATCAGCATTCATTTTTCTATGCTGGTGTCCCCAAGGCATCATTCTGATATTGACAGCTATACTTTCTTTGACATCTCCTAGTTGCAGATTCATGCATTCATTGATCAAAAATACCTCTCTCTCATTAGCTGCATTTCCAAGTACAGTGTCAGATCCTTGTTGCATCATTCTTCCATGAAGCATTTTGCTACCATCCAATTTTTCAAACATGTATTCAACAAAGTAAATAGAAGGAAGCTCATCTGGTTCATCATGTTCCACTAGAACTGAATCCCCAACAGCTATCTCATGTCCATGAACTCTAGCTTTTTTAAACAACTGTTCACCAGAAGCTGTTTTACCTATGGATTCCCCATCCCAGTTTATTTCTTTGCTGTCAGAACGTGACTTAATATGCCTTCTTGTAGAAGAAGGTGTATGAGCTTTCTCTGGAACATCCAAGTTCTCCTCCGGAACATCATCCTCTTCATTTTCCTCTTGCTCATCTGCTTCTTCATCATCCTTCACCTCACAATCAGCCACCTCCTTTGACACCTCGGGTGAGTAATTGGAATAGTATTCCCCCCAGATTCTGTTGATTAGCCTTGTTGTAGTAGCCTGCATAGCTTTCCTTTTTACAGATGGCGCCATAGATGCTCTAGGATTTAAGTTCTGTTCAAGTCTCTGCATCACCTTCTTCTTCTTAATCACCCATTTTGTATGGTGCCTCTCTTCCATTTTCATTGAGAGACCAATCGCAAATGCACAATTCCTAATGCTTGCATCAGGAAATTCAGAGAACTGCTGCAGAATAATTTGCCCATGTACAACCACATATCTTTCCACCACATCTACATTAGATGATATATAAGCAGGATGGTCTTTCTTGAACTCTGAAACCCTTTTAATAACTTCTCCAAAAGAAAGTCTAGCCACACGATTCTGTTCCTTTAACAAAGTAATGATGCTCACTGCCAATCTTGCAGTCTTTATGACTGGTTCGTACCAAGGAGCATACTGTTTCAACGGCTTCCCAAGCCTATACCTGAATTACAAATAATATGCATGAGTAAAGCATCTATAGTAAATCCGCCAAGCAAGAGCACAGAAAGAAAAACAGTCAAGGTTTATCAGAATATAATAAATAGCAGTCCCAGCTATTGGCGTAATAAAGGGAGGTACTTGCAAAATAATTCAATCACTCAAAAGGAATTAAGTGTAATACCAGGCCATATCAGTCCGAATTGATATAAAGATCATTGAGGACCCAAACTCAATCATCCATTCTTTTATTGCACTCAAGTAAATTGGCATTCCATCAATCTCAGCTGATCTAGAACCACCTGAAGAGGAATGATTAGCATCAGTGTCAAAATTGTATCCAGACCCATCATCAGCAGTCATCACTCCAGACCCAAAAATGGTTACATCAATATCAGCACATGCTTTCATTGGCAGGAGTTCTAAAGAAATTAGCCTTGAGTCCGAGTTGTACAATGCCCAATTATGAAGCATACTGCGAGGCAACTCATCAATATGGTATGTATCAACCCCACTGTCAAAGACGATATACTCATCAGTCTCTTCATTAGATGTTTTGTAATATGCAGGTAAAGGATAATCACTTGCAATCTCATCCTCATTGATCTTGATGTATATTTTGCTGGATGAGGAAGATGTATTGCGGTCTTTCTTCTGCTTCAAGGAGCACCAATACTCCTCTTCATGCAACAATTTAGCCAATTTCAGATCTTCATCTTCTGGCGCTGGACCATTAGCCAAACCAGATTCATCTATCTTGTCTTCTGCATTTCCTGCTTTTGGGCCAATACGTAGAGCCTTACCAGATGATATAGGCTCTGGTTGTGCAAGTGTCTCCTGCTTACTGCTTTCATCTCTAAGGGAAGCCAGGACAGGTAGCTCAACAAAAAGTTGATCAGTCTTCTTTGATGTATCATCCAGACCAATAAGTTGCTTATAGATGAACCCGCCCTGAGTGATGACAAAGTCCCTGATGGATACACCACCTGAAAAGCATTTTATGCCAGTCATTGCTCGGACAGCCCCTGCAAGCAACTCGTCAAGGCTTAAATCAGGATTCCCTCCAGATGACTTTGAAAGCTTCTTATAAACCTCAACGCAAGCTGTTGCCTTGGCCAAGAAGTGGTCATAAAACTTCTTATAACTACCTGAGGGTTTTATACAATCATAATCAGCTATTTCAGTTGAGATCCATATGACAGGAGTTCCATCTTCATAGCCAGAGATAGCCCATTCTTCAATACGCCCAAAGCCTTCACATCTAATTCTTTTTGCTTTTACTTTGTCAAGACTGTCCTCAAGTGGTAAAATGAGACCACTGATAAACAGATCATCAACCTCAGACATTCCAAAAGGTTGTGGTATTCCTTCTGAGTTATGAAATACAAAATCCGTTAATCTTCTACAGGGTCGTTGAGAATCTTGCAGACCTGCAGTTAGCCTAATAGCCACATCCTCTTCCTCTACACAATGGTCCTTCTTTGTTTCAATGACTGAAGAATTTTTTGATAAATGCACAGATTTCTCTTTAAAATCTGAACAGGCAGCAGCTCGCTTAGGCCTTTTACATGCAGCAGTGGGCTCCTCAATAGTTTCAGAAACAGGCTGTTTCATTTCCTTCTTATCAGTTGCAGATGCCTTCCTTTTTGACACAGAATCTTGTTTGCGTTTGTTCTTTTTGTGTCCTGATTAATCAGCAAAAATACAGAGAAGGATGAGCCATAGCAAGAACTGAAATATTTCTGTTATCATTCTCACAACAAAGACAAAGCACTCCTAAGGAAATTTAGTACAGGGTGGACCAGAAGCTAAGAAAGAAGCTTTCTGAACTTCCCTGTGAAAGAATCATTATTGAAAAGCATGAAGTGGAATTGAACATCAAAAGAAGCAGCAAAATTAAGAAAATGCAGCACTTAAAGTTAGGCCAATACACTTAAGGAGTCGATTGGTGTGAGGTACAAGGTATAATAATCCCAAGGATAAAATGCATGATTGTTCTATCCTGCGCTTGGTTGGAGGTACTAGGCAATCCTGAGATTATTTATCCCTCCATTTATACCTTAGTGATGGATAAGTTATCCCATATATATGGTGGAATAACTTATCCCGGGATAACTTGTTCCCAACCAAACGACCCCTTAATATCAAACAACATTCCATGCACTAGCATAAGCAAAAAAAGCATAAATGCTAAGGGGAATGATATACACATGGAAAAAACACTACAGGCTTGTGAAATGACCATCTCATACAGGGCACATTAAATATTTGACATTTCAAGAGAGTAGACTATTTTGGCATAAGATTGCTTTGCTGACTCTAAAAGCTGTCAATAGCACACAAGTCACTGCACCATGCAAATTTGTTAAGTTTTATAATCCACCTTAAGCATTATCTAAGAGGACAATACAGTAATATTGTGCATACAAGTAACACAAGAAGCAATCTTACCCTTAAAGCAAATTCTTAGTATGGACATCACAAAGAAGCAATGAGGATTTTACTCCAAATCTCTGAAGGCATCAACTAAGAGACTGGGTTGTGGGTGTCTATGTTTTAGCAATGCTGGTGTGAATATGGTGCACAATCACAAACATGAATTTATTATACTTCTTTTATTTTATTTATTGGTGTTTAACTGGACACAATGTTTAGGATGTGGAATAGCTTTATGAACTATATCAATGGTAGTGGAGAACATTTTAAGTTGTGGCTAAAATACTAGTTTGATAAACATCACATCAAGAGTTTAAATTTGAATAATGAATTTGAAACCTTGAAAGTTGTAAAAGTTTTACAGAATAACTGAAAAACAAATCAAGGGGATGGTGTCGATGGTGTCAAGCATTGTAGTATTTTCTAAAATAGGAAGAATGCCATGTCAATGGAAACAGATGGATTTTATGCAATGATGAGGATTTTCAGAATAAAGATAAGGAGCATTACAAATTTATAGAACTCAAACATATATAACAAGAAAAGCACTGTTGTACCCTCAAGGACCATAGTATAAATACAAAAACTCAGCAAATAATGCTACCAAATGAAATCCACATGGTAAATGATCTCTGCTAGAATACTAAATCAATATATATAAACAATGCCAAATAAGATTACCAGCCATGAGATGGTAATAGTTGAGAAGCAACCTCTTCTTGCAACTAAAGAAGATCTTGGGGGTTTGCCAAAAAGGTATACAATAGATTATGGACAGATCATTAGATGATTCTGTCAACTATAGTACAAACAAATTGAGATGAGATTGATTCAGGAAGAATTCTCAGTAAGTGTTGCTGGTGAGACTGAAAAAGTTGTTTATGCCATAATTACTTCACTGGATTATTGAGTTGGGAAGTATGTTATTCTTTGAATGAATTTGGTAAATGTTAAGTGGGGATAGTTTTTAGAAAGAAAAGAAAATAAAGTGACAACCCATAACCAGGAAACATTGACAATTAGGTTGAAATGGTAGAGGCCAGTGTGCAAGCAGCGAAAACAGTGGCAGTTTAACTAACTGAAATTCATTTAAATGCAGCTATATGTCCTCGGTTATAGTTTCTGCAGTTCAAGGTGGTTATAATAGTTGACCTGACCAATATTAGACAAGTCTCCATTTCAAGATCCCCAAATGAGAAACAAACATAGTCTTACCAACACTCCTCCAACAGTTCATGAACTGAACTAAGTCTTACCAATACATTCTATGCAGAGAGAATAATTATGGATTTACTTAACCATACAAGCCTTCTAGCAAGTCTTCCTACCACCCACCTCCAACTTATTTCAACTAAACATGCATTCATAATAAAGAGCCGTCGATGCTCAAATTAGAGGAGCGATCCCCTCAATGTATTGTCCAACCTAGACATGCGTGAGGCAGATTCTCTGGAAAGTAGAAAGAGGAGTCAAGACCCTCATCTTTTGTCATTGTGCATACACCAACAGGGTCCCCACACATAGGACTTATTAAGTAGCACATGGTCAGTCATCCCATAAATAACAAATTTATTAATGTCAAATTAAGAAACCAATCCCCACAAGGTATTGTCCTTTTCGCATATTGGTGTGGCATATTTTGTCCTTAAAAGGGTACTCATGAGGTCAAGAGGGGAGGGAGCTTATAAATTGTACAAGGCCCTAATCTTTGGTCGATGTGGGACAAGGTCCCATACACCAATAATGCAAAAATTTCAGAACGTGGAGTTCAAGCTTCAGTTATATACAGTCAAGTAAACATCAAACATTTGACAGAAGATCTGAGAAGCATCTTTTTCCGTAGATGACAAAACTGTACACCTTGACCTCTTGGAAGTGTGTACTCTAACATCATTCAAAGGTCATACTGAACTATGTTGAATTACACTTCCCCTTTATTTTCAACAGACGTGCAACTAAAATGCAACCAGAAGGTTTCCGCATAAAATCTCACAGTGAGATCAAGCTCATAAATGCAATTACTAATACTCGCAGTGTTGTGAAAGGTGATCACCTCGTCGCTATTGGCGAGAGGTGAGGCGACCCTTCATCATCTTTTAGCTTTGTGGCGAGGCAATCTTCAAAAGGCAATGTCATGGCGACCATACGAGAAAGGCAAGAGGCAAGAAAGGCGACCAATTAAGGGTTTTAAAAGTTAAAAGGTAATTCTAGGGTTTTCTTTCCAAATTTGCACAGTTGCACTCTTAGACTGCGACTGCGACTCCAACTAGTCGACTCGATTCAACTTCTCCGACTACTCCGAAGTCCAACCAATACATATTTCTTCGTTTCTTCTTCAAACTTTTTCTTCCTCTGTTTGTTATTCCTTCTTCTTCTTCAGACAGAGTTACTACTACCTTTGCTTTTTTCTCTCTGTTTTGACTTTTGTTCTATTTTTTCTCATTCAAGTTCTGGATTTTTAGTATGTATTATTTATTTTTACTTTTTGAATTGAAATATTTGTTAATATGTTAATGCTATTGAGGTTATGATTATTTATATATGCAATTAAATATTTTTATTTTTTGGTATTAATTGGCGCCACACTTCAAAAAGGCAGGCGCAACACTCTCCTCATAAAATGCAACCAGAAGGTTTCCGTATAAAATCTCACAGTGAGATCAAGCTCATAAATGCAATTACTAATACTCGAAGTGTTGTGAAAGGTGATCACCTCGTCGCCAATGGCAAAAGGTGATCACCTCGTCGCCAATGGTGAGAGGTGAGGCGAGCCTTCATCACCTTTTAGCTTTGTGGCGAGGCAATCTTCAAAAGGCAATGCCATGGCGAGAAAGGCAAGAGGCAAGAGAGGCGACCAATTAAGGGTTTTAAAAGTTAAAAGGTAATTTTAGGGTTCTCTTTCCAAATTTGCACAGTTACATTCTTAAACTGCGACTCCAACCAGTCGACTCGACTCAACTTCTCCAACGACTCCGAAGTCCAACCAATATATATTTCTTTGTTTCTTCTTCAAACTTTTTCTTCCTCTGTTTCTTTTTCCTTCTTCTTCAGACACAGTTACTACTACCTCTGCTTTTTTCTCACTGTTTTGGCTTTTGTTTTATTTTTTTCTCATTCAAGTTCTGGATTTTTAGTATGTACTATATATTTTCAATTTTTGAATTAAAATATTTGCTAATATGTTAGTGCTATTGAGATTATGATTATTTATATATGCAATTAAACATTTTCATTTTTTAGTATTAATTGGCGCCACAATTCAAAAAGGCGGGCGCAACACTCTCCTCACCTTGTGGTGAGGTAGATCCTTGTCGCCTTTCACCGTCCAAAACACTGAATACTAGAAGATAGTAACTTTTGAAATTAAATATTTTGAATGAACACATGCCAAACTCTATGGTGGCAAAATGAGAAACCACAACCACTAACATCACTAATCATCCTACGAGTCAAGGGCAGACCTATGCAGTAGGTGCCAAGTGCTTCCATCAACCCGCACAATTGTTATAGTTGGATAGAAAATATTGAAAAGCAAATATAATGAACAATTGAGCACCCATAAACAAAAATATTTAATGGGAGCTTTGGTTCTGAACCAAAAAGTTAGCCACAGAGCACGTGAGAAGTAGAGAGTGTTCGATTCTCTTTCATGAAAAAATTCTTTACAACAAATCTCAACGGGTTTCATACCTCAAACTATAAGTATTTCTTCTTTCTTTTCAACCTTGAGATTTTGCTGACTGCGTGACCATTTCTTTTATATTTAATTTTCACTTTTTCTATTTCCTATATCTCATTCTCGATGATGCTATTATTCATTATTTTCAATGTATGCAAAGTGGAAGAATCTTGGGAGTCATTTAGTTTGAACATAATGTTTTTCCTTTTTTTTCAAACTTCCAACTTTTTTTAAGTTGCTACTTTTTATTCAAATATCACATTTTTTATGTTCGAATGCCTACTTAGTGACTAGAAGAAATAAATTCATCATTCCACAACACTCGATTCAAGAACTGATGTCCTATTAAGGCATCTCAATTGAATTACCTGTAAATGGTATTTTCCTTAGCAATAATGATATTAACCATAGTTTGCTCAGCATGACTTGTGACTAGAATATTTTTTTCAATAATAAAATATCAGATCCTTGGATGAGCACCCAAAACCTTAAAATATTTGGTCCAATAGCGAAAAAGCAAATAATAATAATAAAACAGTGGATGGATTCGCACAAAATTATCCAGATTTGGAATCTCTATGCTTACTTTTTTGTAGGGGGAGGAATAAGAAGAACTCTGACATGTGTTTTGCTTAAAATTAAAGGAACGAATGAAACTGAGGTTCCTTAATTAATCAAAATCAAGTTAAGAATGTAAAGATTATGTTGCAAAGAGAGGAAAACACAATTATATGAAGAGAGAAAGATAAAGATGGTTAATTGATGCAGCAAAAGTAGAGTCACAACTCTAGATAAATACAAAGACAGCAAATGTATATATGTAAAAATGGAAAGCAAAAGGCATAAATCAAAATTACCAGCATCGGTATCCATGACCGCAAGAGAACCCATTTGGGAAGATTTGAAACCTGCGCAACTCTCAATTTATGATATTCACTTCCTCAATGTCTGCATCAAGAAACTACCCTAGCGCGCACACACACACACTATTGTCTACTGCCTATTTATTGGGTGAGAATTAAAGTGAAAAGGCGGGAATCAATTGGCGCACCATTCGAAATTTTTATGTTCCAAATGAAAAAATATGACCTCAATTTCTGTGGGTCCACGATGGCTTATGTCATTACTTTTATCATTTCAAAACTCCTTCTTGTGCTCTTTACATTTTCAGCGGTTAATTTCTATTTTTATTTTGTCTCTCATATTTAGGACCCGTTTGGTCATAAATTTTTCAAGTAAAATTTGGAAGAAAATTTGGTAAATAATGTTTGTTCATATAATTTATTATTATTTGGCAAATATTTTGGCAAATAACCCAAATTTTCAAATATTAGAAAAAATAGTATTTGGGTTAAATCTCATTATTTGGGAACTTTTAAAAATTTAAATTCTACGCCAAGCTTTTATCTTTTACAAAAACACCCTCTATAGTATTTGTTTGCATTGTATTACATAATTTTTTATGTGAACACCAAAGCAGTAATGAAATATGCAGTGAATATGAAAGTAATGATATAATTATTGATGAAAATGACAAACAATCGGCTTAGGATAATAAAGTCATGTGCTTCGTCTACTTCACGATGTATGAAATGATGCTTATTGCACTCACTCCAAACTACCGCATTGCTATAATGTCATGGACGCTACTTGTTATTTGGTGCAACGAAGATCCAATTGACTTGTTGCGGAAGTCATGAATCTTGTTATATCGACGTTTCTATCTTGCTATATAATACAAACTTATGGTTAATTTTGTTAGTTTTTAAAACTTATTGGTATAAATCATATTTATTAAAAAGTGAAATATATTTTTCAAATATTATGGCCAAACACATGGTGAAATTTCACTCAAATAATATTTGCCAAAAATATTTGGAAATCTATGATCAAACGCTAGCTTATTTACTTTTTCTCCTTTGATAATAATTACACCCAAACCTTGTAAATGGAGTGTGCTTTCACCATTCCCATTCTTTGCTTCTTTATCCTCTAAAATAAATTCAGCAATTACTATATAATATTGCACAATATTGGAAATATGTTAATTTTCTTTCGGAAACTGACATATTATATATAACTGGTCAATTTTTGGAAGCAACTCAATTTTTGTTTGTTTATTTGTATAATTTTTTCGGTTTTCTATTTATTTGTTTTATTTTGATTTGTCATAAAGTTTTAAAAATGATAACTTTAAAATCTTATGATAGGTGTATCAAGATATGATTTGTTCTCCTAGTCTTGAAAATATGTCACGTAAAAACTTGAAGTTAAATTATTATTATTTTTTAAAAAAAATGTGTCAAGTGAAGTTACATCACATAAATTAGAATAGGAGTATTGAATTTAGAGTTGTGAATTAAAAAGACTTTAAAAAATAAAAATACTGAACAATATTTAGTTGAGGTTAGAAATATTTATTGGAGATCAAAAAATGTGTTCGAAAGTTATAATAATAATTTTTGGACATGAACTTAACTCAAAAAGAGAGAGAGATGAAAATTGTGAATAATAATAGCTTAATTTATTTCGTATGAAATGTTGATTAAATAAGGTTTTCAATATTTCATTATTAGAATTAATGATAATTGATGACATAATTTATTATATTAGATTGTTAATATAGTTCAATAAAAAGAAAAAAAATAAAGTATCACCGCATTCAAAAAATTAAATATTTCATCATCATTCTTAATAAGGGAAGGGGGGTGGGGGGGTCTTGGGACATTAAAAAGTAATTTTCCCTTCTCTTTTTCTTCTAGGATTGCGTATCGGTCGGTTCGGTTCGTTTTTAAAGTTTATCGGTTTGGCTTATTGGTTATCGGTTTGTAGAGATGTTAAACCGTTATAGAACCATTAAGATATTGTCTTATCGATTATTGGTTTATCGGTTATTGATCGTTATCGGTTCGGTTATCGATTTAACCGTTAAGATTTGACACACAAAAAAAAATTGAAAATCACTTAGAAACAAGGTGACAAACCAAATGAACCATGCACATGAGTTCACAATTTACATCTTGCTCAAAAACAAACATTTTTACATTGTAGAATAACCAAGTGATTGAGACAACCAAAAATAAAAGTAGGAAATCAAACTCTAAGTCAAGGACTTTATATACAAAATGGTATAAATATAATTATTTAATTTACTATAGGGTTATCGGTTATTATGTTAAGAAAAAACCTCAAACAGTTAAGAACCGATAACCCGATAATAAAAAAAAATCAAAATCGTTATCAAAACCGCTAAATCAATAATTCATAATTGATAAACCAATAATTTTTTTCAGTTCGGATTATCGATTTCGATTCGATTTTGAACAACCTAGTTCCTTCTTTCTGTGTCGCATGTTTCCACATCAATGGAAACAATTCACGTGTTGCATCTTCTATCTTCCACGTTTGTTATCCTGAAAAACTTTTACTTTCCTTTATGTTCCATGGAAAACAGTAGATTTATTTTTTTGCCCAAACTCGGAGACGAACGGTTTGATTCCAATTTCTCATAGATTTGCTCTTACGAACAAAATGGTACTCTCCTCTCTCCGCCTCCTTTGTTTGGTGTCTTGCTAATTTACCATTCATTGATTTTCTAGGTTTTCCTTCTCAGATCTACCAAAAAAACCCTTATTGGAGGTGTATCTTTTCCCCTTCATTTGCTTGGTTTATGTCTTGTTTAATGTTCTATTTGTTAATTTGAATTGTTACTTTCCATTTAAACTTAATGTTAATTTGGTTGGTTTGTTAAATCCAAAAATATCTCTTACATTTTAGTTTTGGTTTGGTTTACTCGGTGTTTCACTATTCTCCGTCTTTAATCCTTATAGCATGCTAGAATTAGTTGTTTTGCTATGTGCCTTTTTCACTTGCCACGTATTCGACAATTTGTTGGAAGAAAGAAGGAAGGAATAGTCATTAGTGATAAAGTACAATTAGTAATCTGTATTGCTTAGTTGAGCTAGATTTTCGCTTCAGAATGATTATTAGGTCGTAATTGGTCCTTAGCTGCTGTTTGTTGATTCTAGATAGAGTACGGTAACCCACAACCCCTTTGAAGAGTGAAAAATCTCTTCATAGGATATTATAGTTGTACACTCATAGTACCATAGGGATGGTAAGAGTTCATAAGAGCCCGTCTTCCACTAAGACAATATAATACGTAAGAGGAAGGACGGCTAAGCAACTATGCTACAGGATATTATAGTTGTACACTCATAGTACCATAGGGATGGTAAGAGTTCATAAGAGCCCGTCTTCCACTAAGACAATGTAATACGTAAGAGGAAGGACGGCTAAGCAACTATGCTACATTGATAGCCTAAACTTAAAGGCTAAAAAAAATTCCAACTCATTTCATACCCTTCTAATTAACCAAGTATTATATAATTTCAATATTTCGTAATAGTTATAATAAGTTTTCGACTTACCTTTTTGGGTATTAGTTGTCTGATTTTGAAGTTTAAAAAAAGAGAGAAACAGATACAACCTACGTCATGTGTTTGTTTGTACTGGATAGTTGATTTTGAAAAGTAATATTTAAATTTGTCAACTGATTAAGAAGTTTCAATGTTTTACCGATAATTACGCAAATTATAATAAGTAATGCTCATACTTTGATTATTGTGTTTTGACCCTGATAGTACTTGCAAAGGTTCAATTTTATAGGTCTAATGAGTTGTTGATTTCTGCTAAAGGAACATAAGAATACTTATTTGGGTTAGTCGAAAATCATCTCTTCAATTGACAGTAAACACAACACTCAAGTGACTTCTCACTGTGTTGGATTTTTTTGGTCAAAAGAGTTCAACTTTGTTGGCTAATTAAGTATTATACTGACAAACCAGAGTATATAGAAGAAAGGGTTAGCTTTCTACTACATTCAAAAGGTTTCATGAAGTCCAATGGTTTGTCTAATATGTAGAGATGGTTTAGTATTTTTATCTAAGTATTTCATTTTTTGGTGGGATTTCTAGAAGTGCCTAATATTCTTATTGAAGGATTCCATCTTTGGTTTCTTCCTATGGATGGTGGTTAGATTATAGAAAAGATTAGTTCACTATCAAACCCAAATCAGGTGAGCCCGTAAAGCTATTGAGGTGTCTACGCAAAACTAATGTTTTATTTATATGGACAAGTACAAGAAATGTTATTAAAGTTCTGATGTAGTAAATGCACTCTATAGTTTCAGTTAGCTAAAGCTCAAGTTCCTAATACTGTTAATTGGAGGAATTAATATAATCAATCCTAAGTTTGATGTAAAGCATATCATGTGGATGGGGTGTGTGTGTATATATATATATATATGGAGATGGGGTCATTTTTAAAATTCATGAATGAGCCTAAGAGATATAAATGGAAGGAAGAAGTCTACTTGGAAATTGCATTCTGCAACACTAGTGGAATTCCAAATGTGTTAGGTGGGACTTTTCTGAAGGACGTATAATTACATAGTAGCAATAAAAATGCAAAGAAGTATTACTTAGATGGTTACTTTTAACCTCATTTTCTTCCTCTTTGACATCATTTTTTGTTTTTGTTCTTCGTTCAAGATTATCTTTTTTGGGTGATCACTTTGTTGGGATTTCTGAATTATTACTTATGTTTCATGGGACTATGAAGATTGATGGTAGAAACGTTTTCTTATTTTTCCTCTGATTTTCAAAATTGGCAACTTTCACCAAGATCATGCCTCACGTTCACCGAGATTTAAATAATTGGACGAACAATGCAAATTCTAGGACTCCACACACATGCTTTCAAGTAAGACCTCACCATACATGACACTTCGACATATACGCATTTAGCACATTCCAAAAAAGATCAAAAGTATACGTGCGATGTTCATTGCCAGGCTCACATCAAAACACAACTAGTCAATAAAAGATTCAAAGAGATTTCTCAAAAGTACGACCACATCGATTTCATTATCGCAACACCAACACTTACATCATTCTCATCATGATAACTATTCAAGACATCGATTTTGAACATAATCGATTCTCAAATCATTATCAATGAAAACTTCAAGCATTTCACGATTTTCAAAACTCATGGGGGTTGCAAAATCAAGAGAGAATGAAATAGATACCAGAGATGCACACAACCAAAAGAAAACACTATAATATACACAAAAGTAAAGTAATAAAATCATCCAAAATTCAAAATAACAAAATACAATAAAAAAGGGGAATATTGGCTCGAAGGCCCTCACCCCACCAAAAATAAACAAGCATTGTCCTTAATAATGTGATAGTAAGAAAAGTATGGGAGGTTGAGATAAAAGGGTTCCCTTGACAGGCTAGGCTTGTGGAGCACTCTCATCCGAAGTCTCAGGTGGGAAGCCTCAAGAGGGGCATCAATGCCCGGCAATAGGATCACTGAAGGCAGTAGGGAAGAGTCAACTGGGGCATCAATGCTCGTCTCAACACTCGGAGGAATGGTGGAGTCAGAAGAGACTCCACTCGGACCAACCGCTTAAGTCTCCACCTGAAGAATGACCTCCTCATTCTCCTTCATCTCAGTCAAAGTCTATGCAATCTCATGCCCTCGCTCCTCAAATCCTCCTCATCCGTCTCCTCGGCCAACTTATCCTCGGCTCTCTCAACATCATCATCATCATCATTAATAGCAACACTCGCAGCTTCCTCAGGCTGCTCACTGGGAATAGGTTCACTACTGGGCGTATGGGGTGGCATGGAGGTAGGTTCATCCGGTAGGGGAACCTCGCCCCGAAGCATGTATATGTCTGTGGACTGCAATTGGGTCACATCTGCTCGAAAGGTAGCAAGCTCTTCTCTCATGGTGTATAGTGCACCAGAACTACCCTTGACCTTCTCTTGGGCCTCAAGTTTAGCGGTGACGTTATCTAGGCTCACACCATGGCCCTTGACCAATCCCTTACACCTACTCACTCTCTCTCTCTCTCAATGGAGCCAAGGCTCTCTCACTCGCCCTATCAATGATCCCAGGCATGTTTGTCTCAACCCATGCGGCTCTAACATCCGCCAACCATGCATGGATGCCCATCTGATAAATCATAGCCTGGGTCAAGGGGGATGGGTGATAGGATAGGGGGTAGGTCTCACAACAACAACAACAGCAGATACAAAAGTAGTGGAGGCCAACGGCATAATAGAAGAGGATGATATACATGTCTGATCTACAGAAGGAGCAGGTGTACTGACCTCAGCTGCTAGTGTGGTGAGATCAACCACAAGCATCGTATCTAGTGGTGGTGGCTTCCATCGAGCCGCATCATCCCATAAACACTCAGCCTCAATCCTCCTAATGTTGCTGGAAGAAGCTGGGTGATCCTCATATCTGTAGTTGACCTATAAGGGACTCCTGCCCTCTCACATAGATGCATAACTAATACTGGAAATGGGAGAGAGGTCTGCTCTTGCCTAGCCCTCATCAGTATCTCATCGGCTATAATTGCACCCACATGAATGTGCTCTCTGTCAATGATTGTACCCACTAAGACTGCCTTGGGATGGCAAATGATCGACTCATTTTGCGAGGGCATTATATTACTGCTGATAAAGTCAAACCAATATCGCGCAACCACATTCAAATCCTTCTTCTCGATCTGAGCACCATCAGCCATCCAAGAGGGAGAAGAATTAGAAATCAGGGGAGCCAACCACCCTTTCAAGAGGTCCAAGTTATGTCGCATCTGGAGTGAATACATATCTAGCTTAGGAGGGCCTGAGCATAGGGAGTGTATAACTCCCGCACCCAAGAAGGAATATAGGGGTTTCTTGGCTTTCTGAACCCCTCAAACTTGTGGAATTGAATAGTGTCCCAGATAGTTGGGTAGTCGCTCATGACTCTATCTATGGAGAGCCATCTCTCCTCAATAATAGTCCTCTCTCCACCACCTTTGAACCTATTGAGGGCTCTTGGAGCAATAACTGAGAGGACTCTAGCAGTAGGTGCTTGTGTAGAGGAGGGATAGACCAATTTGGACCTAATCTCTGTCCTTTTTCTCACCACTCTCCTTTTGGGTTGTACCCTCTCTTGGGTAGATATTTGTGGAGTGGTGGATTGCTGACGACGAGGGGCTTCAGATGGCTCGTTTATAGAAATGCCCATGTGTATCTTTAGAGCAGGGGAGTCTTTGTCTAACTCCGCATCTGATGATACCACTTGCTTGCCTTTTGTGCATGCCATAATCTGCAAAGCACACATTCAAACATTGGATTTGTGAAGGTTAGTTGGAATCAAAACTCACTTCGAATCAAATTTCAAAAATTATCCTAAGGCTCGCCTAACGGGAAGGTGGATCGCCAAATAGGATAGGCGAGCTCCGGTGAGCTCGTTGAATGAGACCGTGGTGAAAATCCTAAGAATGAGGCATAAAATGTAGGGTCAATTCCAACTCGTAGATTAACCAAGTCGGTTATGGTGGACTAAGAAAAGTCCGTTGAAAATGACAGTGCAATTTGAAAAGAAACAAGCATCAAAGGAGATGTCCACTCCCACTCGACGATGCGCCAAATGAGTTTGGTGGTCTAAGACAAGCCCACCGAATGGGACAGTACCCAAGGTCATATATATATTCTAAAGCAGGCGAGGTGGGGCTTACTCGGTGATTCTCCTAACCTCCTTGGCGAGCTAAGACAAGCCCGCCAAACAGGAAGTGTTCAACTCAGTGCCTAATTTTTACAACTAAACCAATATATACAACAAGTACGAGTTTCCCAACATCATTACAACCCACCTATATGCTTATCTACCCATGGGTACTCAGACTTCCTCTAGATTTTGCTAAGTATTGCTCCAATTGATGATTTGCCCTTAAGAAAGTAGTCACCCTATCTATCATTGGGTAAATGATGCAATTGGGTCAACATTGGGATAATCAGACTTCACCCATATCAAATTAGACTCAGACCCAACATTAATATCAGTTCAATTTCAAAATTCAACCAAGAAAATCAAGATTAGCATTCTACAAGCACACACATTCAAATAACTCATGGGTACAGTTCAAATCACACAATATAAAGCTACCCAACGAAATATAAAAATCAATAACATTTAATTGCTTCAAGCCCACACCCAATTAGCAATGCAAAGCATGAAATTCTCAATAAAAATTGAAAACCGACCATAATTGGAAGCACAAGTCAAGAAAATCAAGGAAATAGGGTTGGGTTGACAAAAAATGCAAGCAAGAATACTCCTCGAACTTTGGAATCACACACTAAAGGCTCACAATAACTCAAAAGAAGCAATATAAGAGAAAGTAGAGGAAAAGACATTAAGATATCAAAGGGTTAAATTTTTGAATTTGAAAAGACCCTTGGCATTTTTATATCAAGCCCATTCGGCGATCACGACTAACATCGCCGAATGTGTTCGGTGAATCGCCAATTGGAGCTTAAGCTCACTGAACATGCCTGAACAAACACCAAACCTGAAGGCTGATTCGGCGGACCCAATGGAGTCCGCATAGTGCACTTCGGCAAATCGCCATTTGGAGCTCTGATCGTCGAAATTTACAGTACACTTTTCCTCATGTTTAAGCTCAAAAGGCGGACAAGAATGAGTTTGCATAACGCCTTCGGCGTATCACCTTTTAGATCTTGGCATCGCCTAATGTTCCCCTTTTCAACCTTTCAGCTTCTTCTCAACCTGCACTCACAATGCACGTTATTTGAAAGAAATATAAACAAAAATAAAGACTTGGGTTGCCTCCCAAAAAACTCCTTATTTAATGTTGTGTCATGACATAGTTCACAATTTCTCATCATTCATTCCTCGGATTTGGGACGGTGTCACTAGGCAACGTTTCCTTTTACCTTGGATTGAGATGAGTGAAGATTTGACACAATTGAGTCTCCAGCTGCTTGATAGACACCAAATGAGAAGTCACCGTTTGGGATAAAGTGTATAAGTCATTTTTCAATTCCTTCAACACTTTGTCGGACCCTTCAACCTTATTGAAGATCCTTGTAAGCATTTCTACGGTTCAACTTTCTTTTGGCCCAGCTGGTTCCTTTGGACATGGACGATCATGGGAGGCACATATATATCTTAGTCAGCCTCCCTATCTCTCTAATTTCCACCTCGCCAATCTTTTCAACCACTATCTTTATCCTTGTTCCAACCTTGGTTCCCACATTGTCGTTGATAATTCGTGTGAGAACCCGCCATTTGGTTTCCCAAATACTGAACTTCCTCATTGTATAATGCCTCAAACTTGGCATCATCTGGACACTGTCCACTGTCCACTGTTGGTTCCAACCGCATTTACCGACTTGAGTCCACCTCCCATGACATGTTTAGACAACAAATCAAGTTGGGTCATTATTTTGGCCATGTTTTTATCTCATTCATTGTCCTTCTCAATTTTCTCTTTGCTCAAACTCACTTATATAGTAGACACTTGGTCTTCTCTAGTATGACATGCTCGGTTAACTTTGGTCATGTTATCTAGAAACAACGTAGCCACATCATACGGTTGTCTCATTAGTCCACCTTGGACTAACTGATCAGCCACACCTTTATTGACCGAATCAAGTCTGCAATAAAAGTATCGTAACATCAATTTGTCCGGAACGCCATGCGTTGGGCATTGCAAAAGCAGCTTCTTGAACCTTAGCCACGTCTCATGTAGAGGTTCACCTCCAATACATTTGAAATTTTGGATCTGGGTTCGAAGTTTAACTATCTTCGAGGGTGGAAAGATTTTCTCCAAGAAGGCATCATTTAGCTCCTCCCACAAAATTATAGAATCATTTGGAAATTCTGCCAACTATCTTATAGCCTCTCCCATTAAAGAGAATTGGAATAACCTCAACCTCACGAACTCTTGAGATATATATTTGAACACAAATGGTCCACTGCCTCTATGAAATTTCTAAGGTGTTCATGGGGATCCTCATGAGTCAGGCCCCAAAATTTCCTTTCAGTTGGAGCAATTGTAGCATTGTTCTGGTTATGTGAAACACAACCCTCCCGTTAGTCTGTGTGGAGGCTTGTGTGTACCTGTAATTAATGCTGAAAACCTATGATATTTGAGTAATTGCCGAGAGAGGGGCTATGTGACCTACCTTTATTTTGATATTGAGATGCCAAAATTAGGGACTTGAGTTGATTTTTGAACATCTTAAAATGAAAGAAATGCTTTCTAAGTGGTAAAGACTGATTTCAAATGGTTTCCTCCATTATCCCTATCATTTGAGGAAGTGTTTCATGACTTGTTGAGTTTGGGAACTTTATACTATTTGAAATCCTTGATGAATTGATTATGCCTTTGTGTTGTATGTATCGTGATGCATTCATCCTCATGCAACATATCATTGATCATGAAAATATGAGAAAGTGGAGAAACACTACATTTTTAGAAAGAAAATGTGGCACCTTACTTATATCCTTGACCATAAGCTAGGTGGCAAATTGATGAGACATTGAGATTATGAGATTGAGATTGGTATATGGATTGCGAGTCCCCCATGGATCCTTGTCTGGAAGCTAAATGTTCGGCAAGGTGTATATAACATGTTGTGTTACGACCTTGGTTCTACCACATCATTTCATAATTCATTACATTACATTTGGCCAACTTTGTTGTGTTGTGTGCCTTGAATATCTGCATCTTTTCGTGTTTACTTTATTCGTGTTGTTATTATATAAATTAGTGGTACTGATGTCAGATTGGGACTTTTCTGAATACAGGTGGAAGCATTTCATAGTTTATTTCTTAAATCTATTTAATTTCTTGTAGTCGGTCAGTCTAACCTACTGAGTAAATGTGGATTGTACTCACTCCCTACTTATGTTATCCCTCTGATGCAGATCTTAGTCAGGGTGACCTTTCTAGTGGTTGATTGGATCAAGCGGTTTCCTCCCTTTCAGAGTTGCGGTGAGATCCTATTTTTGCGGATCACTATTAGTCTACATCTATCATTTAGAATCATTAACTTTCTTTTCGAAGACTTGAGATGTATATCAGAATCTAGAATTGTAATAAATGCTCTTTATACTTATGCTATCAGGTTTTGAGAATTTCTTTGTTGTTTCTTTTTGGTTGTGGCCTGACTTCCCTTTGGAAGTCTCTTATGTGTATTCTTTCAGCTTACACACCATTTGGGGTTCTCGGGGGTGTGTTCCATAATGACCTCAACTTTTGGGTCTTGAAAATTTGGTATCAGAGCACTAGGTCACTGGTTCCATAAGTTAAAGAGCAGGTTTCCTAGTAGAGTCTTGCGAATCGATACGTAGACGTTTGTACTTATCTTTGAGAGGCTACAAGATACCTAGTGGAGAATTCCTTTCCTTTGATTCCTTTCATGCAAATTATTCATATCAAGTATTGCATACCTCTAATCTATTCTCTTTGTGCAGATGGCGATGATTAGAGTCAGTACCTTAGAGGGCGAGGTTGTACTTGCTACTCGAGCCCAAGTTCATGGTCAAGGCAGGGGACGCAGTGGAGTTAGGGGTCGTGGCTGAGCGAGAGCGGCAACACCTGCTCGAGGACGAGCTAGGGTGGCATCACCAGAGCTCATATTTGAGCATGATGATATTATTAAGCAGCAGAATGAGGTGAGGGGATCAGCCCAACCCGTAGTGGTTCCTAATAACACTCCGATGCTTCAGGAGTTGATCATCAATTTATTGGCTAGATTGGATAGTGCCCCTACTTCTGGTATTGATTCGGGCAATGTAGGTTCTCCTATTGTTGTTGGTTTTACAACACCAACTTAGGGGCGTAGTGTGGGATTTCAGACTCCTGGTTCCTTTTCAGTACCTTCTTTGGCACCTCCGAGATTCGCAGCTCCACCTGTTTCTGCTAGTGCAGCCATGTCTGTTTCCAAGAAGAACTGTTTTGAGAGATTTTTTAAATTGGCACCTCCCAGGTTTGACAATACACCTGGAGAGAAGGCTTATGACTTTTTGACTGATTGTCAGGATAGGTTTTTAAAACTGGGTATTTTAGAGGCTAATGGGGTGTCTCACACCTCTTATCAATTTTTAGGAGTGGCCAAGGAGTGGTGGAGATCAGTTCTTGCTTGTAGGACCATTGGTTTTCTTGCTATGGGTTGGAAGTAGTTTACTGAGGTGTTCCTTGATAGGTTTGTGCCCTATAGCCTCCGAGATTAGTGTATGGATGAGTTTGACAAATTGGAGCAGTGCTTCTTATCAGTTTTTGAGTATGAGGCTCGTTTTCATGAGTTTTCCCATTAGCATGTCAAGTATTCCCACAGAGTTTGAGTAGATCTGCAAGCTGGTAAAGGGGTTCGCCATTTATCTTCACAAGTCCACAACTTCTCTTGTGCTATTAGGTGGTACATTTTAGAGTATTACTGAGCATGCCAAGATGATTGAGAGTATTCGCCATGCTAGACAGTGCAATTGTACCAAGAGGTTTTTTCGCTCGGTTCAGTTCAGCGGTCATTCATCTAGAGGTAAAGACTATTCAGAACAGGGCTCACAGAGTTATCACGGTAGACTAGTGCAGGCCACCATTTAGAGTACAAATGGTGTTAGTGGATCCAGACCTAGTTTGGCCGGTTAGGGTACATATAGTGGATCCTCAGGTTCGGGAGGGCGTGCAGACTTTTCCGGTTACTCTTAATGGGTTCAGGTCCCATGGTTATTTTGTTTGTAAGGAGTTAGGGCACAAGGCAAAGGATTGCCCCAGATGTGCTTCTTTTATTGTCCAACCAATATCACAGACTACTCTTTCTATACCAGCTATAGCGGCATGAGGTACTTCACAAAGTGCTAGAGGTGGTGCCAAGGGCACCAAGGGTGGAGCTCGAGGCAGTATTTGTGGTGGCTCTCAAACTAGTAATGACCGCATATAGTAATGAGTGGTAGATTTACACTCATTCGAGTTCTTTTTAGTTCAACAATTAGTGTTCTCAATGCCTAATTATGTCCTATTATGATGATTTGCAGCTATGAAGGCTAAGGGAAAAGGCATGGATGAATACTTGAAAGAATTTCCAAAAAAAAGGAAAAAAGTGTGAACTCTACACTGACCGCCGCCTAACCAGAAGGGCGGATCGCCCAAATGGCCTGACCTCGCCTAAAGTGACAGTGCTCACATTTGAAGATGTTCAATGCAGGTCGATGAACTAATGAGCTAAATTATGACTCGCTGAATATGATGGGTGAACTAAAAGACCATCGACGAAGGTGATATGACTTGAATGAAGTTAAAGGCTTAAAAGGTAAACAAAGGTGGTAGTCGGCGATTCGCTGAATGTGAAAGGAAGACTCAAACGAGTTCTTCGACTGAGGTTCAAACACCTGATGCCTGAAGTAAGAGAAAGGCGAGCTAAGGAGCAGACAACAATCTGCCGAATCATCTTGGTGAGCCTGACTAACATCGCCAAGTGGTCACACAGTGAATATGGGCCAAATTTTGGAAACTATAAATAGTCCAAAGGAGAGATTTTGGAGAGAAGATTTTAGAATAGAATTTCAGCTCCTTACTTTGTATGAGTTTTCTAACTCTTAGAGAAATATTCTTAGTTTTGGGGTTTTAACTTTCACTTTTGGATCTGACAATTTGGAGGGGAAATCAAAGTGAGTGTTGATTATAATTGCTTAATTTCATACATCCATGATTTCTTTCATGATAGGCATAATTTCTTTATTTTTGTGACGTGTGGCTAAAACTCTAATTCTAGGGGTGCATTTATGGGTTTGTGTGTTGATTTAATGTAGTGAGTATTGTGTTGTGCTCTATTTTATTATTGTTCATTCATAGATTTGGACTAATTAGCATGCGGTTAATTCATGAGTTAAGGTTGCAAACTTAACCCTTGTTTTGATCTTTGATTGATGCTCAAAAGAGATCAATTGGTTGAGTAATTTGTCTAATGCATGCAATTTAGGTTTGATGTCCATAGTTTGCTTGAAAGAGAAATTATGGGTCAGATCTATTTGCCCAAATCTTTTCGAAAGAGAGGTTTCGTAAGATAATGGATTGAATTGTAATTCACATAGATGAGACTGAAAGGAGATTCTATGAATTGGTACTATGATATCAAAAGAAGATTAGTGTCGTTGAAGATGACCCAACCTATCCATGATTGTTTAACACTATTGAGCAACATAATTACCCCTATGTTACATCAATTCCAATCCCCGCACCCCTAGATTATTTTCTAATTGTTTGAATTTCTGAAGTTCTAGTTTAATTGTGACTCTTGATACCAATGCCCTTTTTCGTAAATTTGGTGGAATCATTCACTCATTGTTCTTAAGTGCTGCAAATGAGATAATTTACAATCTCAATTTCTTGATAGAGTTCCTTGCATTATCTCACACTCTGTGGGATTCAACACCGACTCTTAGGTTGGTATTTTTATTGACGACAACCGCTTATTCTCTTAATGGGGTTTTAGGATAGTTTGAGCTTTATCAATATTGGCACCGCTGCCGGGGAGTGATGGCTAAGAATTCCATTTGAGAAATTAGTTTGCAAATTTGTTTAGTTGTAGTAGATTCTTTCTTGGTGTTGTGATTTACTGATTTACAGTGATCATGGTGGTGACAAGGTAGTCACTACGGGCAAAATGAAAATATGGGTGATTTGAATGACATGCACTCAACATCATTCAAATCATGGGATCCATTCGGTTACCTCCTACAACAGGGAGGATAGTTTTTCATGTAACCGGAACGATGCTACAGCTGCTTCAAATGAGAGGACTGTTATGGGATTTAGCTCATGAGGATCCTCATGAACACCTTCAAAATTTTATGGATATATGTGGACCGTTCGTGTACAATAACATCTCCCAAGAGTCCATAAGTTTGCAATTATTCTCGTTCTCTTTGACAGGTGAAGCTACAAGATGGTTGGCAGAATTGTCAAATGATGCTATCACTTCTTGGGAGTTGATTGAAGCTTTCCTTGTGAGATTTTTTCCTCCCTCGAAAATGGTGAAGCTTAGGGATAACATCAAAAAAATTAAAATAATAGAGGGTGAACCTCTACATGAGACATGGTTGCGGTTCTGGAAATTGCTTCTACAATGTCCAACACGTTGTGTTCCAGACAATTCGCTTCACAATACTTTTATTGTAGCCTTGATTCAGTCAATAAGTGTTTGGCGGATCAACTTATCCAAGGTGGGCTAATGCGCCAACCGTATGAGGTAGCAATGTTGTTGCTAGATGATATGACAAAAGTCAACCAAGCATGACATACTAGAGAGGATCAAGTGTCTTCTCTACAGGCAAAGAACAGATTAAGAAGGACCATGAACAAGATGAAAACATGGCCAAAATGATGTCCCAACTCAATTTGTTGTCCAAACATGTCATAGTAGATAGATTGAAAGCAGTACATGTGGTTGGAATAAGTAGTGGGCAATGCCCGGAAGATACCAAGTTTGAAGCATTATACAATGAGGAAGTACTTGGGAAATCAAATAGGGGGTTCTCATCCCAACTACCCAAGACAAGGTGGGAACCAAGGTTGGAACAAGGAGCAAGATAACAGTTGGAAAGATTTGAGAGGTGGCAATTGGAGAGTGAGAGGCTGAGAAAGATAGGTTTATTCCTCCTCATGATCGTCCAAGTCCAAAGGAACCAGCAGGACCAAAGGGAAACCGCACTGATGAAATGCTCACAGAGATGTTCAATAAGGTTACGTTGAAGGGTATGACAAGGTGTTGAAGGACTTGAAAAATGACTTCTCCACCTTAACTCAAATGGTGACCTCTCATTTAGTGTTAATCAAACAGCTCGAAACTCAACTGTGTCAACTCTCCACTCATATCAATCAAAGGCAAAAAGGAAATTTGCCTAGTGACACCATCCCAAATCCCAAAAATGATGGTTGAGTAAGAATTGTGTCATTCCACGATGTTAAATAAGACGCTTCTTGGGAGGCAACCCAAGTTTTATTTTATTATTTTCAATAACGTGTGTTGTGAGTGTAGTTTGATAAGACGTCAAAATGTCAAGAAAGGTAATTTAGGCGATGCCAAGACCAAGTTGGCAATCCGCCAAAAGCATTGAGCAGACATCTTCAGGTCCGCCTTCTGAGATGAAAAATTAGAAAATGTGTATTGTCAACTTCACTGATTTGAGCTTCAATCGGTGATCCGCTGAAGTGCACTAAGCGTACTTCATCGAGTCTGCAGATTCAACTTTCAGGTTTGGTATTCGTTCAGGCCTTATCGATGAGCTTATGCTCCTTCGACGATTCTCCCAATTCATTTGGTGAAGTTAGTCGCAGCCCACCGAGTGGGTCTGAGTTAAATAGGCCAAGTGTCTTTTCAAGTTCTAAAAGAAATCCTTTCTTGCTTTTGAGTTCTCTTTCTCCCTAAACCTCACCATACCTTTGTTTTGGTGTTTGTGTGCCTCTTTTTCGTGATTTCACTTGCCCGGAGTGCTTTGGACTATTAGATTCTCAATGCCAGACCCCTGTTCCTTGAGTTTGTGCTTTGCTATCATCTCTGAGGTTGGTTTTCAAGTTCTATCTTGTTATTTATGCCAAAAATTATTGGTTTTGATATGGGCTTGGTATTATTGGTGGCATCTTGTGAGGGTAGTGCTAAGTGCATGATATTGAATTGTGCCCATAAGTTAAAGATAGTTGATTTTGTGCATGGACTTGCTAAAGTTGATTGTGAAGGTTAAAACTTGAAATTGAATCCTTATTTATGTTGGGTTTTGAGTGATTTGAGTATGGGTGAAGTCTGATTAGCTCAGCGTTGCCTCGATGGCATGTATTTGCCCAATTATAGATAGAGTGATGACTTTCTTAAGGGAAAATTGTCATTTTAGGTAATGCTTTATGAAATTTTGGAGAAGTCCGAGTACCCATGGGTAGAAAAGCATGTGGGTAGACTATAAAACTAACTGGGAATCGTGCATTGTTGCGTATTGGTGTTGAAGTTTTGAAAATAGGCACTGGGCTGAAAATTACCTATTTGGCGGGTTTGTCTTATCTCACCAAGGTGATAAGGCGAATCGTCGAGTAAGCCTCTGACAACCTTTTATGATTAAAATGTGACTTGGGTACTGTTCCATTCAGCGGTCTTGTCTTAGTTTGCCGAAACTCACTCGGTGTATCGCCAAGTTGGAGTGGACATCACCCTTCATGCATGTTCTTTTGAAGTTTGCAATGTCACTTTTGGTGGACTTGTCTTTGTTTGCCGAAACCAATTCAACGCATCACTGAGTTGGAGATGACTCTTCCCTTCATGCCTGAGTTCAATTAAATTGTGGTATGTAAACTTCGGCAAGCTCGCCTGAGCTCGCCTAACCTATTAGGTGAATCACCTTCCTAGTCGGCGAGCCTCAAAACTTAGTTTTGAATTGTATTTCCTTTGAGTTTGATTTCAAGTAACCTTCATCGAATCTATGTTTGAATGATGGTGCCTTGCAGGAGATGACTAGAACTGAAGGAGAAAAGGGTAGTAACCTCCAACACAGAGTCTGAGAACGAATCTCCTCTTTATCCTCCTCTTAAGAGAAACAAGAGGATATCAATCAACTAGCCATCTGAGGCTCCCTGCAAATAACAGAGTACTCTACGTTCTTCTACACACGTGAGTTAGCAACCAAAGAAGGTGGTTGCCTAAAAAAGGATGGATATCCAGTCCAAATTGGTACAACCCCTTCAGGCTCAGGCACCTACCTCCCATGTTCTCCCAATCATTGTTCCTAGGGCCCTCAACATGCTAAAATCAGCTGGAGAACACACTATTCTCGAGGAGAGATGACTCTTCATGGATGGAGTTATAAGCGACTACCTTGCCATTTGGGATATGATCAAGTTTCATGGGTTTGAAAGGTTTACAAAGCTTCAACCTTTATATGTCCTGGCTTGGGTCAGAGAGTTCTATGCGGCTTATGCAGAAGCCTTGCCCAAAAAGAGGAAGGACATAGTTTGGAATCCATTGAATGAAGTTCAAATCGGTGGAAAAATTGTACCATGTCATGTAGGCAAGATAAATAAAATATTGGGTACAAAAGGTGATAGTGATGGCTATTAAGCTCCAGATAAACCAAGGCTTAGAAGCACTAAAGTGGCTGGCCCCTCTCATCTCTGATATCTCCCCACCATGGATGGTTGAGGGAGCAAGGATAGAAAAGAAAGACATAAACGTCACCTCCAAATATTGGTTCAGGTTTATTAGTAGCACTCTCATGCCATCCCAAAACGATTCCATTCTCCGGCTTTCGAAGGCTGTATTAGTTGGGAGTATCATGGACCAGACTGAGATCAATGTTGGTGGACTCATTGTTTGTGAGATGTTGATGAGGGCTCTCTCTCTTTCCCCATCCTGATCACATATTTATGTGATGGTGCGAAAGTTTTTTTTAGGGAGATGACGGATGCGAGGATCACCCTCGCCTCATCCAATGACATCCAGATGATCGAGGCGGACTACTTATGGGATGATGCGGCTAAGAGAAAGCCCCCACCACCAGACACTATTCTCGAGGTTGATCCTGCCACTTTTGAGGCTGAGGCTACTCCCTCTGCTATTTTTGTGGTACCGTCAGGTATACCCCAACCTTCCACTATGCCATTTACTTCCACTACTATTGCACCTGCACCTGCACCTGCACCTGCCCCAACCTTCCACTATGCCATCTACTTCCACTACTATTGCACCTGCCCCTGCCCCTACTCCTATCTCTCGGACCTCCTTGACCAAGGCCATGATATACCAAATGGGCAATCTTTCCAAGTCTACGGATGTGAGGGCATCGAGGGTTGAGAAGAATATGTGCAAGTTGATTAATGGGGAGATTAAGGCTTGATACAATCCAGATTTTTCTCAAGGCCATTCACTCAAATCCAAGTTTGGGAACTTCAAAGTATGAAAGGATTGTTCACAAAGATGGAGGTTCTTGAGCTTTAGTTGATGACAAATAGGGGATTCTATACCTTGAGTAGTAACATACGCGCTTGGAAGGATCTCCTAATTGAGAAATACCATGTTTGGATGATAGCTTGGAGTGTGAGAGGTCTAACGAAGCAAGGAAGAGCAAGTGAAGAAGATGCAACATTCGGCGAGCTGGAGGTCACTTCGGCGACTCGCCTAATGTCTTAGGCGAGGGCTCCAAGCTCACCTAAACCAGGGAGCTATAGAGAAGCTGCCACATTCGGCGAGCTGGAGGTCACTTCGGCGACTCGCCTAATGTCTTAGGCGAGGGGTCCAAGCTCTCCTAAAGTTATAGGGAGCTATAGAGAAGAGCCAGTTCACCAACTGGATCGGCGACTCACCAAGTCCCGTAGGGCGAGCATGACCCAGCTCCCCCTTTTCCCCATTTTAGGCCACTTTTGGGTCTCTTATGTAATAATGGCCTAAAACTATAAATAGCTAGTTTGGGTTCTATTTTAGGTAGACTATTTTGAATATGGATGATTGATGAATTGGATCTCCTTTGAGAGACTTGAGAGCTTGGTGAAGCTTCTATTGAACTTTGTTTAGAAAAGGGGGTTGCTTGGAGATTCAATTTCCTTGAGGTCTTCGTAAGAGATTCAGATTAATCTATTGAGGTCTTTAGGTTTAATATACCTTTAGGTTACTTTTGATTTCCTTTTCTTGTGTCAATCTATTTATCTTGATTAGGTTCTTGTTTAGGGATTGTAATTGGAGGTTTTAGGATTTAATACATCCTTTAGTTGCAAATTGTTCCTTCTCTTGTATATCTTCTTCTATCTTTAATTCTCGTCTTTGATTTCCACATTTTTATTCATACTTCATAGCGAGAATTACATCATTTGGTATCAGATCTGTGCTTAGATTCGTTCCTATAATTCTAGTCTTGGGTTTGTTACTACAAAAAAAGTGTCAAAATAATTTTGAAGAAAAACCCAAAATATTTTTGTTTATTTAAGTCTTGTTTGAAGTTTCTAAGGCTAGATTAGCGTTCCCTAGCCTTACTTAAGTCTAGATCTGAGATTTGGCATTGATTGGAGTCGGTTTGAAGAATCCACCATTGTTGATTGAAGAAGTATGAAGAACATCAAGTGGGTTTTTAGATTTTGGTGAAATTGGAAACTCTTTGGTGTTGAGGTTTGATCTCTATATCCTTAGGAGTTCAGATATTAAATTTGGGTGAAAACGAAGTAGAATTCCATTGGGTTTGAAAATTGGGTGTTCTTCATGACTTGAAGAAAAAAGAAAATGGGTTTCAAAATTTGATGAAGTTGGCTTTGAATTGTAGGATAAAAAGTATTGGGGATTGTTTCCCATATCAAGGGGATCCTAGATCTCAAATTTTATGTAATTTCGAGCCGAATTGAGAGAGTTGAGATTTTTGGATATTCACCTTGTTCATAGTGTTCTTGGGAATCTTCAAATCTTGAAGGAGGAGAATCATCAAAGGAGGTGTTTGATCCAAAAGAAAGAGGAAAGGAAATAGTACTTGTGTTGGTTCAAAAGGGAATTTACCAAAAAGGGCAAGTACTAGGTCAAGGAAGTACAAGAAAACCATAAGAAGTGCAAAATCAGATGCTACAAGTGTGCTGGAAAGTCAATTGGGCGAGCTAAGTCGTGCTTACAAAACTGATTCAGTGACTCGCAAAATTGGAGTTGAGCTCGCCGAATCAAAATTGAGTCTCTGGTTAATTCGGCGAGATGAGGGTCACTTAGGTGACTCGCTGAACAGATTCGGCGAGTTACAAGGAGTAAGTTGGCAAAGTGAACTTGGTTTTTGGTGAAAAAAAGTTTAAGTTGAGCTTTATTTTATGACCAATCTCATGTTCTAACTTCCTAGTCTCATTTCCTTGATTCCTACTCACTTCTTTGATTCTAAAAACTAATTTCCAACTAGTAAATGTCCTTACTTAGTTGTTGACTGGTCTTGTGTCTGTTTTCTTTCTTGTGCTTTCTTTGTGTGCTTTTTTTAGTTTTCACTTCGTAGTTAACTTGTCACGCCCTGAGGCTACCCCCTTGACGTAAACACAGGATCTAGGATCACAAGTGACCCTAAGCTAAACCTGAGCTGGCATATCATAAGCTTAAACAAATACTATGCGGAAGCTAAAAACATGAGATATCTGAAATGATGGGAAATACCCAATTCTGTCTGAATATAAAGAAACTATGAGTTTAATAACAACTGAAAGATCAAACTAAAAACTAAAGATGAATCTAGTACTATGTCTGAAATAAGCCTCTAACTGACTAGAGATGCTGAGACATGCCCCCAGCTAACTCTAGCAAAACTGAAACTGAAAGTGAATGACTAAATCTGAAAATACATGTCTATTGTCCTCAAAGAATGAGGACTCATCACTGAAGCTGCTGAACTGGAGATCGGAAACCGATCTATGCGTGATTTGGATGCTGAGGACCTGAATCTAGATCACGAGAAGATGTAGTGCAGAGTATGCGTCAGTACTTGAAAGGTACTGAGCATGCATGATAGAATAAATCTGAACAATATATACATAACTGAATAAAGTATACTGATCAATGATATAATCTGAACATGATGGAAATACTGAAATATATTGAATAGTGAGCTAACTGAATGCAATGACCAAGTACATAAAATCTGATTGTGGGAGCTACTAATAACCGGCATAAAACCACATGAGCTAAACGTGGAGTCCGATGTATACGCCCTATCGAGAGGACCCAATATACTTTGCCAAGGGTATAGAGGCATGACTGGTGTGATCACTAAATGTAATGCCCACAGAGGGGACTTATAAACTTACGGGGGCACGTAGTTTTGGGACTATGAGGGTGACTGACCCTAGTCCAACTCAGTATTAAGCCTACTCCCTATAGAATGTATAAAATACCACATAACTGAAATAACTGGATAGCTCAAGATTCTGATGCTAACTGAAAATGCAACATTAATGTACTGATAATGAAACATTTGTAAACTGATGCATGTATATCTGTATAAACTGGCCTAGCAAGTGTAATTGATGAACTAAACGAATCTACACCACTAGGGTTCTGAGTTTTATGCAAGGAACTAAACAACAATATGATAATCTGATTTGGATCATTCTAACAGCTAAAACCAAATAATTTCTACATTCAAGAAAACCCTAGGTCTAGATAATATGAAGGGAATCAAGATTCTGACTGAAATCTAGGGACCTAATGGGTGAAAGGAACCCACTAGTAAAATCCACATACCTAGTGACGAAATCTACGGAGAAATCCTTCGATTTTGGTTCTGGAACTAGAGAAACCTTGTTGCGTTCTTAGGAAGGGTTTTGGTCGACTCTTTCTCCTCTCTACGTTCTAAGTTTGATGATTTTTTGGTGAATGATTGATGAGGTTAAGTTCTAATTAAATTACTAGGATAAAACTGACCAAAACTACGTAGTTTGGGGGTTAAACGATGTAGTTTAGGGTTCCAACGCATAGGGAAAAGACCAAACGACCCCTGACTTAAAAGCTGACGAGGCTGACCATGGGCCCCTCTGACGGACCGTCAAAGGGACCATGGACCGTCAAGCCGGTCGTGGTTCTTGGTCCAGTAGATGCTGTTTTCTGGGACGGCTTCCACGGGCGCCACCACGGTCTGTCGTCAGGACCACGGCTCGTGAAAGGTCCCGTGGTCTGGCGTCTGGGCCTGGTAGACTCTGCCTGGCTCCCACGAGTGCCAGTACGGCCCATGAGGTGGTCCACAGCCCGTGAAGGGGTCTGTGGTCCACCTCTGCTGGGAAGGGGCTGAGTCCACATGCAGGTCAACGGACCGTGGTCCCTCTCACGTTCCGTTAACCCTGTCGTGGTTCACTGGGTCAGGTGTTTTTCTGCTGCATTTTCTAAGTCTGGTTTCCGAGATGTTACAATATCTCCCCCTTGGAAACATTCGTCTTCGATTGAAGTCTAAAATAGCTGGGTAGGGAGGGAAAGAGCTGCAACCCTACCATTAATTTCTAGAAACTGATTTCTGACTGAATTAAGTTCCAAGAACATGCAAATACACTGAAAATGCAAGTATAACTGAAGGAACATGATACTAAGACTGAATTCATGCAAGAGTAAACTGAGAGATTGGAGAGGAAACTATTATCTCAAGCTGAAATGGAATCGTAAGGAAAGAGATGAGGGTACTTGGACTTCATGGCTGCTTCAACAACTCATCCACCTTAGGAACGCATAACCGACCATCTCCCCCTTGAGAGAAAACCTCCACTTTCTGCTGTTGAACTGCACCTTCCGACTGAAATATATAGGATCACCGCCCTGTTTTCCCTTAACCTCTGCTACCAATGAAGGTTCTGATCAATTCTGGACTATCACACCACCATCTGATGTGTCCGTAAGAACTCCTAAGCGAGAAAGTCGATGGGCATCTTTTGCTAATTCCTTCCCTTTTTCCTCAACATGTGCTACACCACCCTCTAGAGATCATCTTTCTAGCCTTAAGGTAAGAGATAATTCGACCTATAGGAAGTGAGGTACTACCTTTCCATTCTAAGACTGGTTCGCTAGGAAACTGAAACGAACGATCCTAGTTCTACAATCAACTGAGGCATAACAGAAATGAAACCAATCCACGCCTAGAATGACATCAAAGTCTATCATTTCTAACTCTACAAGATCCGCTGAGGTGACTTTCTGAGAGACTGTGACA
The DNA here is from genome assembly GCA_029582245.1 of Solanum etuberosum. Lineage (NCBI taxonomy): Eukaryota > Viridiplantae > Streptophyta > Magnoliopsida > Solanales > Solanaceae > Solanum > Solanum etuberosum. Next base: position 102,812 of record JAJONR010000360.1, read on the forward strand.
GGGCAATTTCTATATACCCGTCTAGCTATAACTAGGTTCTGAAAGAGTTTCTGGACTTACACCAAAATTTACTGCTATACAGGGAGTTACAAAGGAAAGAGTAGCCCCTGGATCTAACAAAGCATAAACATCCAAATGAAAGACTCGTAACGTACCAGTGACCCCATCAGGAGAATCTTCCTGGTCCTGGCTAGCCTGAAGAGCATACAACCTGTTTTGGTGCTGACAGCCACCTGTATTAGATGAAGTACCCTGCTGAGTTGGGCGACTTGCTGGTGCTGCTGGAGTTGTAGACTAAGCCCTACTATTGTTACATCCTTTCCCCTGCTTGGCAGAAGGGAAATCCCTCAACCTATGGTCAGACTGACCACATCCAAAACACCCTTCTTTCCCTGCAAGACACTCGCCTGAATGGTTCTTACCATATTTTGGACAAGTTGGGTAGGTTCTGCTACTTGAAACACTCCCCTGAGACTTAGAGCCTGGTACCCTACTTTTCTGATCTTGTCTAAACCTGGGAGATGGAGCACTAGCTGATGAAGGTGCTGGAGCTGAAGACCTTTGCTAAAACTGCGAGCAATTTCCACCACCCGATTTCTACTGAGAGTACTCATAGTTACCTGTCCTAGCCTTTTTGTTGTCCTTAGCCATTTCCCTAAGCTTACCTCCCTCAACCTGCTGAGCATGAGTCATGAGCCTAGAGATATTCATTTCCTCTAACAACATATCATTCTGCACTCTGTCTTCACTAAATCGGACACTCCATACAGAAACTTAGACATCTGCGCCCTCGTATCAGCAACCATATGGGGAGCATACCTGGAGAGCTGGGTGAACTTGAGTCCGTACTCTTGGACTGACATTGTACCTTGCCTCAAATTCATGAATTCCTTTGCCTTAGCCTTCCTCAACTCTCTTGGGAAGAACCTGGCCAGAAAAGCTCCAGTAAAGCATTCCCAAGTCACAGGAGCTGCATCAGTACCCCTGTTTTCCTTCCATTGAGTAAACCATATGTGAGCTACATCCTTGAGCTGGTAGGATGCCAACTCTACCCTATCATTCTCAGTTACCTGCATCACTCCAAAGATCTTCTTAACCTCATCGATGAAAGTCTGTGGGTCCTCACCAACCTGCGACCCTAGAAACTCTGGTGGATTCATCCTAATGAAATCACGAACCTTGGATGCAGCTGACCCATTATTAGCATTGGTAGGAACTGGGGTTGCTGATTGTTCTGGTTAGTCACACTCTGAGCCAAAAGCTGAATTGCATTCCGAAACTCTGCATTCGAAACCTCTTGATCTAGGACTGGCAGAGCTGTGTTAGCATTCCTGGTGTTAGCTCTACGAGGAGGCATGATCTGAAATGCATAACGACGAGTTAGAAGGTAGATCATACCCACACACGATAAGAATAGCAAGAAAGTGAAGTTTTTCCTAAAAGACTTCGTAGCCTCTTTCTTATTAGATGTGGTGCACTTCACACCCATGAAAAAGACTCTACTTAGTGTGGCTTTTCAGACATCCTAGGACACTTAAACCTAATGTTCTGATACCAAGTTTGTCATGCCCCAAGGCTACACCCTTGACGTTAAACACATGACCTAGGATCACGAGTGACCCCATGCTAACCCTGAGCTAGCATATCATAAGCATACTTAAACAAATACTATGCGAAAGCTTAAAACATGAGATATCTGAAATGATGGGGAATACCCAATACTGTCTGAATATAAAGAAACTATGAGTTTAATAACAACTGAAAGATCAAACTTAAAACTACAGCTGAATCTAGTACTATGTCTGAAATAAGCCTCTAACTGACTAGAGATGCTGGGACTTGCCCCTAGCTAACTCTAGCAAAATTTAAACTGAAAGTGAATGACTAAATCTGAAAACACATGTCTATCGTCCTCAAAGAATGAGGACTCACCACTGAAGCTGCTGAACAGGAGATCGAGAATCGATCTATGCGTGATCTTGATGCTGAGGACCTAAACCTACATCATGAAAAGATGTAGCGCAGAGTATGCGTCAGTACTTGAAAGGTACTGAGCATGCAGGATAGAATAAAGCTGAACAATATATACATAACCGAATAAAGCATACTGATCAATGATATAATATGAACATGATGGAAATACTGAAATATACTGAATACTAAGCTAACTGAATGCAATGACCAAGTACATAACATGCTGAAACTGAATACAAAAATGTAACTGGAACCTGGTCATATGCACTAAAATCTGATTGTGGGAGCTACTAATAACCGGCATAAAACCACGTGAGCTAAACGTGGAGTCCGATGTATACGCCCCATCGAGAGGACCCAATATACCTTGCCAAGGGTATAGAGGCATGACTGACGTGATCACTAAATATAATACCCACAGAGGGGACTTATAAATCTACAGGGGCACGTAGTTCTGGGACTATGAGGGTGACTGACCCTAGTCCAACTCGGTATTAAGCCTACTCCAAATAGAATGTATAAAATACCACATAACTAAAATAACTGGATAGCTCAAGATTCTGACATGCTAACTGAAAATGCAACATTAATGTACTGATAATGAAACATTTGTAAACTGATGCATGTATATCTGTATAAACTTACTTAGCAAGTGTAATTCATGAACTAAACGAATCTACACCACTAGAGTTCTGAGTTTCATGCAAGGAACTAAGAAACAATATGATAATCTGATTTGGATCATTCTAACAGCTAAAACCCAACAATTTCTACATTCAAGAAAACCCTAAGTCTAAATAATATGAAGGGAATCAAGATTCTAACGGAAATCTAGGAACCTAATGGGTGAAAGGAACCCACTAGTGAAATTCCACATACCTGGTGATGAAATCTACAGAGAAATCCTTCAATTTTGGGGCTGGAACTGGAGAAACCTTGTTGTGTTCTTGGGAAGGGTTTTGGTAGACTCTTTCTCCTCTCTGCGTTCTAAGTTTGATGATTTTTTGGTGAATGATTGATTAGGTTAGGTTCTAATTAAGTTACTAGGCTAAAACTAACCAAATCTACGTAGTTTAGGGGTTAAACGACGTAGTTTAGGGTTCTGACGCATAGGGAAAAGACCAAATGACCCCTGACTTAAAAGCTGAAGAGGTTGACCAGGGGCCCTTCTGACGAACCGTCAAAGGGACCACAGACCGTCAAGCTGGTCGTGGTCCTTGGTCCAACAGATGCTGGTTTTTGGGACGTCTTCCACGGGAGACACCACGGTCCGTCATCAGGACCACGGCCCGTGAAGGGTCTCGTGGTCTGGCGTCTGGGCCTGGTAGACTCTGTTTGGCTCCCACGAGTGCCACTACGGCCCGTGAGGTATTCCACGGCCCGTGAAGGGCTTCATGGTCCACCTCTGCTGGGAAGGGGCTGAGCGCACGGGTAGGTCAACGGACCGTGGTCCCTCTCATGGTCCGTGAACTCTGCCATGGTTCACTGGGTCAGGTGTTTTTCTGCTGCATTTTCTAAGTCTGGTTTCCGAGGTGTTACATAACTTTTTGATTCAAGTCCATTTGTTTTAATCGAGTCATCCATTTTTCTTTGAACAATGATCTATTCCGACTAAGAGATTAATTGACACTTCTGTACGACCGGATTGAAACAAGGTTCAATGTTAGCCAAGCTAATTTGTGAGGTATTCAAAGGTGATAAAATGCGAGTGTTGAGGAGCCTTTACTACTAACCTTGTTTACTCATTTTGTAGGTACAAAGGAGTTATAGGAAGCATGTCATCAATAGCCTCGGACCCATGTTACTGTGATATGAGAGACTATGATTATAGTGATGGAGGCCATGGATGTGAGGATGATGGTGATTATGGAGACTATGATGATAGCCATGATCAAGAGCCGAATGGGAATAAGAGCTACTATTCCGGAGGAGAATATGAGGAAACTGATGATCATAGCTCTTATGGTGAAGATGGAGAGGACGAAGAACCTTGTGATGGTTCTTATGATGATGATGGAGCATGTGAGAGATCTTACTCCCACTCCGAGAGTAAGATGGTTCTTATGATGGTGACGGAACATATTACACTTCCCACTCCAAGGATGAAGGTGAGGTGAGGTATAGTACTCTCCTATATAAGAATTATGAGGACCATGCCCCTAAGGCATGTGAAGATTAATATTCTTTGTCTTGTGGTAATCCTTGCCCTAGTCAAAACGGTGTGTATGGTTACACTAGTTCAAGTCAAAGTCATCCGATGGGAAGATGAGAGTGTGCATCTCTAATGTCTAAGGATATTACATCCTACACTTCTCATTTTAATGCACACTTGTCGGGATATAGGAACCAAGGCAGATATAGGGGATGTGTTAGGGGTCTCGGTTCCAAAAGGGTTAGTCTTTCTATTTTTGAAGGAAAGTGTGATCCCGAGGCGTATCTTGATTTGGAGTGGCAATGTGAGCGGAATTTCCAAAACCATGATTTGGATGATATTAAGAAATCCATGTATGCCCTTGAATACCTTAGAGGTCTTATATTGAGTTGGTGGAAACATGCGGGATGTGTAACACCCCGAATTCAAAAAAAGGAAATGAGGAAAATTTTGGGAAATTACAGGTGCCAGCCACGAGGGCCAGCCATGTCCTGTGGATGGGACCACGAACTGTAGGAGTGGTCTGTGGATGGGCACCCAAATAGGGGTTAAGGTTGTTGGAACCATGGCCCAAACCAACGGACCGTTGGTGGGACCACGGTCCGCAGTCCAGACCCCCAGAAAACCCCTCTCTGATCCGAATGACGGACCACCAGGACGGGTCGTAGGTCAGTCCACGGTCCGTCAACTAGGGTCTGTTGGTGGTGGGTTCAGCAGTTAAGTTCAAGGATAGTTAGGTCTTTTCCTAATTAATTAGTTCCTATACTACGTCATTTTTCCCTTCATTAAGACCACTATATAAGTGTTTTCAACCCCCAAATTAGCCCATTCAAGTCATTCTTCCAAAATCACAAAAGAAGATCAATTCTCCTCTCCAAAATATTTCTCTCTCTAGAAACTTGAAGAAGAAGAAGAAGAATTCAACCTAGGGTTTCAAGTCAACTCTCAATTCCTCCATTGAAGATTAACATTTGGCTTCAAGGTGTGATAGTTTTCATCCATGGATTCCTTTCATTCATGGAGTTCCCAAATTCCTCTATTTTCAAAGTTAGAAATTCCCAATTGAGTTAGGGTTTTCTTCAATTGTCATGGGTTCTCTTGATTATTGATTTAAATGATTGAATTGTGATCTCTTATGCATGAATTGATGAAGTACTATGATTTTATGATGATTTCCCTATGAACCCATGTAATCCCCATGCTTTCAAGTTATGAATCATATGATGTGGGATTTTGATTGTAAAGGAAGAGTTTTATGAAATTAAGCATGTATTGCTAGCTTTATATGAATTTATGATGAAATCCATATCTAATCCTTGTTTTCTAAGTGTTGATGATTGAAAGTGGGTTTTGAACCTTGAATGGTAAATTATGGATTTATGCATTTTCTTATGAAATCTATGTAAATGTTTTAAGGATGCTTTGAGAGTAAAGTATCAATGATGATGATGATGATGTGTTGTTGAAAGGATTTTTCTCATATACACATAAAAGCAAGATGTGAAAGATTTTCTCACATAATAAGGATTCTAAGGTTGAAAGGCTTTCTCACCTAATTGAATCAAAGATTAAGAGCTATCCTAATGAACTTAGCTTGGATTGGTTATTGAAAGATACCTTTCCATGGATGATGACTTAGCTTGGATTGGCAAGATGACGTGCCTTTCCATGGATAATAAGAACAAGAAGAATTGACTATTCCGTGGAATTTATGCTTAGCACCGAGAGGATATTGAGATGAAAGCTCTCCCGTGAGTAGAGGCCGAGTTTCTAGAAGCAATCTTTTGTCCCTTACCTATGTGCCCCTATAAGATTATTGTCTAGATAGACATTAGCTAGTGGATCCACTTTAGCTCAGATTTATGGTCGTTACCTCGGTAAGTAGGACAACCCTTTTCGGTGTTGATTTACCGTTTCAAGCACACCTCATCCAATTCTAGGTGTTCAACGGTCGTAAATCAGTATAAAACCCAACTAGATGAGTTGGGGTCGTTCCCACAGAGAGTAGTTCTATTTTTGAATTCGACTATGAAGTTATAACTATGACTTTTATAGCTGGAGTAATAAAAGTTTTAAGAAACTATGAACCAAACTCGAAGATGTAGTCACAATTCTCAGCAAGCAGTGTTTTAGACTACAAAACCACTTCAATCAACAAGGAGAAATCAAATAGGGAGACAATGCTTGGGGGGTTGACTAACCAATTGCGAGATTTAACTCAACGGGTGCAAATCACTACCAACAATGTTGTTTCGTTATGGGTAGAATGGACTGTAGGTAAGGCAATTTTCTCTCGAACAATTACCTTATTTCCACCGAGTTTTTTCGAACCTCAATGCACTCCATAAGAAGACCAGCCCAAAATCTCATCAAATCTACTCTCTCGAGCTAGATACAAAGGATGAGTCTTGAGTTCCACTTTCTCAAGCTGAAACCGTCATGACCCACTAGCTATGGATGTCAAGTTACTATCTTAGCTATACACTTCTCTCTCGAGCAAGCATAAAACCCTAAGGTATATTGCAATAAAAATACAATATAGGAGTTAAACCACAATAATAACTCAGAACCACTTCAAATTAACACCAAAAATTGATAATTACTCACACCCATTAAGTCAAACGCAATAATTAGTTACATTGTTAAACCCCCAAGATTGGGGTTTTAGCCAGTCATCGTAAAAAGACGGAATTTGATACCTACTACATGTTCCATAGCTGGGTATGTGCAAAATCAAAAGTTTAAAATGAATAATATCTTCTCTCTCACAATACCCAATTGAAAAACTTTCCTAAAATTACTCAAAATCAACAATAACAGTGTTTTTTTTCTCTCTATCTTTTGTTCCTCATAATTTCTGAATGCTTTCTCTCTCCTCCAAAAATCGAATTATACTAATCTGAGGTGTAGCTTTTTGGGGTCGATCGACGTAGAAAGTCTGGCTTTGCCGACCATTCGGTGACTCGCCGATCGTCCTTTCCTCTCGCCTTCTTTCTTCACCTTTTCATCGTTCAAGCACTGTAATTTTAGGTGATTGAAATCGATATCCCTGATCCTTTCCTCGATGCACCCTTTAATCTTTTCGTTCGCCGCTTTGAGTTCAACTTGGCGTCACTCAATACTTTCGGCGACATAGTCATCCTTCGTCGATTCAGTCGGCGAGTCGCCGATAGGGAATGCACTTCGCCTAAGTTTTTCCAATTTCAGGCTCACTATTCTGTAACTTTAGGCGATCAAGGGGTGGTTTGGCGATCCGCCGATTTCTTTTGGCGATCGTCAGGCTTGTTTTTCTCTCTCTCTTTTCAGCTTGTGTTGTCCTTTTTGCCTATTAATGTTCTAGCTTTGGTCCTCAACCCATATACCTGAAATTTAAGGATTTCTCATCAGTTCGTGGCATAAATTTAGCATTTGAGGACACTAAACCTATGTAAACAAATCTCTAAATGAGTCCAAATCTCGGACTCATCAACAGCCCCAACTTAAACTTTTGTTTGTCCTCAAGTAAAACTCAAGTTCAGAAGTTCAAAAAGGATGTCTCAAACAGTGCTACAAAAGACTCAATAAAGAATGCACACAACAAGACTTAGCTTACTCATGCAAGGATCAATTGTGCACTTAAAGATTCAAGTTGTGACTCTCCATTATGAAAGATACTCAAGTTCACAATACTTGTTTCAAATGCAAGTTCAAGCTCAACAAAGATATTCAAATGCCCTCACAACAAAGATGATTCCATACTCACACACAATTTATCAACAATTCATAGTTTCAGAATCACATACAACTCTCAAACTCACAAAGATGAACACATGCATGACTTCACCCATAGGTTTGCCCTTATTTTCCAATCAACACTCGTTTCCGCTCACTCAAGATCTAAAGGTCTTTTCAAGGCTTATAACGGGGCTGAGTGTAAAGGTATGGTCATTTAGGCTTAGTGGCTGCTATCCTCATGAAATGTGGTATGAACATCACTTTTCTTCCTTTTCTTCAACATTTTTACTCATGCTCAAAATTCACCCCATTATTCAACTTCCAATGGAAAATCGGACACCCTATTTCTTTTGCAACTTTCACAACTTTATTTCACAACTTTTTTATTCTTTTTCTTTTGCCTTCGTCTCTTTTTTTATATGGAGGGGTTCCATCTTTTTCAAGACCATTGCTAAAAGGGGGATTTTCTTACACTTCTTGATTTACTTTCTCTTTTCACCACACCCCCAACTTAAGTTTTTGGCCTAAGTAGTCTATTCAATCAAACCAAACTTTATGAGGATTATGGGTGAATGGATAAAGAGGGGTCACAATTGCTCAAGTTTCTTCCAAGAAAAGGATACAACTCAAAGAGGGTTCAAGCAAGGTTCACACACCTCACAAGGTTGGCCACAAAAGAGGTATATTGTCAAATTATTTCACTCTTCAAAATTGTTGCCTAAGATCATTTCAAGAGCTTGCATCACTTAGTCAACCGGACAAATGGGACATATTCTAGGTGTCATCATACAAAGTTCAAGGTAAACTCATCACACAAGGCATTGGCACCAATATCAAACGAGACTCACTCGAGCTAGTGTGCAATGTTCATCACAAGAGACTCCATTCGATAACCGGCTAGTCACAACGTGATGCAAAAAGTCCACATATTGACTGTGCAACTTCATTTAGCCTCATTGTAGCCGCGCATGCATTTCGTTCAGTTAAGAGCACTATTCTAGTCATCGGTATTGATCATAACCGATACTCAAATAACTCTCGAACGAACATATGACTCAATGACCAAACACCTACCACCCCCACCAAAAGCATCCAACATTGTCCCCAATGTGAGTAGAGAACAAACAATAACAAAAAAAAAAAAACAAAGGTAAACTACTGGCACTTAAACACGCGGAGTAGGGTGATAAGAAATCTTCACTAGGCGCCCATTTGGCGAAAACTTGTTAGAGTTGCCAAACTTCTTGGCGAGTCGCCCAATAGTATGGAGCTCGCCAAAGTTTCCAGTGTGCAATCAGTCCCTGAAGGGGCAGAAAGGCCGACAAGAGAGGGTCCGCCGAATGCATCGGCGCATCGCCTAAAAGACTTAAAACCTCGCCGAATGATCCAAGAGGTTGGGCTATCAAGGCTTTTGCAAAAAGGCGGTGAAAGTCGGGTCGCCCAATCACTTCGGTGAGTCACCGAGTGGTGCAAGAATTTAGCCTAATGTTCCAGTGTCTCAGCCCATTGTTGACGCCAGAGAGGTGAACAACTTCGTAATCACCGAACGAGCTCGACAACTCACCGATGGAGTCTTACCTCACAAAATTTGCCTACACCTGCACATTTAGCACACATTATTCAAAATACTAACACATGGGTTACTTCCCAAGAAGCACCTTATTTAACGTCGTGGCACGACGTGGAAATGATCTCAAGCATCTTCCAGATACACCACTTCAATCACAGAAATTTCATGACACTCTCCAAAGTATAGTTTCAAGCGTTGCCCATTCACTTTGAAGGCATGGCCTTCTTTACCTTCGACTTCAATTGCTCCATTAGTGAACACTCGAGTCACTCTAAATGGACCTGACCATTTGGACTTGAGCTTTCCCGAAAAGAGTCTTAGTCGAGAATTGTACAGCAACACCCAATCTCCAACTCGGAATTCCCTCTTAAGGATTTTAGAATCATGCCACTTCTTCATCTTTTCCTTGTAGAGTGCTGAACTTTCATAGGCCCTAAACCTGAAGTCCTCCAATTCATTGAGCTGATCTACTCTTCCTTTTGAAGTCCTAGCCCAGTCCAGATTCAGAGCCTTCAATGCCCACAATGCTTTGTGTTCCAATTCAACTGGTAAATGGCAAGATTTCCCAAAGACTAGTTGATACGGAGACATACCGATTGGTGTTTTGTAGGCAGTGCAATATGCCCACAGAGCATCATCTAACTTTCGAGACCAATCAATCCTATTTGCATTTACGGTCTTAGCCAAGATATTCTTGATCTCCCGATTTGAAACTTCTACTTGGCTACTCGTTTGAGGATATGATATGGCGTTGCTAATTTATGTCTCACCCCATATTTTCTCAATGCGGACGCAAAAAGCCTATTGCAAAAGTGGGATCCGCCATCACTAGTAATTGCCTGAGGAGTGCCGAACCTAGCAAAGATGTAGCGTTTCAAGAATTGAACAACACTTCTCCCTTCATTGTTTGGTAGTTCCACAGCTTCTACCCATTTAGAAACATAATCTACTGCCACCAAAATGTACTTATTACCAAACGAACTCATAAATGGACCCATGAAATCTATTCCCCAAACATCAAATAGCTCAACTTCTAAAATAGGTTTTAGAGGAAGTTCATGTCTCCTGGATACTCCACCTTGTCTTTGACATTGTGTACATTTCTTAACAAATTCATGGGCATCTTTGTAAAGGGATGACTAGTAGTAACCACTTTGGAGGATTTTGGCAGCTGTACGCACTCCACCATGATGACCCCCAACCGGTGAAGAATGACAAGCATGGAGAATTTCATTGAATTCCTCTTCCGATACACATCTACGAATGATATGGTCTGCACATTCCATATGGGCAGGTGAAGGTGGTTTTCTCTTGGTCTTCCGGAGCAATAGAGATTTGATTATAACCGGAGTACCCATCCAAAAAGCAATACCATCCTCTTTCTGAAAGTCGATCAAGCATTTGATCCATGAAAGGCATGGGAAAGTGATATTTTTCGGTCCACGAGTTTAACTTCAGGTAATCCATGCATACTCGCCATCCGGTTACCGGTCTCATAGACATAAGCTCCCCCTTTTCATTTGGGACTACCATTATGCCTCCCTTTTTCGGTACACATTGTACCGGACATACCCACTTGCTATCCGCAATATGGTAGATCACACCTGCATCCAACCACTTTATTATCTCTTTTTCACCACCTCTTGCATCGGTGGGTTCAATCTCCGCTGATGTTCAACAATCGATTTACATTCACTATCAAGCTGAATCTTGTGAGTGCAAATTCCAGAAGGAATGGACACTATGTCAGCGATAGTCCAACCTATAGCTTTGATATATCTTTTCAACACCTCAAGAAGCAATTTTACTTGCCATTCAAGCAAATCAGCTGCAATGATTACATGTAAGGTGTTATTTGCCCCAAGAAAGCATATCGGAGATGGGAAAGAAGTACTTTCAACTCAAGCTTCGGTGGTTCCTCCGCTGATGGCTTTGCGGGAGGACTTTCTTGATTATTTAGATCAATGTACAGCTTCAATGGAGTCTTTGAATATTCCCCTAAACCCAAAAGAGCAGCTACTACCTCTTTGTAGCCTTGGACTTCGAACTCATCATAGTTAGCAAGCACGACCTCAAGTGGTTCACTCATACACATCAAATGGCTTACACTAGCCACCGCCTCATCAATAACATCAATAGTAGAGACCACGTGAATATCGCTTGGGTGATTCATTGACTTACACACATTAAAGGTTACTTCATCTTTGTTCACTCGGAATTTCAATTTCCCACTTTCAAAATCCACCAACGCTCTCCCGGTTGCCAAGAATGGTCTTCCTAGAATAATGGGAATTTCAGCATCAATTTCGCAATCAAGGATGAAAAAATCAGCCGGAAAAATGAATCGTTCAACCTTTACCAAGATGTCATATAGTATCCCCATGGGGTGTTTAATTGATCGGTCTGCCATCAAGAGTCTCACTGTTGTGGATTTCGGCTCACCCAACCCAAGTTGTTTATAGATTGCGTATGGCATTAGGTTGATGCTTGCTCCTAAATCACATAGGGCCTTGGCAAATTGGAGCATGCCGATGGTGCAAGGAATGGTGAAAGCTCCGGGATCCTCTTTCTTTTTGATCATCTCATTAGTCATAATTGCGCTACAACTATGAGAAACTTCGATGGTTTCAAAGTCCAAGCTTCTTTTTTTGTGACTAACTCCTTCATAAACTTGGCATAATCCGGCATTTCCAACAATACCTCCACTAGAGGGAGATTAATCGATAATGTCTTGAACACCGATAAAAACTTCTTGAACTTCTCATCCTCGTTCTTCTTCTTGAGGCATTGGGGAATTGGAGGAGGTATGTTGGGTAGAGGTTGCACCATTTTTGAGATTGGATTTTTTTTTCCACATCTTTTTGTGACCCTTTGGCTATGGTTTGTTGAATGAGTATTTCTTCTTCCTCAATACCTTTGTCTTCTTCATGAGCTTGAGCTTCGTCATTGCCCGTGACATCACCTACCACTACCTTTCCACTACGCGTAACCACAGATAGACCTCTATTAGAGTTTTCCCTCGTCATATTTGGTTCCAATTGTGCTGAAAGTAAACTCAACTGACCTTCAAGTAACATGATTGCATCTGCGTGAGAGTTCACTCTATTGTTAAATGATGAAAAATCAGCTTTCATCCCTTTTAACAAATCATCCGAACCTTTAATTTTGTCAAGGATGTGCGACAACAAATCGTCCACTCGGGGACTACTTGCACTCCCTTTCGACTTTGGGTCTCTCACTCGATTAAGTGTGGTCTTCTTCATGATCATCCTCTCTTCTCCAATAATCTCTTTGTTCAGCTCATTCGTGATAGTATCTTCTCTGCTCTTCTTCTTTGTGAGAGTTCCAACCTTGATTCCCACCTCGTTGTAAATAGCGTGGGTGGAAACCCTCCCCATATCTATTGGAATTCCAACCTTGATTCTCCCCCGGTTTTGAATAGCCCGAGGAAGAACCCTCCTCAACTCTAAACACTCCACTTGTTCCCTTGGGCCTTTTCACATTCTCTAACACATGTGCTTGTAGTAGTTCCATTTGGGCTAGCATCTTTTTGATGTTCTCATCCCTTTCTCTTTCCTTATCAAGTTGCTCTTGCATCATTCTAAAACAAAAAGGCAAAACTTGATCTTCTTGAGTGTACCAAGCTTGGTTTATTTTCATCATGTCATCAAGAAGAACTGAAGCCACTTCAAACGATTGCAACATTATTCCCCCTCGGACCAATTGATCAGCCACTCCTTTATTTACCGAATCAAGACTCCGGTAGAAGTATTGGAGCAACAAATCATTTGGAAGTCCGTGAGTTGGGCATTGAAGTAGGAGTTTCTTAAATCTCAGCCACGTTTCATGTATGGGTTCACCCTCCAATCGCTAGAAACCTTGAATGTTATCTCTGAGTTTCATCGTCCTCGACGGGGGAAAGAACCTTGCATTTAATGCCGTGGTAAGCTCATCCCACGATGTGATAGAATTCTTTGATAACTCCGCCAACCATTTGCTAGCCTCCCCCGTCAGAGATAGTGGAAATAACATGAGCCGGATTGATTCTTGCGACACATTCTTGAATGAAAATGGGCTGCAAACATCTATAAAATTTCTCACATGCTCATGAGGGTTTTCATGAGTCAACCCTCCATAGGGTCCCTTCATTTGAAGGAGATGAAGGGTTGTGCTAGTGACATCAAATACAACATCCTTTTCGGCTGACGGTAGGCAGATTGCACCAATTCCACCTAATTGGATTAGGTTGTGCACACTATTAACATCGTCAACATCATCTCGATGACCTACTTGGCTACCATTCATCTCTGCCTCACTTATTCTCTTTTCTGCTCAGTACAACCAACACAAACACAATACAACCTAAATCGATTCAACTACAACCGACAATTTCACAAGTCAAACTTTGATAAAAGAACTCTAAACAACGCTACTCCCCGGCAGCGGCGCCATTTGATTTAACATTTCAAGCACACCTCATCCAATTCTATGTGTTCAACGATTGTAAATCAGTATAAAACCCAACTGGATGAGTTGGGGTCGATCCCACAGAGAGTAGTTCTATTTTTGAATTCGACTATGAAGTTATAACTATGACTTTTACAGCGGGAGGAATAAAAGTTTTAAGAAACTATGAATCAAACTCGAAGATGTAGTCACAATTCTTAGCAAGCAGTGTTTTAGACTACAAAACCACTTCTTCAATCAACAAGGAACAATCAAATAGGGAGATAATGCTTGGGGGGTTGACTAACTAATTGCGAGATTTAACTCAACGGGTGAAAATCACTACCAACAATGTTGTTTCGTTATGGGTAGAATGTACTGTAGGTAAGGCACTTTTCTCTCCAACAATTACCTTATTTCCACTGAGTTCTTTCTAACCTCAACACACTCCATAAGAAGACTAGCGCACAATCTCATCAAATCTAATCTCTTGAGCTAGATACAAAGGATGAGTCTTGAGTTCCACTTTCTCAAGCTGAAACCGTCATGACCCACTAGCTATAGAATCCAAGTTACTATCTTTGCTATACACTTCTCTCTCGAGCAAGCATAAAATCCTAAGGTATATTGCACTAAACATACAATATAGGAGTTAAACCACAGTAATAACTCAGACCCATTCAAATTAACACCAAAAGTCGATAATTACTCACACCCATTAAGTCAAACTCAACAATTGGTTACATTGTCAAACCCCCAAGATTGGGGTTTTAGCCAATCATCGTAAAACGATGGAATTTGATACCTACTACATGTTCCATAGCTGGGTATGTGAAAATTGAAAGTTTAAAATGAATAATATCTTCTCTCTTACAATACCCAATTGAAAAAGCTTCCTAAAATTACTCAAAATCAACAATAACAGTGTTTTTAGCTCTCTATATTTTGTTCCTCATAATTTCTGAATGCTTTCTCTCTCCTCCAAAAATTGATTTATACTAATCTGAGGTGTAGCTTTTTGGGGTCGATCTGTGAAGAAAATCGGGCTTCGCCGACCATTCGGCTTCTCGCCGATCATCCTTTCCTATCGCCTTTTTTCTTCACCTTTTCATCGTTCAAGCACTGTAATTTTAGGCGATCGAAATCGAGATCGCCGGTCCTTTCCGTGATGCACCCTTTAATCTTTTAGCTCACCGCTTTGAGTTCAACTTGGTGTCACTCAATACTTTCGGCGACATAGTCATCCTTAACCGATTCAGTCGGCGAGTCGCCGATAGGGAATGCAATTTGCCTAAGTTTTTCCAATTTCAGGCTCACTATTCTGTAACTTTAGGCGATCAAGGGGTGGTTTGGCGATCCGCCGAGTTCTTTTGGCGATTATCAGACTTGTTTTTCTCTCTCTTTTTCAGCTTGTGTTGTCATTTTTGCCTATTAATGTTCTAGCTTTGGTCCTCAACCCAAATACCTGAAGTTCAAGGATTTCTCATTAGTTTGTGGCACAAATTTAGCATTTGAGGACACTAAACCTATGTAAACAAAGCTCTAAATGAGTCTAAATCTTGGACTCATCAGGTGTGGGAGACACCGGGGGATCATGTTATAGCTCACATAGTCTCTATGTCGGTTAATGCTAATTTCCCACATTAATAATGAAATAAGGTTACTTCAATAAGTATCTCACATGTGTTCAAGGTTTCAAATGATGTAGCTTGCATTGACCATATTTTATGACTTATGTTTTTCTAACTCTTTCATATCATGTTTTAGCTTGGTCAATTGCATGTCATGAAATGTCCCCTTTTTAGCATGTTTTAAATGTTTTATGCATAGCTATCATACTTGGTACATTGTTTTGTACTAACACATACTCTTGCCTATATTTCCCTAAATGTAGGGTCCGACAGTTAGGTTTTTCAGTTTCGTGGCTAGTGGTTGAGTTTGAAATCCCGAGCTTTGGTGAGTCCTCATGATTCGAGGAAGGATGTTCATTTCAATTTCTTTCATGTATTTCACTTTTGGACATGATGTATGGGCTAGACCCAATTTCATTCTATTGTACTAGATGGCTATATTGAGACAAGTGTTTTAGACTTCCGCTTTTATTTTATAAAAGCTATTGGACTTGGACTATTGTTTTACTCTTATTGTTCTATTTCTTATGTTATGAAAGCTAAGTGGCTTGTATGGAGTCCTTCAGGTTTCTATACTCCATGTAACATCTAAGGGGTACCCCTGGGTCATGACAAACTTGGTAATTAGAGCACATGGTTTAGAATGGTCCTAGGATGTCTCATAAGCCATGTCTAGTAGAGTCTTGTTCATAAGTGTGAAGCGCACCACATTTATGAATGAGAGGCTACAAGATGATTAAGAAACTCCACTTCTTTCATTACTCTAAAGTCGTGCGATAGAGTTTAACTCTATAAGGTATCTCTCTTAATCCTTATCCGATGCTCTACAGGATATGGCTACTCGAAGAGCTTATGCTAGAAGGAATGTGAGGGAGAATGCAGAACAAGAAGTTCCTCCCCAAGCTCCTCAAGTTCCGGTCGTTCCTTTTGCAGAGCAAGTGACTAATGCGGAGTTTAGGGCTGCTTTTCAAGTGTTGGATCAATTCGTGACGGCCCAAGCCAATAGGGAGGTTGCGGTTCCCGTGAACCCAAATGTGGGCACGACAAATTCTAGAGTGAGGGACTTCACTAGGATGAATCCTCTGGAGTTTCATGGTTCTAAAGTTGAGGAAGATCCTCAAGAGTTTATTGATGAGGTTTATAAGGTTTTAATGATCATGGGAGTTACGCCGGTGGAAAAGGTGGAGTTGGCCGCTTATCAACTAAAAGGTGTTGCTCAAACTTGGTTTAACCAATAGAAAGAAGGGAAACCGGAAGATGTGGGTCCTTTTGATTGGGAGAAGTTTAAGGCTACTTTTCTTGATAGGTTCTTTCCCCTTGAGATGAGGGAAGCCAAGGTGCTTGAGTTCATTAACCTTTGACACAGAAGTATGAGTGTGAGGGAATATTCTCTAAAGTTCACACAATTGTCTAAATATGTTACATCAATGGTTGCCGATTCAAGGGCAATGATGAGTAAGTTCATTTCGTGTGTGTCCGAAATGGTGGTTAAATAGCGTCGTACCGCCATGCTCATTAATGACATAGACATATCTCATCTCATGGTTCATGCACAACAGATTGAAGAGGAGAAACTTAAGGAAAAGTCTAGAGAGGTAAAGAGGGCTAAGACCGGTGATGGTAATTTCTCTCATGCAAGGTCCCATGGACATGGTGGTCCTAGATTTCGACAAATTTTTTCCGGTCAAGGTTCCTCTAATGCTCCTCCTAAGTTCAACAAAAATAGGGTGTCTAACCCTAAGCCTCAAGGAGGGAATGGTAGCGGATCTTCATTGCCCATGTCTACTTGTACTAGGTGTGGAAGGAAACACGAGGGTAAGTGCCTAGGCGACATAGATTGTTGCTTTAGTTGTGGTAAGAGTGGTCACAAAATGAGGGATTGCCCGATGCTTATGGCTAAAGGAAGAGAGGGTAAGCAAGCCCCTCCTAGTGGTTCGGGTCCCAATGCTCCTAAGAAAAACCGATTCTATGCACTTCAGACTCGTGGTGAACAAGAGGATTCTCCCGATGTGGTTACCGGTATGTTGAAAGTTTTCCAACTTGATGTTTATGCTTTACTTGATCCCGGTGATACATTGTCTTTTGTGACGCCATATGTGGCTATGAGGTTTGATGTTCTTCCGGATGTGTTATTAGATCCTTTTTCTGTCTCTACTCCTGATGGTGATTCTATTGTGGCTAAGAGGGTCTATAGAAAGTGTCCCATTTCCTTGTCCCATAGAGTTACTCTTGTTGACTTGAAAGAGCTTGATATGCTAGATTTTGATGTTATCTTGGGTATGGATTGGCTGCACTCATGTTATGCTTCTATCGATTGTAGAACCCATGTAGTCAAGTTTCATTTTCCGAATGAGCCTGTCCAAGAGTGGAAAGGGGGAAATTCTATGCCCAAGGGTCAGTTTGTCTCTTGTGTTAAAGCTAGAAAGATGATTTCTAAGGGTTGCATTTACCATCTAGTTAGGGTTAGGTATGTGGATTCCGAAACCCCTACTCTCGAATCGGTCCTCGTTGTTAATGAGTTTCCGAAAGTATTCCCAGATGAGTTACTCGATATTCCTCCCGAGAGGGAAATAGACTTCGATATTGACCTTTTCCCCGATACACAACCTATTTCTATTCCTCTTTACCGTACGTCTCTGGCAGAACTTAAGGAGTTGAAAGAACAATTGAAAGATTTGTTGGATAAAGGTTTCATCCGACCGAGTATCTCTCCATGGGGTGCTCCCATTTTGTTTGTTAGAAAGAAAGATGGGTCTCTTCGTATGTGTATTGACTATCGTCAGTTGAACAAGGTGACCATTAAGAATAAGTATCCCCTCTAAATGATAGATGATTTATTTGACCAACTTCAAGGTGCAAGTTACTTCTCTAAGATTGATCTCTGATCGGGTTATCACCAATTGTGGGTGAAATAAGATGATATTCCAAAGACGGCTTTTCAAACTCGGTATGGTCATTTTGAGTTTTTGGTAATGTCATTTGGGTTGACTAATGCTTCGGTGGAGTTTATGAATTTGATGAATAGGGTGTTTAGACAATACGTTGATATGTTTGTGACTGTGTTCATTGATGATATATTGTTCTATTTGAGAAGCGAAAATGAGCATATCGGTCATTTGAGGATCGTGTTGCAAATTCTTAAGGACCAACAACTCTTTGCAAAGTTTAGCAAATGTGAATTTTGGTTAAGGTCCGTAGCTTTTCTTGGCCATATTGTTTCAAGTAAGGGTATTGAGGTAGATCCTAAGAAGACGGATGCGGTCAATAGTTGTCTTAGACCTCTAACTCCTTAGGATATTACAAGTTTCTTGGGTTTAGCCGGTTACTATAGAAGGTTTGTTGAGGGATTCTCTTCAATTGCCTCTCCTTTGACGACTTTGACTCAAAATAAAGCTAAGTTCATATGGTCCGAAGCATATGAGAAAAGTTTCCAAGTGTTGAAGGATAGACTTACTTTTGCTCCGATGTTGACTTTGCAGAAAGGGACCGATGGCTTTGTTGTTTATTGTGATGCCTCAAGAATTGGGATAGGATGTGTGCTTATGCAAAATGAAAAAGTTATTGCCTATTCCTCAAGGCAACTTAAGATTCACGAGAAGAACTATCCTACCCATGACCTTGAACTAGCGGCGATTGTTTTTGCCTTAAAGATTTGGAGGCATTATGTGTATGGAGTTCATGTAGATGTGTTCACCGACCACAAGAGTTTGCAATAAGTGTTTAATTAGAAAGATCTAAATCTTCGCCAAAGAAGGTGGCTTGAGTTATTGAAAGATTATGATATCTCTATCACCCCGGTAAAGCTAATATGGTGGCAGATGCTCTTAGTCAGTTATCTATGGGTAGTGTTGCTCATCTTGAAGAAGAAAAGAAAGAGTTGGTTCAAGATGTTCATAGATTGGCCCGGTTAGGTGTCCAACTAGTGGACTCCAACAAGGGTGGCATTATGGTTCACAATGGTTTTGAATCGTCTTTTGTGGCGGATGTGAAAACCAAGCAAGGTCTTGATCCAATTTTGGTCGAATTGAAAGAAGCAGTGCTTAAGAAATCCGTTGACGCTTTCTCCCAATGGGGAAATGGTGCGCTTAGATATCAAGGTCATTTATGTGTTCCAAATATTGATAAATTGAGGGAACAGATCTTGACAGAAGCCCAAAACTGAGAAGTGAATTGGGTACCACGATCGGAAATAATGGATAAAGGCACTCCATGCAACTTTCACAACTTTCCAAAGGTCTGTAACTTTCGGCGGGTGAAGAGGCCACTCGGCGGACTGATGAGTCCGAGATTTGGACCCATTTAGGGCTTTGTTTTGATAGTTTTAGTGTCCTCAAATGCCTAATTTATGCTATAAACTGATGTTAAAGCCTTGATTTTCAGGTATGTGGACTAAGGAGCAAAGCAAGGACACTAACAGACAAAAAGGAACTGAACAAGCTGAAGAAGTGGAGAAGAGCAATCTTGGTGATCGCCAAGACCACTCGGCGAACCGCCGAGTGGCTCTTCAGACCGCTTAAAGTTCCAGCGTGCCAGCCCTGAGGGAAGAAACCAAGACGGTGACATAAATGGGCAGTCGGCGAATCACCGATCGGTTTCGCGATGAGAAAATGAATCGCCCAAAGTTATAGGACTTGAGGATGTTAAGAACCAATGGAAAATGGAGATGGAAGAGAGCAAAGGGCGGATCGCCGAACCACTCGGCGAGCCCGACTTACCTCGCCTAATGGCTCTTCAGGCCAAATTTTGGAAAACTATAAATGGGATTTTTAATGTAATTTTGAGGAGTTCTCTTCTAGTTCTTTTTGAGAGTTCTCACCCAGATATTACAGTTCCCACTCTAGACTTAGAGTTTTATTGATTTTTGAGTTGGAATTGTAAAATTTTGGAGGATTTGGAAAGTGGATCTTTGAATTGCGTTCTTAGAAATCATTGTAAAGGCTTGGAGACTCTTACCCAGATCATGGCAAATGCATTTGGTAATCGTTTCTCTGTTTTTATGATGTGTAGTGAAAACTCCAATTCTTGGGGTGTGATCATGTGTTTATTTGTCTAATTATCGTATATTGATGATGGAATTGTTGTTTTAATGTGGGTTTAATCATTAGTTGAGTTTTAATTTATGAATTGTAGTTGCAAATGCAATTCTAATTTTGAGTTCTTAGCTTGCTTGAGAAAGAGGTTTTGGGACCAAAGCTTTTGATTAATAATTTATGGGTATTGGGTTAATATGGGTTCAACTCGAGAGAGTGAATCTTAAATCCAATCCTACCCATTTAGCTCGAGAGAGTGGATGAATTAAGGTTGTGGGCTGGTTATCTTATTAAGCTTGTTGATGTTCGAAAGAAATCACTTGAGCCGTAATAGTTGTTCGAGAAAAAACTATTGCACTTAAAGTCCAGCCTACCCACAGTGTTTCAGCAAATCATCATTAGATTTTTATTACCCATATAGCATAATTAGCCTATAATCGATCACATTCCAAGAACTCCTCTCCATATTGTTATTTTCCCCTCTTTTTATTGTTGTTTCAGCTGTTCATTGCAAAACCAAACCCCCCATCTGACATTAGTTGTCATCCTTTTAAATTTAATTGTATGTTTTTGATAATTTTTATTTCTATAACCGTTTAGAACACATTTGTACTTCTTAATTGAATTTTAGACACGTACCACTCCCTGTGGGATCGACCCCAACTCTTTGTTGGGTTTTATACTGCTTAACGATCGTTTGCACCTATAATCGGATGAGGTGTGCTTGAAACGTTGATCACGGACTGCCGAGTGGATTTGGCGATCTTCAGCTTTGTTGTTCTTCTCTCTTTTACCAATTAATGTTCTTTCATTGCTCTTTTGTTTTCCTAGCTACAAATCAACACATAAGCATCCGTTTAGAGCATAAAAATAGGCATATGAGGTCATTAAACTGTGATATTCATACCCTTAATGAGTTAAAATCTTAGACTCATCAACACCCCCAACTTAAACTTTTTCTTGTCCTCAAGTAAAGCTAAAGATCGATCAGCTCAACAAGGATGTCCATAAAAAGTGCTATCGAAGACTCAATACAAATGCACACAAGAGATTCAAATTTCGCATGCAATGTTCAATTGTGCACTCTAAGTTTCAAATTGTGACTAACCATTATCAAATAGACTCAAGCTCACAATACTCGCCTCAAATGCAAGTTCAAGCTCAACAAAAGCATTCAAATGGCCTCACAACAAGAATGATTCCATGCTCACACAAGATTCAACAACAATTTATAATCTCGGAATCAAATACAACTCGCACACTCCCAACGATGAACACATGCATGATTCTACCTTTAGCTTGCCCTTATTTTCCAATCAACATTATCTTCAGCTCACTCAAGATCACAAAGGTATTTTAAGGCTTGTAATGGGGCTGAGCGCAAAGGTATGATCATTTTGGTTTAGTGGCTTCTACCTTAATGAAGGATGGCCTTAAACTCACTTTTACTCCTTCTCTTTCACATTCTAACATGTTCACAATCCACCCTATTATTCATTTACGCATAACTCATTGGATATCCCATTTCTTTTGCTCTTTTCACACACTTTATTTCACAAACTCTTCTCTTTTTCAATCTTCTTCTATATATATATATATATATATATATATATATATATTTATTTATTTATTATGAAGGGGTTCCATCTTTTTCATCATGATCCTTCAAAGGCGGATGTTTCACATTCCTTGATTTCCTGTCTTATTCACCACACCCCCAACTTAGGCTTTTGGACTAAGTTGGCTATTCACACAAACCAATACTTCATGAAGGTTATAGGTGATGGGACAAAGAGGTTAAAATTGTTCAAGTTTCTTCCAAAGAAAAGGGTAGGCTCAAAAGGTGCCAAGAAAGGTTCACACTTCTCACAAGGTGGCCACAAAGAGGTATACTAACAATTTAGGTTCACTTCTAACAAATTGTGCCTAAGATCATTTCAATCGCTTGCTTCAATCAATCAATTGGACTAACGGGGAAAGTTCTAAGCATCATCAAACACAATGTTCAAAATAACCTCACCACATATGGTATTCGACGCACTTATCAAACAAGACTCAACAATCAAGCTAGCGTGCAATGATCATCACAAGAGATCGACTCGATCCACTGGCTAGTCACAACGAAATGCTAGGAGTTCACATATGACCTATGTAACTCAACTTGCCTCATAGTAGCCGCACACTCAAACTGTTCAATTGAAAGCACTAGTCAATTCATCGATATTGATCAAAACCGACACTCAAATTTGCAAGAGAACAACCTCATTCAAACACATCCATGGGTGGTATTCCTAACAAGTCCCCACCCCACCAAAAACATCCAACATTGTGCTCAATGTAAAAAGAAAAGAACACGAAATAAATACAGAGATACAATAGCACTGAATGAAAAGAACAGGGTCAGAAGGATTCTTCACTATGTGGCCAGTCGGTGTAGTGCTGTGGAGAGCGCCGAACCATTCGGCACACCGCCTAACTGTATGCAGCTTGCCAAAATATCTAGAACACTGGCTCTCCAGTTTGGACCAAAAGGCGATTGAAATCGGGCTCGCCGAACAACATCAGCGCATCGCCAAGTATGCTAAAATCATCGCCAAACTCTCCAGAACACCAGCCCTTCAGGAGAGGTCAAGGGGCAGTGGAAGTCGGGCTCGCTGAACCTCTTCGGTGAATCGCCGAGTGGCCTGGCTGCTTCACCAAATATTCCAGAACTGCAGCCCTTCCTTTATGCGAAGAAGGCGAGCCGAATCGCGATTGCCGTTCCACTTGGCGGCTCGCCAAAATGGCCATGCCATCACAAAATCACCTATACCTGCACATTCAACACACATTATTAAAAAATAACTAAAGCTTGGGTTGCCTCCCAAGAAGCACCTTATTTAACGTCGTGGCACGACATGAAAATGCTTTCAAGCATCTTCCAAATACACCACTTCGATTACCGAAATCTCATGACATTCTCTAAAATAGAGTTTCAGACGCTGCCCATTCACCTTGAAAGTTGGACCCTTTTTACCTTCAATTTCAATTGCCCCATTTGTGAACACTCGGGTTACCTTGAATGGACCATACCACTTTGACTTAAGTTTACCGGGAAAAAGTCTCAACCGAGAATTGAAGAGCAACACAAAATCACCGACTTGGAATTCGCGCTGAAGGATGTTAGTGTCATGCCACCTCTTCATCTTCTCCTTATACAGGGCTGAAATTTCATATGCTCTCAACCGAAATTCCTCCAACTCATGGAGTTGGTTTACTCTCCCTTTCACAGCCTTTTCCCAGTTCAGGTTTAGTGACTTCAACACCCATAGAGCTTTATGTTCAAGCTCAATTGGTAGGTGACAAGACTTTCCAAACACTAACTGATATGGTGACATACCAATTGGTGTTTTGAACGTAGTACTATATGCCCACAGAGCGTCATCCAATTTGTGAGACCAATCCGTCCGATTTGCATTCACCATTTTTGCTAAAATATTTTTAATATCTCGGTTTGAAACTTCCACTTGGCCTCTTGTTTGTGGATGGCATAGTGTTGCAACTTTATGCTTTACCCCATATTTTCTCAACAATGAGGCAAATACCGGTTGCAAAAATGAGATCCTCCATCAATGATGATAGCACGCGGGGTGCCAAATCGTGTAAAAATATATCGCTTTAAGAATTGTACCACACTCTTGCCCTCATTGTTGGGCAATGCTACAGCTTCCACCCAGTTGGAAACGTAATCATCCGCCAAAAAAATATACTTGTTGCCGAAAAAACTCACAAACGGCCCCATGAAATCTATACCCCAAACATCAAACAACTCCACTTCTAAGATATGGTTGAGAGGTAATTCAAGCTTCCTTGATACCCCTCATTGTTTTTGGCAAGATATGCATTGTTTCACAAAGTCATGAGCGTCTCGGTATAGCGATGGCCAGTAGTAGCCACTTTGAAGCACTTTTCCTGCTATTCACACCCCACTGTGATGTCCACCAGCAGGTGAGGTGTGACACACATTAAGAATGTCATTGACTTCTTCTTCCGGTACGCATCGATGAATGATATAGTCTGCACATTCTATAAACAGATATGGTTCATCCCAGAAGTACTTCTTTACATCAAACAAGAAACGCTTCCGCTGGTAGGAGTTCTGATTCTTAGGCATGACTTCACACACCACATGATTAACAAGATCAGCATACCAAGGGGTGTTGCTTTGGGCTTCCTCATCACTGTTTCATCTGGGAATTCAGCCACAATGTCCCTTTCTTTAGAGTTGGTCATTTTGGTTTCTAACCATGACAAATGATTAGCCACTTGATTTTCACACCCCTTTCGATCATTTACTTCAAAATCAAACTCTTGCAACACTAAGACCCACCTAATCAACCTCGGCTTAGCATCTTTCTTGGCCATTAAGTACCGCAACGCTGCATGATCAGTATGAACTATCACTTTAGTGCCCAATAAGTATGCCCTGAACTTTTCAAATGCATATATTACAACAAGTAGTTGAGTGTAGTTACGTTGTGCTCCATTTAGCGACTTGCTGGCGTAATAAATTGGATGAAAGATTTTGTTGCGCTTTTTCCCTAGCACGACTCCTAGAGCGATTCCACTTGCATCACACATCACCTCAAATGGTTCGGACCAATCCAGGCTAATGATCACCGGGGTATAGATTAGCTTTTTTTTCAAACACTCAAAAGCTTTTGAGCAAGCATCATCAAAAAGAAACTTCGCCTCTTTCTCCAATAGCTTACACAATGGGTGTGCAATTTTTGAGAAATCTTTGATGAATCTTCGATAGAACCCTACATGACCCAAAAAACTCCGAGTACCTTTAATAAAGATAGGTGGTGGCAACTTCTCAATAACCTCGATCTTTGCTTTGTCTACCTCCAATTCCTGCTGTGACACCTTATGACCTAGGACTATGCCTTCCTTGATCCTGAAATGGCATTTTTCCCAATTGAGGACTAAGTTGGTTTCTACACATCTTTGAAGGACCTGCCCAAGATGAGCCAAACATGTCTCAAATGAATCACCTACAACTGAAAAATCATCCATGAAGACTTCCATTGATTCTTCACCATGTCAGCGAAAATAGAAAGCATGCACTGTTGGAATGTCGCTGGAGCATTGAGCAATCCAAACGACATCCTCTTGAAGGCAAAAGTCAAATAGGGACATGTGAAAGTGGTTTTCTCTTGGTCTTTCGGTGCAATAGAGATTTGGTTGTACCCGAAGTAGCCATCCAAGAAACAATACCATCCACACCTCGCAAGTCTATCAAGCATTTGATCCATACACGACATTAGAAAATAATCTTTCTCGGTCCAAGAATTTAGCTTCCGGTAGTCAATGCACACTCTCCATCCGGTGACCGGCCTCATGGGTACAAGTTCTCCTTTATCATTCGGACCACCGTGAGGCCTCCTTTCTTGGGCACACATTGTACGGGACTAACCCATTTGCTATCCGCAATAGGGGATACCACACATGTGTCTAGCCATTTAATGATCTCTTTCTTCACCACCTCTTGCATAGGTGGGTTTAGTCTTCTTTGATGCTCAACACTTGGTTTGCATTCACTATCCAATTGGATTTTGTGAGTGCAAATTCCGGGTGGAATACCTACAATATCAGCAATTGTCCATCCTATTGCCTTGATGTAACGTTTCAATACCTCAAGAAGCAATTTCACTTGCCACTCAAGCAAGTTCGCTGCAATGATAACGGGAAAGGTATTATTCTCTCCCAAGAATGCATACCGAAGATGAGCAGGGAGCACTTTCAACTCATGCTTTGGAGGTTTCTCCGTGGATGGTTTAGCGGGAGGACTCTCCTGATTCTTTAGATCAATGTCTAGGTTCAATGGGTTTCTTGAGTATGCACCTATTCTCGACAGAGCAGCTACCACTTCATCATACCCTTGAACTTAGGTCTCATCATAATTCGAAAGAACGGCCTCAAGAGTTTCACCCATACACATCATTTCAGTCACACTATCCACTGCTTCGTCAATCACATCAATCGTTGAAACTACATGAATGTCACTAGGTTGCTTCATTGATTTGCACACATTGAAGGTGACCTCCTCTTCATTTACCCGAAACTTTAACTCACCGCTCTCAACATCCACTAGAGCTCTTCCGGTTGCCAAAAATGGTCTACCCAAAATAATAGGAACTTCCGCATCAATTTCACAATCTAGAATAAAAAAATCAGCCGGAAAGATAAATCAATCAACCTTCACCAATATGTCATAAAATATCCCAACGGGGTGTTTGATAAACCGGTCCGCCATAAGAAGTCGCATTGTTGTGGATTTTGGTTCACCCAACCCAAGTTGTTTGAAGATTGCATATGGCATCAAGTTTATACTTGCCCTAAATCACATAAAGCTTTGGCAAACTGAAGCATACCAATGGTAAATGGAATAGTGAATTCCCCTGGATCCTCTTTCTTTATAATCACATCACTAGTCATAATGGCACTACAATTATGAGAAACTTCAATTGTTTCGAAGTCCATGCTTCTCTTCTTAGTGACCAGCTCCTTCATAAATTTTGCATATCCCGGCATCTCCAATAATGCTTCCACTAAAGGAAGGTTTATAGAAAGTGTCTTGAACACGGAGAGGAATTTGTTGAACTTTTCATCTTCATTTTTCTTTTTGAGACGTTGAGGGAATGGGGGATTTATTTTGGGAAGAGGTTGCACTATCTTTGGAGCTTGTGTAGCCTTTTCTTTAGCTTTTTGCAACTCTTCGGTGGGGCTTTGCTTAGGACTCTCTTCCTCCACTTTGAGCATATCATTTTCCGATGCCTGAATGGGCCTCTCTTCCCCAATGATGTCATTTTATTCTTCATAAGCGTTTGTCCCATCATTAAACTTCACATTACCGACAACTATCTTCCCACTTCGAGTCACAAGCACCAAATCTTTGTCATTATCAGCCCTTGAATTTGTTGCACACTCAGCTTCACTCCTTTCAAATAGCTTGGGTTCTAATTGTGCTGAAAGTTGGATTATTTGACCCTCAAGTTGTTTGATTGCATCCACGTGAGAATTTACCCTATTATTCAATGATGAGAAATAAGCTTTCATCTCCTTAAGCATGTCATCAGATCCTTCAACCTTATCTAGGATACGCGACAACAGTTCATCCACTCGTAGGTTGCCTGAACTACCCTTAGATCTTGGGCTGTCACTTGATTGTGTGTGGTACTCTTCAGGACTATCTTCTCTCTTCCAAGGGTCATTTTGTTCAGTAAAATCTTGATTGTAGCTTCTCCGCTCTTCTTCATTATAAGAGTTCCAACCTTGATTCCCACCCGACTTGAAATAGCTCATGTGAGAACCCTCCTCAAGTCTAAACACTGTTTTTACTTCGTTGTGCTCACCAACGCTTTCTAGCACTTGTTTTCTCAACAACTCCATTTGGGACATCATTTTGTTAATATTCTCATCCCTCTCTTTCTCCTTATCAAGTTGCTCTTTTGTCATCCTAAAATTTAAGGGAGACACGTGGTCCTCTTGAGTATACCACACCTTATTTATCTTTGTCATTTCATCAAGAAGAGACGAGGCTACCTCAAATGGTTGTAACATTATCCCCCCTCGGGCCAGTTGGTCGGCTATTCCTTTGTTCACTGAGTCTAAACTCCGGTAAAAATATTGAAGTATCACATTACCCGGAAGCCCATGAGTAGGATACTGTAGTAGCAACTTTTGAAATCTCAACCAAGTTTCATGAATCAATTCCCCTTCTACTCGCTTGAAGTTATGGATGTTGTCACGCAATTTCACCATTTTTTAGGGTGGAAAGAATCTTATGTAGAATGCCTTGGTAAAATCTTCCCATGACGTGATGGAGTCCCTCGGTAGACCTGCTAACCACTTGGTTGCTTCCCCATCAAGGAGAAAGGGAACAACAGGAGCCGAACTGATTCTTGTGAAATATTCTTGAGTGAAAATAGATTACATATATCCACAAAGTTCTAAATATGGTCATGGGGATTCTCATGATCCAGCCCTCCAAATACACCCTTATCTTGCAAGAGGTGCAGCATCGTGTTTGTCACATGGAACGCAACATGACCCATAATCGGAGGTAGGCGAATAGCACCTACGCTCCCCAATTTAGCTGCATTGGCATGAAAGATGTCACCAACATCATCTTGGTGATCAAGCTGGTTGACAGTGCTTTTATTTGCACTCATCTTGTCACCTGATCACAAACAACTTACAACACAAGGTAAGTCGATTCAACTACAACACAAAAAGATCACAATTCAAACTTTAATAAGAGAATTCTAAACACCACTCCTTGGTAGCGGCGCCATTTTAATAAATGCTCAACTACACATCATCCAATACCAGGTGTAGACGATCGTAATCTAGTATAAAACCCAACAAATGAGTTGGGGTCGAACCCACAGGGAGCGGTATAAGTTCGAATTCAGTTATGAAGTTATAAATGTGATATACTCGGTTATAGGAATAGAAATTATCGAATTCAATTAGATAAGTAAAAAGGGTGACACGAATGTTAGAAGGGGGAATAGGTATGTTAACTAGCAACTAAAACAATTACGAATAATAGGGGAGAAATCAAGTAATTAAGGGGTACTTGAGGGTGTAACCGAATAATTATCAATTTTGCTAAATGGGTGACATGTGATTACTAAAGGTTGCTAAATCTTAGCGGGTAGGCTGGACTTTAGATGCAATAGCTTTATCTCAAACAACTATTACGATTCAAGCGAGTTCTCTCGAACCTCGACAAGCTTAATACTTTAAACAGCCCAATACCTCACTTTATCTACTCTCTCGACCTAGATAGGTAGAATTGAGCTTAGAATTAACTCTCTCGAGCTGAACCCACAACAACCCAATCACTACAAATACTGATTTATAACCTTGACTTTACACCTCTCTCTCAAGCAAGCATAAAACACTAAATTAGAATTGAAATAAACAATCATATTCATAACTTGAACCTCAACTATAAATCAAACCCACTTAAAAGCAGCAATAAAATCAATAATCCCTAACACCCACAAGTTAAATTAGACAATTAGTCACATGGTCACAGCCCCAAGAATGGGGGTTTTAGCTACTCATCGTAAAAAGTAAGAAATCAATACCGATTACATTCTTCATAACTGGTATTAATCTCCAAATCTTTACAATGATTCAATGTAGCTGCAATTCCAAAACCTAATTCAAAAATTACTCGAAAAATGCTTCAAAACTAAGCAAGAACAATGTTTTCTGTCAAAGTATGAGTTTTCACAATGATAGGATGCCTGATCTCTTTTTAAAAATCAATTTATACTCTTTCAGAATTTGGCCTTCAGGGTAAATCGGTGAGATAAGTCGCGTGTCACCAACATGTCAGTGATTCTCCAATCTCCTCTATCCGTTGCCTTCTTATCTTGAGTTTTCACCTAATTTGTACTGTAACTTTAGGCGGTCTACAACGGGGTCGCCAATGGATTCCGAGATGCGCCATTTGCTCACTTGGATCGCCGTTTTGCTTGCACCTTCATTGATAGTTCTGTAATATTCGGTGGACTAAATCCTCTTCACCGATAAGGACTATCCTTAGCCCAATTTCTCTCATCCCAGAGGTAGCATACTGTACTTTCGGCGGGTGAAGAGGCCACTCAGCGGACCGCCGAGTGGATTTGGCGATCTTCGGCTTTGTTGTTATTCTCTCTTTTGCCAATTAATGTTCTTTCATTGCTCTTTTGTTTTCCTAGCTACAAATCAACACATAAGCATCAGTTTAGAGCATAAAAATAGGCATATGAGGTCACTAAATTGTGATATTCATGCCCTTAATGAGTCAAAATCTCAGACTCATAAGAACCACGACCCAAACCAACGGACCGTTGGTGGGACCACGGTCCGTGGTCGATGTTCCATAGTCCAGACCCCAGAAGACCCCTCTCTGATCTGAACGACGGACCACCAGGATGGGCCATAGGTCAGTCCATGGTTCGTCGACTAGGGTTCGTTGGTGGTGGAGCAGTTAAGTTCAGGGGTAGTTGGATCTTTTTCTAATTAAGTAACTCCTATACTACGTCGTTTTACCCTTCATTAAGACCCCTATATAAGTTTTTTCAACTCTCAAATTAGCCCATTCAAGTCATTCTTCCAAAATCAGAAAAGAAGATCAATTCTCCTCTCCAAAATATTTCTCTCTCTAGAAGCTTGAAGAAGAAGAAGAAGAATTCAACATAGGGTTTCAAGTCAACTCTCAATTCCTCCATTGAAGATTAGAATTTGGCTTCTAGGTATGATAGTTTTCATCCATGGATTCCTTCCATTCATGGAGTTCCCAAATTCTTCTATTTTCAAAGTTAGAAATCCCCAATTGAATTAGGGTTTTCTTCAATTGTTATGGGTTCTCTTGATTATTGATTTAAATGATTGAATTATGATCTCTTATGCATGAATTGATGAAGTACTATGATTTTATGATGATTTCCACATGAACTCATGTAATCCCCATGCTTTCAAGTTATGAATCATATGATGTGGGATTTTGATTGTAAAGGAAGAGTTTTATGAAATTAAGCATGTATTGCTAGCTTTACATAAATTTATGACGAAATCCATATCTAACCCTTGTTTTATAAGTGTTGATGATTGGAAATGGGTTTTGAACTTTGAAAGGTAAATTATGGATTTATGCATTTTCTTATGAAATCTATGCAAATGTTTTAAGGATGCTTTGAGAGTAAAACATCAATGATGATGATGATGATGATGTGTTGTTGAAAGGATTTTTCTCATATACACATAAAAGGAAGATGTGAAAGGTTTTCTCACATAATAAGGATTCTAAGGTTGAAAGACTTTCCACCTAATTGAATCAAAGATTAAGAGCTATCCTAATGAACTTGGCTTGGATTGGTTACTGAAAGATACCTTTCCATGGATGATGACTTAGCTTGGATTGGCAAGATGACGTGTCTATCCATGGATAATAAGAACAAGAAGAATTGACTATTCCGTGGGATTTATGCTTAGCACCGAGAAGATATTGAGATGAAAGTTCTCCTCTGAGTAGAGGCCGGGTTTCTAGAAGCAATCTCTTGTCCCTTACCTATGTGCCCCCATAGGATGATTGTCTAGATATACATTAGCTAGTGGATCCACTTTAGCTCAGATTTATGGTCCTTACCTTGGCAAGTAGGAAAACCCTTTTCCGTGTAGGAGACACCGGGGAATCATGTTATAGCTCACATGGTCTCTATGTCGGTAAAGGCTAATTTCCCACATTAATAATGAACTAAGGTTACTTCAAGAAGTATCTCACATGTGTTCAAGGTTTCAAATGATGTAGCTTGCATTGACCATGTTTTATGACTTATGTTTTCTAACTCTTTCATATCATGTTTTAGCTTGGTCAATTGCATGTCATGAAATGTCCCCTTTTTAGCATGTTTTAAATGTTTTATGCATAGCTATCATACTTGGTACATTGCTTTGTACTAACGCATACTCTTGCCTTCATTTCCCCAAATGTAGGGTCCGACAGTCAGGTTTTACAGTTTCGTGGCTAGTGGTTGAGTTTGAGATCCTGACCTTTGGTAAGTCCTCATGCTTCGAGGACGGATGCTCATTGTTTCACTTTCTTTCATGTATTTCACTTTTGGACATGATGTATGGGATAGACCCAATTTCATTCTATAGTACTAGATGGCTATATTGAGACAAGTGTTTTAGACTTCCGTTTTTCTTTTATAAAAACTATTGGACTTGGACTATTGTTTTACTCTTATTGTTCTATTTCTTATGTTATGAAAGCTAAGTGGCTTGTATGGAGTCCTTTGGGGTTCTATATGCCATGTCACATCTAGGGGGTACCCCTGGGTCGTGACAGGATGGCTTCAGGAACTCAATGGAAACGCCAACCCTTTGACATGGGGAGAATTGAAATTTCTTATGAGGTTCAAGTATGTGCCAAAGGGGTACACAAAGCTTTATCATGTTGACCCGAGTAGACAAATTCTTAAATTAAAGGTTGACATTTGTGGAACTTTGGCGTTTGATCTTGTCCTCAATGATTTGTGCAATCTAAACTACATCACTCCATCTATGGTAGCCTACTTGAGACTACCCCGAATATCAAGGCGTTATCCATACACCATGGAGGGATGTAAGTTTACTAAAGTTGTAAAGGTCTCTTTCACACGTGGTGAATACTATGAGGAGGTTCGGTGTGATGTAATACCCGTGGACTTTGGTCACTTGTGTTTGTGAGCCAATTAGTTTAACAAACATAGGGTTCCGAATGAGCAAAAATGGTCCAAGTATGTTATGGATCAATGGGGAACACATCTATTTCCTCCTCCTAAGGTTCAACATGAGAGGCAAAAGATTGAGATGAGTAAGGGAGAGCAAGGTGGCAACCTCAAGAGCAGAAAAATGAGAGGTTGAGTGGAGTGAAGTGAGGGGGTTGCCACAATCTCAATCTAACCTTTTCGTTTATCCTTCACTTTGTAAGGGTTCTTATGTAACTACAAACATGATTAATGGAGGAACACAAGTTCCCAACAAACAGCCTACCATTGAAGGTGTGATGGATGCACTTTTAGGGTGTCCTAAAATTCCTAAGAGAGTGTCATTCCAAGGTAAATAAGACCTTTCTTGCGAACATCAAGGTACAATAGCTAAACTTAACACTTTAAATATTGCAAATGAACAAAGTGTAAGTGATAGCTTATCTTTATGTGAGACTAACGTTTCTTTACCATGTGTTGATAATGTACATGTTGAGAGTGTGGATACACTAGTTGATCCTATTGATGACAAAATTGATTCTTCTAGTAAGATTGATTTGTATCCACCTAGTTTTGACACCCTTGCTTTGAGGGATAGTTCATTATTATCTGATAATTATATTGATCAACTTGCATTTAGGTCTTGTTCACTAATTGAGGAATCTTGTGATGTGATTAAGGAACCTCAATTTAGTGATATTGATAATAATGTTGATCATTTGAATAGGAGTGATTCTTTGAGCATATCTTTTGTGGAAGTGTAACACCTCAGATTCGAAAAGATGAGAAAATTTCAGTTTTTAGAACTATGGTGCCAGTTCCGATGGTACGCCCGTGGACTGACACACAGATCGTAGTTTAGCTCTGTGGTTGGCCATCCCAAGATCCCAAAAGTTGTCAAGCGCCAGTACTTAGTGACGGTTCACCAGGACATCCCGTCATCCAATCCACGAGCCAAGATAGGTTTCGTAGGTGAGTCCCAAACAGAGAGAAATTTCTGAGTCACAGGTCGAGAACGACGGCCGTGACCCATGACCTGTCGCCTGAACCACGGTCTGCAGGAAGGGGTCCATCATTCGTGGTCTAATAATCGAGTCTCTAAAACCAACGACGGCCGTACAGGACGGTCCGTAGGTGGAACCACGAACCGTAGGTCCCCACCATCATTGGTGACGACAATTATTTTTAGGGGCTTCTTGGTCTTTTCCCCAAATTATTTTAATTCAATACTATGTTGTTTTGCCCTCTTTTAGAACACCTATATAAGTATTTCAACCCCAAAATTTACCCAATTGAAATCATTCTCTCAAATTCCTAAAAGATGAACAAGTCTTCCTCTCAAATATTTCTCTCTCTAAAAGTTGAAGAAGAAAGCTAGGGTTTACAAGTCAAGTCTCCAATTCCACCATTGAAGTCAATCTTTTGGCATTGAAATATGATAATTTTCATCCATGGAGCCCTTTCCTCCACAAAGTTAGAATTCCCTTAATTGAGTTAGGGTTTTGTTCCATGTCATGGGTACTTTTAAATATTGATTTATTTGATTTTTTTATGATATATCAAGCATGAATTGAGATAATTACATAATTTTATGATGAATTCCCATGAAATCATGCTGAACCCATGTTTTCTAGATATTGATGATTGGAAGTGGGTTTTGCACTATGAAAGGTGAATTATGGAATTATGCATGTTCTTATGGAATTGATGAGATGATGTAGATTGCTTTAAGAGTAAAAACAATATGTTGTTGTGGTTAATTATTGTGAAAGGTTTTCCCAATAAAGGATTATAAGGTTGAAATGTCTTCTCAGCTAAAATGAATTAAAGATAATGAGTTATTCTAATGAAACTTAGCTTGGATTGGCAAGATGACGCGCCCTTCCATTGATAATAAAGGCAAGTTAAGAAATCAACTATTCTATGGGATTAACGCTTAGCACCTAGAGGATATTGCGATGGAATCTCTCACGTTAGTAGAGGCTGAGTTTCTAGAAGCAATCTCTTTATCTCATACCTATGTGCTCCCATAGGATGATTGTCTTAGATAGACATTAGCTAGTGGATCCACATAAGTCAGAAGTTCATGGTCTTACCTTGACAAGTAGGACACCCCTTTTCGGTGTGGGGTAGACACCGAATTCCATGTTGATAGCTCACATGGTCTTATATGTCGGTTAAAGGTAAATCTCCCACAATAATGAATTAAGGTTACTTCAAGAAGTATCTCACATGTGACTCAATATGATGTCTATTTGCATTGATCATGTTTTATGACTTTTGTCTTCTAGTCCTTTTACATTCATGGTTTAGCTTGGTCATTGAACTATATGAAAATGTCCTTTTTCTCATGTTTTCAAATTTTTTATGCATGGCTATCATACTTGATACATAATTTGTACTAACACATACTCTTGCCTACATTTCCCCAAATGTAGGGACCGACCTTACAGATTCGCACTTCCGTGACTAGGATCTCATATAGAAGATTGAAGTTGGGGTGAGTCCTCATATTTAGAGGACCGAGCTTGATTTCCCTTTTGTCTTTACTTTAAATTTTGGAACTCGATGTACGGGTTACGCCCCGATAAACTCTTATGTACTAGATGGCTTTGAGACGATGTTTAGATTTCCACATTTCTCTATAAAACTCTTATATGTTAAAACTGTCTTTTAAATCTCTTTATTCTATTATCTTGTATGATGAAAGCTAAGTGGCTTGTATGGGGCCTCTCGTGATTTTATACACCATGTTAAGCCTAGGGGCAACCTTGGGTCGTGATAAACTTGGTAATAAGAGAACAAGGTTTAGAAATGTCCTAGAAAGTCTCATAAGCCACGTCGAGTAGAGTCTTGTTCATCAGTGTGAAGCGCGCCACATTTATGAATGAGAGGCTATAAGATGTTTAGGAAACTCCACTTCTTTCATTACTCTAAAGTTGTGTGATAGAGTTTAACTCTATAAGGTCTCTCTCCTAATCCTTATCCGATGCTCTACAGGATATGGCTACGCGAAGAGCATATGCTAGAAGGAATGCAATAGAGAATGTGAAACGAGAAGCTCCTCCAGCTTCGGCCGACCCTTTGGCTAAGAAAGTGACTAATACAGAGTTTAGGGTTGGTTTTCAAGTATTGGCTCAAGCCATGACGGCCCAAGATAATAGGGAGGTTGCGGTCCCCGTGAACCCAAATGTGGGTATGACGACATCTAGATTGAGGGACTTCACTAGAATGAATCCTCCAGATTTTTATGGTTCTAAGGTTGAAGAAGACCCTCAAGAGTTCATCGATGAGTTTTACAAGGTGTTGATTATCATGGGAGTGACGCTGGTGGAAAAGGCAGAATTGGCCGCTTATCAACTTAAGGGTGTTGCTCAAGTATGGTTCAACCAATGGAAGAAGGGAGAGCGGAAGATGTGGGTCCTCTTGATTAGGAAAAGTTCAAAGTTTCTTTCCTTGATAGGTTCTTTCCCCTTGAGATGAGGGAGGCAAAGGTGCTTGAATTCATCAACCTTCGTAAAGGAAATATGAGTGTGAAGGAATATGCTTTGAAGTTCACACAATTGTCTAGATATGCTCCTACTATGATTGTCGATCCTAGGGCAAGGATGAGTAAGTTTGTTTCGGGTGTGTCCGAGATGGTAGTTAAGGAATGCCGTACCGCTATGCTTATCAATGATATGGACATTTCTCTTCTGATGGTTCATGGTCAACAAATCGAAGAGGAGAAACTTAAGGAAAGGTCTAGGGAGGCAAAGAGGGCTAAGACCGGTGATGGTAACTTCTCACATTCAAGGTCCGATGGGCATGGTCGTTCTAAGTTTCGACAAAGTTTTTCCGGCCAAGGTTCCTCCAATGCTCCTCCTAAGTACAACAAAGATAGGATGCCTAACCCTAAGCCTCAAGGAGGAAATGGTAGTGGATCTTGATTAACTATGTCTACTTGTGCTAGGTGTGGAAAGAAGCACGAGGGTAAGTGCTTAGCCAACACAGATAGTTGCTTTGGTGGTGGTAAAAGTGGTCATAATATGAGGGATTTCCCGATGCTTACGGCTAAAGGAAGAGAGGGTAAGAAAGCTCCTTCTAGTGGTCCGGGTTCCAATTCTCCCAAGCAAAACTGATTCTATGCACTTCAGACTCGTGGTGAACAAGAGGGTTCTCCCGATGTGGTTACCGGTATGTTGAAAGTCTTCCAAATTGATGTTTATGCTTTACTTGACCCCGGTACTACCTTGTCTTTTATGAAGCCATATGTGGCTATGAGGTTTGACATTCTTCCAGATGTGTTTATAGATCCATTTTCTGTCTCTACTCCTATTGGTGATTCTGTTGTGGCTAAGAGGGTCTATAGAAAGTGTCCCGTCTCCTTGTCCCATAGAGTCACTCTTGTTGACCTTGTAGAGCTTGATATGCTAGATTTTGATGTTATCCTTGGTATGAATTGGTTGCATGCATGTTATGCTTCTATTGATGGTAGAACCCGTGTAGTCAAGTTTCAGTTTCCAATTGAACCCACCCTAGAGTGGAAAGGGGGAAATTCTATGCCTAAGGGTCAGTTTGTTTTTTGTCTTAAAGCTAGAAAGATGATTTTGAAGGGATGCATTTACCATCTAGTTAAGGGTAAGGGATATAGATTCTGAGACCCCTACTCTTGAGCCGGTCCCCGTTGTAAATGAGTTTTCGGAAGTGTTTCCAGATGATTTACCTGGTATTTATAATACCTCGGATCTTAAAATGAAGAAAATCCTAGTTTTCAGAAAAATTAGTGCCAATACCAACGGAACCACCCACGGACCGTAGGTGGGGTTCCGTCGTTAAGGTCCAAATTTTTATAGTCTCTGATCCCACTCACGGTCGACCAATACGGTCCGTGGTTGGACCTACGGACCGTAGGCGAGGGTCAGCAACCAGTTGGAGGAAAATGGCTTTTGGTTCAACTTCAAACGGTCACATCTTTTAGCACAAAATGAATTAGGTGGCCAATGACCTATCAAATTAAAGATAATTGAATCCTCTTTTCAACGCCACTAAGTTTGCTAAAATCCAAGCTTGGAGTAAAAAGTTATGCTCATTTTAGTAAAGCCCTGTCGGGCAGAGCATGAACGACGACTCCTAACGACGGTTGGTAGTTCAAACCACGGCCCGTCAGTCCTGTAGTAGATGGCACTCATCAGTTTTAAGTCAGGGTTGTTTTGGTCCTTTCAACTATGCGTTGGACACTTAAACTACGTCATTTGATGCCTAAACTATGTCGTTTTACTCAGTCTAAGCCTAATAACCTAGTCAGACATACCCAAAACCTTTATTCTCCAAAAATCACCCAAATTAGAGAAAAAACAAGAGGAAAGTCGACCAGCCCTCTCAAGAACACACAAAAGGTTTTCTTCAAGTTTCAGCCCTAAAATCAAAGGATTTCGTCACCAGGTATGTGGGATTTCACTAGAGGATTCCTTTCATTCACTAGGTCCCTAGAATTCAGTCAGCTCCTTGATTCTCCATATCTTGGTTATACCTAGGGTTTATAAATCCTTGGATATTTGTTGTGATTTAGTTGTGGTAGTATCCTTAATAGAAATAACATGTTTCTTGGAAAGTTTATTTAAATCCTTGGATGAAACTCAGAACCCTGGTTTGTGTAAATTCTATTAGTTCATGAATTTTACTCGCTAGGTCAGTTAAACAGATAATCATGCTCCAGATTTCGAATGTTACATTATCAGTATATAAATGTTGCATTCTCAGTTTGCATGTCAGTATTTTGAGCTATTCAGTATTTCAGTTACATTGTGTCATATACATATTCAGTTGGGAGTAGACTTAACACTGAGTTGGACTAGGGTTAGCTTACCCTAATAGTCCCAGAACTACGTGCCCCCGTAGGAGTATAGGTCCCCTCTGTTGGGCATCAGATTTAATGATCACGCCATTCATACCTTTATACACCTGGCAAGGTATATTGGGTCCTCTCGATGGGGCATTTACATCGGACTCCACGTTTAGCTCACGTGGTTTTATGTCGGTTAATAGTAGCTCCAATAGTCAGACTTCTAGTGAATTTGACCAGGTTTTCAGTATATACTTCAGCATTCAGTTTAGCATGTCATGTTCATGATTAGTACTTCGTCATTGCATTCAGCTTATTTTTTCCATTATGTTTCAGTACTTACATTCTTGCTCAGTTTATGCCATTATTTAGTTATGCTTTGTTCAACTTATATATACAATTGTTCAACTTAGTATCTATATCCTGCATGCTCAGTACATTTCAAGTACTAACGCATACTCTGCGCTACATCCTTTTATGATGTAGGTTCAGGTACTCAGCGTCCAGATCACGCTTAGATCGATTCTCGGTCTGCAGTCAGCAGCTTCAGTGGTGAGTCCTCATACTTGGAGGACAATAGACATGCTTTTCATTTTAGTCTTTACATTCAATTTTCAGTTTTGTTAGAGTTAGCTGGGGGGCATGTCCCAGCAACTCAACTCAGTTAGAGGCTTTTCAGATATAGTAATAGATTCACCTTGAATTATTAAATGATTCTTTCAGTTATTACTGAACTCTTAGTATGTTTTATATATTCAGACTAGTTGGGTTTTTCCCCATTTTAGATAGCCACTATTTTAGCTTCCGCATAGTTTATGTTTTACTACGTTATTTTCAGTATGCTTGATATATACAGACTCAGGGTTAGCTTGGGGTCACTCTTGATCCTAGGTCCCGTGTTACGTCAAGGGGGTAGCCTCGGAGTGTGACAAACTTGGTATCAGAGCATTAGGTTCAAGAGTCCTAGGATGTCTGAAAGCCGCACTAAGTCTTTCATGGGTGTGAAGCGCGCCACATATATGAAGGGGAGGCTATGAAGTATTTTAAGAAAAACTTCACTTCCTTTGCTATTCTTATCATGAGTAGGTATGATCCAACTTATCCTTTCTAATCTGTCGTTATGTGTTTCAGATCATGCCTCCCCGTACAGTTAATGCACGAAATGCTAATGCACGCAATGCTAACGTAGTTTCTCCAGTCCCGAACCATGAGGTTACGAATGCAGAATTTCAGAATACGATCCAGATCTTGGCTCAGAGTGTGGCCATTCAGAATAATCAGGAGGTCCCAGTTCCTACTAACACAAATGGTGGATCAGTTGCAGCTAGGGTTCGAGACTTTGTTCGGATGAATCCTCCTGAGTTTCTAGGGTCGAAGGTTGGTGAGGACCCACATAACTTCATTGATGAGGTTAACAAAATTCTTGGAGTAATGCACGTGACTGGAACTGAGAGTGTTGAGTTGGCATCCTACTAACTTACGTATGTGGCTCATATTTGGTTCACTCAGTGGAAAGATAACAGGGGTGTAGCCTGTGACTTGGGATTGTTTTACTGGAGCTTTCCTAAAAAGGTTCTTCCCAAGGGAAATAAGAGAAGCTAAGGCCCAAGAGTTTATGAACTTGAAGCAGGGGTCAATGTTGGTCCAAGAGTACGGGCTGAAGTTTACCCAGCTCTCCAGGTATGCTCCACACATGGTTGCCGATTCAAGGGCACAAATGAGTAAGTTCTTGATTAGGTATCCGATCTGGTAAAGACTGAGTGCAGGAATGCTATGCTTCTAGGGAATATGGATATATCCAGACTAATGACTCATGCTCAGCAGGTTGAGGGAGATAAGCTTAGGGAATTGGCTAAGGATAACAAGAAGGCCAGAACATGAAACTATGAATATTCACAACAAAATTTGAACGGTGGGAATCACTCAAAGTTTAAGCAAAGATCTACAGCCTCAGCACCTTCATAAGCTAGTGCTCCATCCCCCAAGTTTCGACACGATCAGAAAGGCAGTGCATCAGACTCTAGGTCTCAGTGGAGTGCTTCAGGTAACAGGACCTTCCCAACTTGTCCAAAGTGTGGTAAGAACCATCCGGGCGAGTGTCTTGCAGGCAAGGAAGGGTGCATTGGATATGGTCAGTCTGGCCATAGGTTGAAGGATTGCCCTTCTGCTAGGCAGGGGCAAGGAGGTAACAACAATATGGCTCAGTCTACAACTCCAGCAGCACCAGCAGGTCGCCCAACTCAGCAAGGTGCTTCATCTAGTACAGGTGGCGGTCAGCGCCAGAACAGGTTGTATGCTCTCCAGGATCGCCAGGACCAGGAAAATTCTCCTGATGTGGTCACTGGTACGTTACGCGTCTTTCATTTAGATGTTTATGCATTGTTAGATCCAGGGGCTACACTATCTTTTTTAACTCCCTATATAGCAGTAAACTTCGGTGTCAGTCCATAAACCCTTTCTGAACCCTTCTCAGTCTCTAATCCAGTTGGTGACCTAGTTATAGCTAGACTGGTATACAGAAATTGCCCTGTCACAGTCTTTCAGAAAGTCACCTCAACAGATCTTGTAGAGTTAGAAATGGTAGATTTTGATATCATTCTAGGCATGGATTGGTTACATTCCTGTTATGCCTCAGACGATTATAGAATTAGGATCGTTCGGTTTCAGTTTCCAAACGAGTCAGTCTTAGAATGGAAGGGTAGTAGCTCACTGCCTATGGGTCGATTTATCTCTTACCGTAAGGCCAGAAAAATGATTTCCAAAGGGTATATCTA
Organism: Solanum etuberosum; assembly: GCA_029582245.1. Classification (NCBI taxonomy): domain Eukaryota; kingdom Viridiplantae; phylum Streptophyta; class Magnoliopsida; order Solanales; family Solanaceae; genus Solanum; species Solanum etuberosum. The sequence goes on from JAJONR010000360.1 coordinate 144,220, forward strand.
TCATCTTGTTCGGGTTAAGGATTCAAACTCTGAAACCCCAACTCTTGAGTCAGTCCCAGTAGTAAATGAGTTTCCATAAGTGTTCTCAGAAGATCTTCTCGGAGTTCCTCTCGAAAGGAAAATCGACTTTGAAATAGATCTCCTTCCAGATACCCAGCCCATTTGATTCCTCCTTACAGAATGTCTCCATCCTAGCTTAGGGAATTGAAAGAGCAATTGAAAGACCTTCTAGATAAGGGCTTCATCAGACCCAGTATCTCTCCATGGGGTGCTCCAATATTGTTCATGAAAAAGAAAGATGGTTCTCTCAGAATGTGCATTGACTATCGGTAGTTGAACAAGGTCACAATCAAGAATAAGTATCCCATCCCCAGGATTGATGACTAGTTCAACCAACTTCAGGGTGGTAGTTTCTTTTCTAAGATAGACCTCAGGTCCGACTATCATCAGCTCAGAGTTAGAGATAGTGACATTCCGTAAACTCTCGAAGATTGTCAGTTATTCGCTAAGTTCAACAAATGTGAGTTCTGGTTATAGTCCGTCGCTTTCCTTGGTCATGTGGTATCCAGTGAAGGGATCCGAGCGGATTCTCAAAAAATTGAGGCAGTACATCACTAACCTAGACCCACCTCTCCGATAGATATCAGAAGTTTCATGGGTTTGGCCAGTTATTATAGGAGATTTGTTAAAGGATTTTCATGTAACACCCCAGAATCTAGTAGGCTAAACTAGGGCTAAGTAGGTGGGGGTAACATGCCATGGGAGAGGGCAAGAGCCTATGATGCCTAGGAAATCAGTTTTTTGTCCAAGCCAACTTGGCGATGGGTAGTGAAGTCTCCTAAGTGACTTGGCAATCCGCCAAGTGCTCCATAACCGCCTAGTGGACTATCCTCAAGGCCCAAGCTGTTGTAAAATTTATCTCACCAAGTCGGGGCTCGCCGTTCCAATTGGCGCATCACCCAATGATCCACCTCATCACCTAGTAGGCTTGCCTCCTTGAGGGAGCTACTGTAAATTTAGGTGAGCCAAGGGTCCATTTGGCAAGTCGCCAAGTGCCCTTGGCGAGCTTCGGCGTGAAAAACTGCATGTTTTTAAGTTGGGGTCTTTAATGTCTTTTCAAAGTTTTCTTAATACAATACTACGTCGTTTTACTCTTAAACTAGTAAAGTAGTTAAGAATTCTATTCTCAAATCCCCCCCAACAAAAGTCATTCTCTCAAGAACCAAAAAGAAAACCCAAGATCTTCCACTCAAATAATTCTCTCTCTAGAACTTGAAGAAGAAGAAATAGTACAAGCTAGGTTCAAGGTCACGTCTCCAATCTTCAAGCTTTTGGTGGGTTTTGTGACTAAGGTATGATGGATTTTCATCAATGGGATCCTTCCTCCCATGGAGTCCCCTAGAATTCCCCAATTTGATGAAGAATTCCCCAATTCTAGTTAGGATTTCTTCCAATGTTATGGGTTATGATGATTGTTGATCCAATTGAGTGGATTGTAATTTTTTATGATTGAATTAGTAGGATTACATGTTATTACAGAGAAATTACATGTACCCATGCCTATTCCATGATTATACCCTAGAATTGATATAATTGGGTTGGTGTCATAAAGGGAAACTTTGTGGGTTTAGGCTTGTCCTTATAGGATTGATGAATTATAATTAGAATTGCTTGAGAATGAAGCTTATATGATGATCATGAGATTTAGGGCTTTGAGAGTAAATATTATGATGTGAATTGTTGGTAATTGATGTTATTTTTTAGGAAGGGATACTTCCCACATGAATTGTCTAATTATGAATGTATAAATGTGAAAGGCATTCTCACATGAATGATTCTAGGTTTGAAAGGATTGCTCACCTAAAATGAATCTAGACTAAAAGATGATGTAATTGATGAGGCTAGAGGCGATTACGCTTGACCTCCATATGAAAGGATATGAGGTGATTCCCATACTCCTTAGAATTGAACAAGAGGTGAGTCCCCACGTTCCTATTATGATTGAATGGACATGAAGGCGAGTGGCCATGCTCCTTATGAAATGATGTGGAGGCGATTACCTGTGTCATATGATGAGGTTGTGGAGGCGAGTACCCGCAATATAAAATTAAGTAGGGCAAGAGGTGAATACCCATTAGCCTTTGTAAGTTAGGCAATGAGGCGAATCCCCATGTCTTTAAAAGTAGGTATAAACTATGTGAATTGTCTTATGAAGAATGAATAGCTTAGATTGTTTCTTGAGGTACCTTCCATAAGGTAAGTTGACTAAGAGGTGATGACCCAAGTCTTGACTAAGGATGAGTAAGGTTGCTTGAGAAGTACTCCTTTCTTATTATGATATTGATGTATGTGCATTATTATGCTTATGGTTTATATTGACTAACCAGGATGTTTATGTTGTTTATGCTAGCTATCATATTTAGTATTTAATTGTACTAACGCATACTCTTGCCTCCATTCTTATCAAATGTAGGGTCCAGCGACATAGATTCTCACACTCGTGGCTAGCTTCGTTGTTGATCAAGGACACTCGTGAAGATTTGGTGATTCCTCATTGTGTTCGAGGATGTGATCACCCCTTTCTCTTATGTATTTCTTTTATGTCTTGGACTATTGTATGGGTTGCGTCCCAAGAATTTATTCATGTTGTTTTAGATGGTTTGAGACTATGGTATTAGACTTTCGCTCGTTTTATAAAAGACTTTGATAGTGTTGAAATGTTTTAAATTCTCGCACCATCTTCTATTACTTTATGTTAGGATATGCTAAGTGGCTAGGGTCAAGGTCACGTCTCCAATCTTCAAGCTTTTGGTGGGTTTTGTGACTAAGGTATGATGGATTTTCATCCATGGGATCCTTCCTCCCATGGAGTCCCCTAGAATTCCCCAATTTGATGAAGAATTCCCCAATTCTAGTTAGGGTTTCTTCCAATGTAATGGGTTATGATGATTGTTGATCCAATTGAGTGGATTGTGATTTTTTATGATTGAATTAGTAGGATTACATGTTATTACAGAGAAATTACATGTACCCATGCCTATTCCATGATTATACCCTAGAATTGATATAATTGGGTTGGTGTCATGAAGGGAAACTTTGTGGGTTTAGGCTTGTCCTTATAGGATTGATAAATTATGATTAGAATTACTTGAGAATGAAGCTTAGATGATGATCATGAGATCTAGGGCTTTGAGAGTAAAGCTTATGATGTGAATTGTTGGTAATTGATGTTATTTTTGAGGAAGGGATACTTCCCACATGAATTGTCTAATTATGAATGTATAAATGTGAAAGGCATTCTCACATGAATGATTCTAGGTTTGAAAGGATTGCTCACCTAAAATGAATCTAGACTAAAAGATGATGTAATTGCTGAGGCTAGAGGCGATTACACTTGACCTCCATATGAAAGGATATGAGGTGATTCCCATACTCCTTATAATGGAACAAGAGGTGAGTCCCGACGTTCCTATTATGATTGAATGGACATAGAGGCCAGTACCCATGCTCCTTATGAAATGATGTGGAGGTGAGTACCCATGTCATATGATGAGGTTGTGGAGGCGAGTACCCGCAATCTAAAAGTAAGTAAGGCAAGAGGCGAATACCTATTAACCTTTGTAAGTTAGGCAATGAGGAGAATCCCCATGTCATTAAAAGTTGGTATAAACTATGTGAATTATCTTATGAAGAATGAATAGCTTGGATTGTTGCTTGAGGTACCTTCCATGAGGTAAGTTGACTAAGAGGTGATGACCCAAGTTTTGACTAAGGATGAGTAAGGTTGCTTGAGAAGTACTCCTTTCTTAGTATGATATTGATGTATGTGCATGATTATGCTTATGGTTTATATTGACTAACCAGGATGTTTATGTTGTTTATGCTAGCTATCATATTTAGTATTTAATTGTACTAACGCATACTCTTTCCTAGATTCTTATCAAATGTAGGGTTCGGCGACATAGATTCTCACACTCGTGGCTAGCTTCGTTGTTGATCAAGGAAGTGAAGATTTGGTGAGTCCTCATTGTGTTCAAGGATATGATCACCCCTTTCTCTTATGTCTTTCTTTTATGTCTTGGACTATTGTATGGGCTGCGTCCCAAGACTATATTCATGTTGTTTTAGATGGTTTGAGACTATGGTATTAGACTTTCGCTCGTTTTATAAAAGACTTTGATAGTGTTGAAATGTTTTAAATTCTTGCATCATCTTCTATTACTTTATGTTAGGCTATGCTAAGTGGCTTGTATGAGGCCTCTCAGGATCTTGTATGCCTTGTTACATCTAGGAGGTACCCCTAGGCCGTGACAAACTTTTTAATCATAGCACAAGGTTTAGAATGGTTCTAGGATGTCTCAAACCACGTCTAGTAGAGTCTTGTTCCTAAGTGTGAAGCGCACCACATTTATGAATAAGAGGCTATTAGATGTTTAGGAAATTTCACTTCTTCACTTCTCTATGTCATGCTATGGAGTTTAACTCTATCAAGTCTTTCTCCTAATCCTTACCCGATGGTTTTCAGGATATAACTACTAGAAGGGCTAATGCTAGAAGGATGGAGGGAGGCAATGTTTATCAAGAGGTTCCTCCCCAAGCACCTCCTCAAGCTCCAATTGACCCATTGAATGAGAATGTAACAAATGCAGAGTTTAGGTCGGCTTTCCAAGTGTTGTCTCAAGCCGTGACGACACAAGCCAATAGAGAGGTGGTAGCTCATGTGAAACCAAATGTGGGTACGGCGGCGGCAAGAGTGAGGGACTTTACAAGGATGAACTCTCCTGAATTTTATGGCTCCAAAGTTGAGGAAGATCCTCAAGAGTTTATCGACGGGGTCTATAAGATACTTGTTATTATGGGAGTGACACCGGTAGAGAAGGCGGAGTTTTCCGCCTATCGACTCAAAGGGGTTGCACAAATTTGGTTCAATCAATGGAAAGAGGAAAGGCGGAAGGAGCGGGTCCCATAGAGTGAGAAAGGTTCAAAAGTGCTTTTCTTGATCAATTTTTCCCTCTTGAGATGAGAGAGGCCAAGGTTCTCGAGTTCATTAACCTTAGGCAAGGAAATATGAGCATAAGGAAATACTCTTTGAGGTTCACTCAACTATATAAGTATGCCCCTTCTATCGTGGTGGATCGTAGAACCAAAATGAGTAAGTTTGTGTCGGGAGTGTCCGACTTGGTTGTCAAAGAATGCCACACCGCTATGCTTGTCCATGACATGTACATTTCTTGCCTTATGGTGCATTCCCAACAAATTGAGGAAGAAAAGCTCAAGGAAAGATCTAGAGAGGCAAAGAGAGCAAGAGTGGATGATGGTAACTATTCACATTCTAGGTCCGGTGGACGGGGTCGTTCAAGGTTTTGGCAAAATTTCTCCAGGTAAGGTTCTTTTAGTACTCCTTCAAGGCCTAATAATTAGAGGGTGTCTAACCTAAAACCTCAAGGAGATGGGAATAGGCCTTCAATGCCTACTTGTGCTAAGTGTGGAAGAAACCATGAGGGTAAGTGTCTAGCGGGTTCCAATGCTTTCTTTGGGTGTGGAAAGATGGATCACAAGATAAGGAATTGTCCTTTGGTTGCTAAGAATGAGGGAGATAACCATCGTAGGGCTTAACCTAACCGCTCATGGTTAGGGTGAGGGATGTCGATTCTGAGACCCCTATTCTTGAGTCGATCCCCATTGTAAATGAGTTTCCGAAAGTTTTCTCGGATGATCTACCCGGTATTCCTCCCGAACGGGAAATAAACTTTAGAATTGATCTTCTTCCGGATACATAACCTATCTCTATTGCTCCTTATAGAATGGCTCTGGCGGAACTTAAGGAGTTGAAAGAGCAATTAAAGGATTTATTGGACAAAGGTTTTATCCGACGGAGTATCTCTCCATGGGGTGCTTCGGGCTTTTTGTTAAAAAGAAAGATGGGTCCCTTCGTATGTGTATCGATTATCGACAATTGAACAAGGTGACCATTAAGAACAAGTATCCTCTTCCAAGGATAGATGATTTATTTTGATCAACTTCAAGGGGAAAGTTATTTCTCTAAAATTGATCTCCGGTCAGGTTATCACCAATTGAGGGTGAAAGAGGAAGATATTCCGAAAACAACTTTTAGGACCCGATATGGCCATTATGAGTTCTTGGTGATGTCCTTTGGTTTGACTAACGCTCCAGCAGCCTTTATGGACTTGATGAATAGAGTGTTCCGACATTATCTTGACATATTTGTGATTGTGTTTATCGATGATATTTTGATCTATTCAAGAAGTGAGAATAATCATTGATCATTTGAGGATCATGTTCCAAATCCTCAATGACCAAAAACTTTATACAAAGTTTAGCAAATGTTAATTTTGGTTAAGATCTGTGGCTTTCTTAGGCCATATTATTTCAAACAAGGGTATTGAGGTGGATCCAATTAAGATGGATGCGGTCAAGAGTTGGCCTAGACCTCTATCACCGACAGATATTAGAAGCTTCTTGGGTTTGGCCGGCTATTATAGAAGGTTTGTTGAGGGGTTTTCCTCCATTGCAATGACCTTGACTCAAAAAAAGGCTAAGTTTATATGGTCGGATGCTTGTGAGAAAAGTTTTCAAGAGTTGAAAGATAGACTTACTTCCGCTCCGGTGTTGACTTTACCGGAAGGTACAAATGGCTTTGTGATATATTGTGACTCCTCTAGAGTTGGGTTGGGATGTGTGCTTATGCAAAATGGTAAGGTGATTTCCTATGCTTCAAGGCAACTTAAGGTTCATGAGAAGAACTATCCTACCCACGACCTTGAATTAGCGGCGGTGGTATTTACCTTAAATATTTGGAGGCATTATTTGTATGGGGTTCATGTTGATGTTTTCACCGACCATAAGAGTTTACAATATGTGTTTACCCAAAAAGATCTAAATATTCTCCAAAGAAGGTGGCTTGAGTTATTGAAGGATTATGACATAAGTGATCTTTATCACCCCGGCAAAGCTAATGTAGTAACGGATGCTCTTAGTAGGTTGTCCATGGGTAGTGTTTCTCACATTGATGAGGATAAGAAAGAATTGGCACGAGATGTGCATAGATTGGCTCGATTGGGTGTTCGGTTGTTAGATTCCGACAAGGGGGTGTCATGGTTCATAATGGTTCTGAATCATCTTTTGTAAATGATGTGAAAGCTAAGCAGTATCTAGATCAGACTTTGGTGGAATTGAAAGAAGCGGTACTCAAGAAGTCCGTTAAGGCTTTCTCCCAAGGGGGAGATGGGGTACTTAGATACCAAGGTCGATTATGTGTTCCAAATGTTGATGATCTAAGGGAACAAATTTTGGCGGAAGCCTATAGTTTGCGGTATTCCATTCTCCCAGGAACCACCAAGATGTACCGTGATTTACGGGAAGTCTATTGGTGGAATGGGATGAAGAAGGATATTGTGGCATTTGTGGCCAAATGTCCAAATTGCCAACAAGTAAAGGTTGAGCATCACAAACCGGGAGGTTTAGCTCAAGATATTAGCATTTCTAGTTGGAAGTGGGAAGACATAAATATGGACTTTATAGTTGGTTTGCCTCGCACTCAGCGACAACATGACTCTATTTGGGTGGTGGTAGATCGGATGACAAAATCGGTACATTTCCTTCCCGTCAAGGTTTCTTATTCGGCGGAAGACTATGCCAAGTTGTATTTGAGAGAGATGGTAAGGCTACATGGAGTGCCTTTGTCCATTATTTCCGATTGTGGTACCCAATTTACTTCCCAGTTTTGGAATTCATTCCAAAAGGGACTTGGCACTAAGGTTAAACTTAGCACAACTTTTCACCCACAAACTGATGGGCAAGCGGAACGAACGATCCAAACTTTAGAGGATATGTTGAGAGCATGTGTCATCGATTTTAAGGAAAGTTGGGATGATCACTTGCCATTGATAGAGTTCGCTTATAATAATAGCTACCATTCTAGTATTGGTATGGCCCCCTTTGAAGCTCTTTATGGTAAGAGGTGTAGATCTCCGATAGGGTGGTTTGAAGTAGGTGAAGTTGCTTTGATTGGACCTGAATTAGTTCATTAGGCTATGGAGAAAGTCAGTCTCATTCTAGAGAGGTTGAGAACATCCCAAAGCCGACAAAAGTCCTATGCCGATGTTAGAAGAAGAGACCTTGAGTTTGAGGTTAGTGATTGGGTCTACTTTAAAATCTCACCTATGAAGGGTGTGATGAGATTTGGTAAGAAGGGGAAGCTTAGTCCCCGGTACATGGGCCCATATCAAATATTGAGACGTGTTGGTAAGGTTGCATATAAACTTGACTTGCCAAATGATTTGGCAATGGTGCATCCCATTTTCCATGTCTCTATGCTTAAGAAGTGTGTTGGAGATCCAACATCCATAGATTCCCTTGAAGGGTTGGGAGTTGATGAAAATCTCTCTTATGAAGAAGTTCCGGTTGAAATTATAGACCAGCAAGTTAAGAGATTGAGGAACAAGGAAATAGCTTCCGTGAAGGTTTTGTGGAGAAACCACTTAGTTGAGGGTGCTACTTGGGAGGCTGAGGCCGATATGAAGTCCTGATATCCTCATCTTTTTCCTTTTACTCCTATTCTAGTTTGAGGTAATGAATTTCCTCTTGGTTTGATTTATGATTTGAAGTCATGTGTGTTTTATGTGTTTCCATGATTTTCTTATGATTATGCATGTTCATGAATTGCTTAAGTTTTGAAAGAAATGACTTATGTGAATTGTTTGCCTCATTATGTTGTGCGTTGAGTATGAGTTGCACATAGACTTCATGAGATGAAATGATGAACATGTTAGCTATGCTTTTTGAGAACGAATTGCATATGAGCTCCATGAAATTGTGTTGAGCATGATTGTAGCTCGGAGAAGGTAGTTCCTCCTTGCCAATGAGTAATGATGAAAATGAGTGCATATTAGGTTGGTAGATGTAGTCCTTACTTCCTTGTGATGCATGGAGTATGTTTAGCTTGGAGATGAAGTTCCTCCTTAGTCGTGTGCATTTAGATGAGTTGCATGCATGATGGGCTGCTAGTATTGACTCCTTACTTCCTAAAGGTGTTTAGAAGTGTCATTCGAGGACGAATCTCCCTAAGGGGGAGATAATGTAACACCCCGGAATCTAGTAGGCTAAACTAGGGCTAAGTAGGTGGGGGTAACATGCCATGGGAGAGGGAAAGAGCCTATGATGCCAAGGAAATTAGTTTTCTTCCCAAGCCAACTTGGCGATGGGCAGTGAAGTCGCCTAAGTGACTTGGCGATCTGCCAAGTGCTCCATAACCGCCTAGTGGACTGTCCCCAAGGCCCAAGCTGTTGGAAAATTGGGCGAATCAAGTCAGGGCTCGCCGTTCCAGATGACACATCGCGCAATGCTCAACCCCATCGCCTAGTAGGCGTGCCTCCTTGAGGGAGCTACTGTAAATTTAGGCAAGCCAAGGGTCCATTTGGCGAGTCGCCAAGTACCCTTGGCGAGCTTCGGCGTGAAAAAACTGCAAGTTTTTAAGTTGGGGTCTTTAATGTCTTTTCATAGTTTTCATAATACAATACTACGTCGTTTTACTCTTAACCTAGTAAAGTAGTTAAGCATTCTATTTTCAAATTCCCCCCAACAAAAGTCATTCTCTCAAGAACCAAAAAGAAAACCCAAGATCTTCCTCTCAAATAATTCTCTCTCTAGAACTTGAAGAAGAAAAAAGAGTACAAGCTAGGGTCAAGGTCAAGTCTCCAATATTCAAGATTTTGGTGGGCTTTATGACTAAGGTATGATGGTTTTTCATCCATGGTATCCTTCCTCCCATGGAGTCCCCTAGAATTCCCCAATTTGATGAAGAATTCCCCAATTCTAGTTAGAGTTTCTTCCAATGTAGTGGGTTATGATGATTGTTGATCCAATTGAGTGGATTGTGATTTTTTATGATTGAATTAGTAGGATTACATGTTATTAGAGAGAAATTACATGTACCCATGCCTATTCCATGATTATACCCTAGAAATGATATAATTAGATTGGTGCCATGAAGGGAAACTTTGTGGATTTAGGCTTGTCCTTATAAGATTGATGAATTATGATTAGAATTGCTTGAGAATAAAGCTTAGATGATGATCATGAGATCTAGGGCTTTGAGAGTAAAGCTTATGATGTGAATTGTTGGTAATTGATGTTATTTTTGAGGAAGGGATACTTCCCACATGAATTGTCTAATTATGAATGTATAAATGTGAAAGGCATTCTCACATGAATGATTCTAGGTTTGAAAGAATTTCTCACCTAAAATGAATCTAGAATAAAAGATGATGTAATTGATGAGGCTAGAGGTGATTACCCTTGACCTCCATATGAAAGGATATGAGGTGATTCCCATACTTCTTAGATTTGAACTAGAGGTGAGTCCCCACGTTCCTATTATGATTGAATGTACATGAAGGCGAGTGGCCATGCTCCTTATGAAATGATGTGGAGGCGATTACCTGTGTCATATGATGAGGTTGTGGAGGCGAGTACCCGCAATATAAAATTAAGTAAGGGAAGAGGTGAATACCCATTAGCCTTTGTAAGTTAGGCAATGAGGCGAATCCCCATGTCTTTAAAAGTAGGTATAAACTATGTGAATTGTCTTATGAAGAATGAATAGCTTAGATTGTTTCTTGAGGTACCTTCCATAAGGTAAGTTGACTAAGAGGTGATGACCCAAGTCTTGACTAAGGATGAGTAAGGTTGCTTGAGAAGTACTCCTTTCTTATTATGATATTGATGTATGTGCATTATTATGCTTATGGTTTATATTGACTAACCAGGATGTTTATGTTGTTTATGCTAGCTATCATATTTAGTATTTAATTGTAGTAACGCATACTCTTGCCTCCATTCTTATCAAATGTAGGGTCCAGCGACATAGATTCTCACACTCGTGGCTAGCTTCATTGTTGATCAAGGACACTCGTGAAGATTAGGTGATTCCTCATTGTGTTCGAGGATGTGATCACCCCTTTCTCTTATGTCTTTCTTTTATGTCTTGGACTATTGTATGGGTTGCGTCCCAAGACTTTATTCATGTTGTTTTAGATGGTTTGAGACTATGGTATTAGACTTCCGCTCGTTTTATAAAAGACTTTGATTGTGTTGAAATGTTTTAAATTCTCGCACCATCTTCTATTACTTTATCTTATGATATGCTAAGTGGCTTTTATGAAGCCTATCGGGGTCTTGTACGCCTTGTTACATCTAAGAGGTACCCCTGGGTCTTGACATTTCATCCATAGCTTCACCATTGACCAAGTTGACTCAGAAGAAGGTCAAATTTTAGTGGTCAGATGAGTGTGAGAAAAGCTTCTCAGAACTGAAGACTAGGTTGACTACAACTCCAGTCTTGACTCTACCAGATGGTTCAGATGGTTATGTAATTTATTGTGATGCATTCAGGGTCGGCCTAGGTTGTGTGTTGATGCAGCGAGGTAAGGTCATAGCTTATGCTTCTAGACAACTTAAGGTTCATGAGAAGAACTACCCGACTCATGACCTCGAGCTTGCAACTGTAGTATTTTCCCTAAAGATTTGGAGACACCACTTGTATGGTGTTCATGTTGATGTATTTACAGATCATTAGAGTCTCCAGTATGTATTCACCCAGAAAGAGTTGAATCTTCGTCAGAGTAGATGGCTTGAATTCCTCAAGGATTATGACATGAATGTGATGTACCATCCGGGTAAGGCCAATGTAGTGGCAGATGCTCTCAGCAGGTTGTCCATGGGTAATGTAGCACATGTTGAGGAAGAAAGGAAAGAGCTAGCCACAGATGTTCACCGGCTTGCTCGCTTAGGAGTTTGCCTTACAAACACATCAAATAGTGGGGTGATAGTTCAAAATGGATCCGAATCTTTATTGGTAGCAGAGGTCAAGGAAAAATAGGATAGTGATCCTATATTACTTCAGTTGAAAGGTGCAGTTCATCAATGGAAAGTTGAGGTTTTCTCCCAAGGGGGAGATGGTGTGCTTCGTTACCGGGGTTGCTTATGTGTTCCTAATGTGGGTGAGTTGAGGCAGCAAATCCTTACAGAAGCTCATAACTCCAGGTATTCCATTCATCCAGGTGCCACTAAGATGTACCGTGATCTACAGGAAGTCTTTTGGTAGAGCGGCATGAAGAGGGACATAACAGACTTCGTAGCTAAGTGTCCTAATTGTCAACAGGTTAAGGTAGAACATCAGAAACCAGGAGGTATGACTCAGGAGATTAACATTCCTACATGGAAGTGGGAAGTGATAAACATGGACTACATTACGGGTTTACCTCGTACTCACAGACAGCATGACTCCATTTGGGTATAGTGGACAGATTTACTAAGTCCGCTCACTTCTTGGCTATCAAGACTACAGATTCAGGGGAGGACTACGCCAAACTCTACATCCATGATATAGTTAGGTTGCATGGGGTTCCCTTGTCTATCATCTCAGATAGAGGTCCTCACTTTACCTCTCATTATTGGAAATCATTTCAGAAAGGTCTTGGTACCCAGGTAAATCTCAGTACAACATTTCATCCACAGATGGATGGTCAGGCAGAGCATACCATTCAGACCTTAGAGAATATGTTGAGAGTTTGCGTGATCAATTTCAAGGGTAGTTGGGATGATCACCTACCTCTCATAGAGTTCGCCTATAATAATAGCTTTCATTCCAGTATTCAGATGGACCCTTATAAGGCCCTATATGGGCATAGATGTAGATCTCCGGTTGGTTGGTTCGAAGTAGGTGAAGCAGCCTTGATTGGGCCAAATTTAGTTCATGAAGCTATGAAAAAAGTTCAGCTCATCAGAGATAGACTAAAGATAGCTCAGAGTCATCAGAAGACCTATGTGAGGAGAAGGGACTTAGAGTTCGAAATCGATGATTTGGTTTTCCTGAAGGTGTCACCTATGAAGGGGGTGATGAGATTTAGCAAGAAAGGGAAGCTCAGTCCCAGATATGTAGGTCCTTACAGAATCTTGAAAAGGGTTGGTAATGTGGCTTATGAGTTAGAGTTGCCAGCAGAACTAGCAGCGGTTCATCCAGTCTTTCACATTTCCTTGTTGAAGAAGTGTATGGGTGATCCGGCATCGATAGTACCATTAGAGAGTGTGGCTGTGAAGAATAGTCTCACTTATGATGAAGTGTCAGTTGAAATTCTTGATCGTCAGGTTCGTAGGTTGAGAAATAAGGAAGTCGCTTCAGTAAAGTTTTTGTGGAGGAGTTAGTCAGTAGAGGGAGCTACCTGGGAAGCAGAAGTAGCCATGATGGCCAAGTACCCTCATCTCTTTCCTTCTGATTCTGTTTCAACTTGAGGTAATAGTTCCTCTCCAGTATCTCAGTTTACTCTTGTGTAATTCAGTCTCAGTATCTTGTTCCCTTAGTTATCCTTGCATTTCAGCCTCTTTGCATGTTCATGGAACTCAGATCAATCAGATATCAATTTCTAGTACTTAGTGGTAGGGATTGCAGCTCCTTCCCTCCATACTCAGCTTGTATAGACTTCATTCGAGGATGAATGTTCCCAAGGGAGAGATAATGTAACACCTCGGATCTCAAAATGAAGAAAATCCTAGTTTTAAGAAAAATTAGTGCCAGTACCAATGGTAACACCCACGGACCGTAGGTGGGGTTCCGTCATTAAGATCCAAAGTTTTATAGTCTCTGATCCCACCCACGGTCAACCAGTACGGTCCGTGGTTGGACCTAAGGACCGTAGGTCTGACCATAGGTGAGGGTCAACAGCCAGTTGGAGGAAAATGGTTGTTGGGTCAACTTCAAACGGTCATATCTTTTAGCACAAAATGAATTAGGTGTCCCATGACCTATCAAATTAAAGATAATTGAATCCTCTTTCCAACGCCACCGAGTTTGCTAAAATCCAAGCTCAAAGTAAAACATTATGCTCGTTTTAGTGAAGCCTTGTCGGGCAGAGCATGAACGACAACTCCTAACGATGGTTGGTAGTTCAAACGACGGCCCGTCAGTCCTGTAGTAGATGACACTCATTAGTTTTATGTCAGGGTCACTTTGGTCCTTTCCCCTATGCGTTGAGCACTTAAACTACGTCGTTTGATGCCTAAACTACGCCGTTTTACTCAGTCTAAGCCTAATAACCTAGTCTGACATACCCAAAACTTCATTCTCCAAAAATCACCCGAATTAGAGCAAATAGAAGAGGAAAGTCGACCAGCCCTCTCAAGAACACGCACAATATTTTCTTCAAGTTTCAGCCCCGAAATCAAAGGATTTCTCCTTAGATTTTGTCACCAGGTATGTGGGATTTTACTAGTGGATTCCTTTCATCCACTAGGTCCCTAAAATTCAGTAAGCTCCTTAATTCTCCATATCTTGGTTAGACCTAGGGTTTCTAAATCCTTGGATATTTGTTATGATTTAGTTTTGGTAGTATCCTTAATCGAAATATCATGTTTCTTGGAAAGTTGACTTAAATCCTTGTATGAAACTCAGGACCCTTGTTTGTGTAAATTCTCTTACTTCATGAATTTTACTCGCTAGGTAAGTTAAACAGATAATCATGCTCCAAATTTCGAATGTTACATTATCAGTATATAAATGTTGCATTCTGAGATTGCATGTCAGTATTTTGAGCTATTCAGTATTTCAGTTACATTGTGTCATATACATATTCAGTTGAGAGTAGACTTAGCACCGAGTTGGACTAGGGTTCAACATACCCTCATAGTTCTATAACTACGTGCCCCCGTAGGAGTATAATCCCCTCTGTTGGACATCAGATTTAGTGATCACGCCATCCATGCCTTTATACCCCTGGAAAGGTATATTGGGCCCTCTCGATAGGGCGTATACATCGAACTCCACATTTAGCTCACGTGGTTTTATGTCGGTTAATAGTAGCTCCCAAAGTCAGACTTCTAGTGCATTTGACCAGGTTTTCAGTATACTTCAGCATTCAGTTTAGCATGTCATGTTCATGATTAGTACTTGGTCATTGCATTCAACTTAGCTTTTTAGTTATGTTTCAGTACTTACATTCTTGCTCAGATTATGTCATTGTTTAGTTATGCTTTATTCAACTTATATATGTATATAATTGTTCAGCTTAGTAGCTATATCATGCATGCTCAATACATTCCAAGTATTGACGCATACTTTGCGCTACATTCTTTCATGATGTAGGTTTAGGTACTCAGCGTCCAGATCATGCTTGGATCGATTCTCGGTCCGCAGTCAGCAGCTTCAGTGGTGAGTCTTCATACTTTGAGGACAATAGACATTCTTTTTATTTTAGTCTTTACATTTAGTTTTCAGTTTTGTTAGAGTTAGCTGGGGGGCATGTCCCAGCAACTCAACTCAGTTAGAGGCTTTTCAGACATAGTAATAGATTCACCTTGAGTTGTTAAGTGATTCTTTCAGTTATCACTGAACTCTTAGTATGTTTTATATATTCAGACTAGTTGGCTTTTTCCCCATTTTAGATAGCCACTGTTTTAGCTTCCGCATAGTATATGTTTTGCTAAGTTATTTTTAGTATGCTTGATATATGCCAGACTCAAGGTTAGCTTGGGGTCACTCGTGATCCTAGGTCCCGTGTTATGTCAAGGGGGTAGTCTCGGGGAGTGACAATATTCCTCCCAAAAGGGAAATAGACTTCGGTATTGACCTTCTCCCAGATACGCAACCTATCTCTATTCCTCCTTATCGTATGCCCCAACAGAACTTAAACAGTTAAAGGGGCAATTGAAATATTTGTTGGATAAGGGTTTCATCCGACCAAGTATCTCTCCATGGGGTGCTCCAATTTTGTTTGTTAGAAAGAAAAATGGATCGCTCTGTATGTGTATTGACTACCGGTAATTAAACATGGTTACTATTACGAATAAGTACCCTCTTCCAAGAATAGATGTTTTGTTTGATCAACTTCAAGGAGCAAGTTACGTCTCTAAGATTGACCTCTGGTCGGGTTATCACCAATTGAGGGTGAAAGAAGAAGACTTTCCAAAGATGGCTTTTCGAATTCGGTATGGTCATTATGAGTTTTTGGTAATGTCGTTTAGTTTGACTAATTCTCTGGCCGCGTTTATATATTTGATGAATAGGGTGTTTAGAAAATACCTTGACATATTTGTGATTGTGTTCATTGTTGACATACTAATTTATTCAAGAAGTGAAGACGAGCATACCAATCATTTGAGGATTGTATAGCAAATCCTCAAGGACCTACAACTCTTTGCAATGTTTAGTAAATGTGAGTTTTGGCTAAGGTCCGTGGCTTTTCTTGGGAAAACTATTTTCGGTAAGGGTATTGACGTAGATTCTAAGAAAATATATGCGGTCAAAAGTTGGCCTAGACCTCTAACCCCTTCGGATATTAGGAGTTTCTTGGGTCTAGCTGGTCACTATAGAAGGTTTGTTGAAGGGTTCTCTTCGATTGATTCTCTATCATCCCGGTAAGATGAATGTGGTGGCGGATGCTCTTAGTCGATTATCGATGGGTACTGTTGCTCACATTGAAGATAATAAGAAAGAGTTAGTTTGAGATGTTCATAGATTGGACCGGTTGGGTGTTCAGTTAGTTGACTCTACCAAGGGTGGTGTTACGGTTCACAATGGTTCATAATCATCTTTTTTGGCTAATGTGATGGTCAAGCAAGGTCTTGATCCAACTTTGGTTGAATTGAAGGAAGTGATGCTTAAAAAGTCCATAAAGGCTTCTCTTAAGGGGGAGATGGTGTACTTATATATAAAGGTCGTTTATGTGTTCCTAATGTTGATGACTTGAGAGAGTAAATTTTGTCTGAAGCCCATAGTTCTCGATATTCCATACACCCGGGAGCCACCAAGATGTACTGTGACTTGTGGGAGATCTATTGGTGGATGGGATGAAGAAATATATTGCAGAATTTATGGCTAAGTGTCCCAATTGTTAACAAGTGAAAGTTGAGCATCAAAAGTCGGGAGGTTTATCCCAAGATATTAGCATTCCTACTTGGAAGTGGGAAGACTTGAACTTAGACTTCATTGTTAGGTTGCCTCGCACCCGGCGACAACATGACTCGATTTGGGTTATTATAGATTTGATGATGAAATTGGCTCATTTCATTTCCGTCAAGGTTTCTTATTTGGTGGAGGACTATGCCAAGTTGTATTTGAAGGAAATGGTGAGGTTTCATGGAGTGCCCTTATCCATTATCTCCGATCGTGATACCCAATTCACTTTTCAGTTTTGGAAATCTTTCCAAAAGGGTCTTGGTACTCGTGTTAAGCTTAGTACGACCTTTCATCCCCAAACCAATGTGAAAGCGGAGTGTACTATCCAAACTTTGGAAGATATGTTGAGAGCATGTGTAATTGACTTCAAGGGTAATTGGGATGATAACTTGCCTTTGATTGAGTTTTCCTATAATAATAGATATCACTCAAGCATTAATATGGCTCCATTTGAGGCCCTATATGGTAGGAGGTGTAGATATCCAATAGGTTGGTTTGAGGTGGGTGAATTTACCCTAATAGGTCCCAAGTTGGTACATGAGGCTATGGAGAAAGTTTGACTTATTAGAGAAAGGTTGAAAATGACTCAAAGTCGACAAAAGTCTTATGCCGATGTGAGGAGGAGAGATCTTGAGTTTGAGGTAAATGATTGGGTCTACATGAAAATTTCACCCATGAAGAGTGTAATGAGATTTGGGAAGAAAGGGAAGCTTAGTCCCTATTATGTGGGCCCATATCAGATTTTGAGATGAATTGGCAAGGTCGCTTATGAACATGCATTGCCAAATGAATTGGTGTTGATACATCTAGTTTTCCATGTCTCCTTGTTGAAGAAATGTGTTGGAAATCTGACAGTTATAGTTCCCTTAGAAGGTTTGGGAGTTAAGGGATATCTTTCTTATGAGGAAGTTCCGGTTGAGATTTTAGACCGGCAAGTTAAGAAGTTGAGAAATAAAGAAATTGCTTCCGTGAAAGTTCTTTGGAAGAATCACTTAGTTGAGGGTGCTACTTGGGAGGCCGAGGCCGAGGCCGATATGATGTCCCGTTATCCTCATATTTTTCCCTCCGTCCCTACTCAAGCTTGAGGTATTTATCTCCTCATGGTTCACCCTTTTGGTGTCATGTGTCTTAGATATTCCCATGATTCCTTATTTATGCTTGTTCATGAAAAACTAGATTTTTGAGGAAAAAAAGGGTTTGCATGATTGATTCCTACATGTTTATGTGCATTAAGTATGAGCTGCATATAGACTCCATCATGTGAAGCTTTGAACATGCTTTAGCTTGGAGTTGATGTTTCCTCCTCGGATATGTGTATTAATGTAATTGCGTTCATGTTGGGCTGTTAGGTTAAGTTCCTACCTTCCTTATGATGTCTTGAATCTCATTCGAGGACAAATGATCCCAAGGGGGAGATAATGTAACACCTCGAATTCGAAAAGATGAGAAAATTTCAGTTTTTTAGAAATCTGGTGCTAGTTCCGACGGAGCCACCTACGGCCCGTGGACTGACACACGGACCGTAATTTAGCTCTGTGGTTTGCCAGCCCAAGATCCCAAAAGTTTTCAAGTTCCGGTACTTAGTTACAGTTCACCAAGACGGCCCGTCTTCCAATCCACGAGTCGTAGATAGGTTTCGTAGGTGAATCACAGAATTAGAGAAATTTTAGAGTTACAGGTTGAGAATGAAGGTCGCGACCCATGGCCCGTCGCCTGAACCATGGCCCATAGGAAGGGGTCCGTCGTTCGTGGTCCAATAATCGAGTCTCTAAAACCAACGACGGCCGACCAGGACGGTCCGTAGGTGGAACCACAGACCGCAGGTCCCCACCGTCGTTGGTGACGACATTTATTTTTTAGGGGCTTCTTCGTCTTTTCCCCAAATTGCGCTCGTGGTTGCTACTTCATACTTTCAAACACTAAATCCCCTTTCAAGCATTTGATTTATCCTATACCAGAGGTTGGTGGCCTTGGAGTGCATGTTACCTTGGATTTGAATGGCCAAGTCAAGTTTGGTCTTGATGTCGAATGGATAAAAGGAATTGATGGTATTCTGAGCTTCCTTAACATGTAAGTTCACATTGATAATGTAAATTTTTGCATATTCAAGGTTGGAAAGAATTTTCTCCTTTTGAGTACTTCAGCCTAATACATTCTTTACACTTAAAATAGAAAATAGAATTGCAGAACAGTCAAAAAATTCCTTAGTGCTGGAAATGGCTACTCTTCTTGCATTATGAAACTAACATGAGCAAAAGAATTTTAATCTCCGATATAATTTGCTTATGATATTTTAGGTTTGATTACTCTGTACATGAAGACCGTGCCAATCAATTCTACCTAGCAATAAGAAAATACTACCCTAGTCTAAAGGATGGATCTTTGGAGTCAGGTTATGCAAGCATCAGACCAAAGCTTTCTGGTCCAGAAGAGGTTCCTACCGATTTTGTAGTTCAGGTAATATCGAACTTATTCTGAGTTTTTAACCTTAAGTTCATAAGTAGATCACATGCAATTCTTTAAGTTTGTCAAAATTAAGCACAGAAGGTCCAACAGACAGAAAATTAGCTAATCCCTACAAGGTTAATAGTTAGTACTCTGATCGGGTCTTACACCTGAAGTTATCAAACAAGAATGGTCGAAATCACCTGAATTACAGACATTTTTGGTTACCTTTCCTTTCCATCTGCTAAATATGACGGTCTCTAAAATGCATGTTTTGCAGGGAGAGGACATTCATGGTATATCTGGTTTAGTAAACCTGTTTGGGATTGAATCACCAGGCCTAAATAATGAGAAGCAGGTATAATACCGTCAGGTAGACCTTTCATTCTTTTTGCAGTGGCTGGAGCGCATAAGCCTGCAAAATTCACTACAAGCTTTGGAATAAGAATTAGTTTAGAGTCCAATTCAGAGCTCCCATTCCAGTTTGCAATGGCATTGCTCCCAGAAACATGAATTTTAATTTGATTTCCTTCAATATGACCACCAATAACAGCAGTATTGTAAGAGAAAGTCGTCCCATTACTTTCAGCTTCACCCTAAACCCATGGTATGGTCATCAATGATTCTAAAAAGTTAAACAAATAATGAGAAATTAAGATCTCCTAAGTAAAGAGAATTTCCTTCCCCGAAGTTCTAAAGAATGAGCTCTTTGGTGATTAGCAAGCAGTCAATATGACATAATATATTTGGAGCCTGAATGATGAGAAGCATTACCACCAATGATAGCATCAAGGAATGACTATCAACTATTCCTGAGGAAGGCGACCATAAAGCTTTAACACATTGCAATTCGAGCTCCAGTGTAGTAGCTTCATACCCCTCCATCATTCTCAGACCCTCAACCCCATTTTGAACTCCTCGAGTCATGAGAGCGCTCAATCTTGGAACCTCTGATAATCCAGTAGCAACTATTAACTTGCCTATCTGTTTGTGTGGAATTTCGTGGTCTTTGCAATACTTGTAGAGCAATTATTTCCCTCTAACACAGAAAGATGCCTGCCAAAAAATTTGGAAGTTAAAGCTCATGTGTGGGAGCTCCTTGCAGTAAAACTTCTTATGATAGTTTTTGAAACTTTACAGCTATGATATTCTACATCCCAATAATGACACTTACTCCTTTATAATATCAAGAAAAGAGATCCATGCAGGTAAGATTAGAGTTTGCATTGAAGTGAGAAAAGATAAGAATGACTATTGCCAAGCAAGCTATCGCTAATTAGCATAGTTCTGTACATTTGATATCACTAGAGCATATACAACTGATTTGCATAGTATTGTAAATCAAGGTTTTTGAAATTGAATCCAGGGTGAACTCAGAGTTTAGCACTGAAATTGTAGTCATGATAATCAACAACTAGATTGTGCTTGAACTCAACTTGAAATAACATCAGGTAAATGTACTATATTCAAGCTAAGATAACAAGTTTCTTCATGTTGCATCCAATAGTATTCCCAGTTAGTTAGACACTCAACTTTCACTAAAGCTTAAGAGATACCTCTTATTTGTCCTCTTCCAAATAGCAGGAAATACTCACTTGACTATTAACTGTATAAAAATTCAAAGTTCCCATTCATGCTTACTCAGAAACTATAGAAGCAACATTAAAGCCATAGACAAGAAACCTGACTGATTAGCAGAATCAAATTCAAACTTTCAGTTCAATCTTAATTGAAAATGTTCTGACCTCTAAAACAAGATTACAATAGAGAATTCGACAAACTAGATTGATTAACAGTATCAAAAACCAAACTTTCACCCCCACAAGCTAGTTGATCATTTTGTAAGTTGGAGTGTTCAAATTCAACTGGCACAATGGATACAAGTTGAGGTAACTAAACACTTCAACTCATCCTTACTATGTCTCATGGAAACCCAATGCTAACATTACACATAAATTATGGAGGTATCTAGATGATCATTTTGTAAGTTGAAACCTTACTGGCACAATGGAGACAAGCTGAGGTAACTAAACACTTCAACTCATCCTCACTCTGTCTCGGGAACACTCGATGCTAACATAACACAGAACTTTCGGAGGTAACTAGATGATCATTTTATAAGTTCTAGTGTTCAACTAACACAATGGAGAAAAGTTGAGTTGTCTAAAGTGATTACTTAGCTAGCAGATCTCAAGTTTAAGTTTGTTCACATATCATGCCTAAAAATAAAATGCAGACTTCCAGTAACACTTGATCACAAATTTTTATCAGCTAAAAAGTGAAAACTCAACCAATAAGCTACCCCAAGATTCGATTTTTAACTAAATCCTTAAATGGGTATGCCTAAAAAACAACAAGATTCACAGTAGAACTTAGAAAAAATGAAAACAAGAAAGAATCTTGAGAGAATTAGTAGGGTAATAGATGCCAGCATGAATAACTTCACTATTACGAGAACTTGTACCAGTTCCAAAAATTGGGGCAGAATCCAAAACCAAAACTTGTCTACCATGATTTACACTAAGCTCTTTAGCTACTGCAATGCCCACTATACTAGCCCCAATCGCCAAATAATCAATTTTCTCCTTTGGAATTGATTCCAAAATTGATGATGATGAAAATTGGGGTTTTCTGGGATTACTGACATTCTTGAATTTTTGGAATATTGTTTTTGTGATTGAGTTTCTGGGTTTATCATCTCGAAAAAAGAAAGTGGATCTGGGATCGATCTGCGATGATAAATATAGGCAGCTCGGAGCTGATGATGCTTGAGTTTGATATGGGTTGGACCATAAGTATCTATTATAATCAGTCAAAGGTGCACTAAAAGTTGTGATGCCCGAGTTCGAAAAGGACCGGTCATAAGTATCTATTATAATCAGTTAAAAAGATTATTTCTATGGTTTGAACTCGTTATATTAACTACATGACAATGATCTTATCAGATACGTTAAAGTTTCTCGATAAATTTTTGAGATGATTGTCTATTAGAGAAAATATTTATGTTACAATAATTAAATATAAAATATTGCAAATAACAATAAAGTAATTGTGCAGCTTCACAAGAATTTATAAAAATGTGAAGTGTACCATAGAAAGACGGTTTTCAATAGCATTATAATATATATTACTAATTACTAAGCTATGTAACATAATATTTTATGCTAGACAGTGTAATCTTTTATGTTTTTCCGAAATCGTTCCTCTCTCTTATTATATTAGTAGAATTTGTCGTTGAGATTAACTACAAATTAAGAATTTTTTTGTAATTGCGGGTTCGATAATTACTACATATTTATTTACTCTAAACCCTAATTATGGATAAGTTGCGTACAAAATATAGGATGAAGTTTCATGTATATACTATTTGTCAAATATTATTCTAATTGACGAAACAAACAACATTGTCAATCAAAAACTTGAATTGTGGAGAAAAATTATAGTGACCAAGAATTTTAGGTTAAGTTAAAGTAAAATTGAATATATATATTGTCGTCTGCACATTCAATCAATCGAAAAATACAAGGTAAAGTTGAGATAAAATTAAATGAAATTTTAATTTTAATTTAAATGCAATCATTTAAATATCTAAACTCGTTATTTCACAAAATCAAAGTAAAAGATGCAATTATTTAATTACGCTCCATAGAAGGAAAGGCTTATATTAAGGAGCAATTTATATTCTTGCCAAGTTCATATATGGCAAACAGAATTAACGCTCCATAGCTATAGTTTATCTAATTACGCTCCATGGTTATAGTTTAGTTTGCTATGGAGCCTTAGATTTGTATATCTCATATTTTTATTTAAACTTTATATATATACATAATAAATAGATATATGGACGCTAATTGCAGTAACAGGAAATTTACAGAACCTCATGATTCAAGCTAATCATTTTTTAATAAAATATTTTGTCCAAAATGAGTTCTAGTATGATACAAACACCATAACTCTTTTTCATACCACTAAAGCTTCATTAAACGAACAAAAAATGATTGATCTATATTCTTGATTATTCAACACCATATAAGTGTTTCTTTCGAGAAAATTTTATCTTTTGAACGACAAAATAGAACACAATTGATACTTACTATATATAATTGAAATTTTGAGCAATGAATTTGTTGTTTTGTTCATGAATTATTAGAAAATTTTATATTTTGATGTATATAAACATATTGATTTGTATACTAACGATTCAATTTGAATCGTCGGTTCGAAAATTTATATGACACCATTTGTATGTTACTTTGTCTGGCAATGAATTTATGCTCAAATGTATATGTTGCATATGTATATATGAATTGTATATTTATCTGTTAAAAGGGTATTATTTTGTTTGATAAATTATTAAATTTATGAACTTGTGTATATAAATGTGTAAATTTTGTTTATATTTTTAAATTTATAATATGTATATATGTAAGTACTTTGGTTAGATTTGAAAATATGTTTGAGTAATATTGTATTTGTGGTTGATTATATAAATGTCTTGATTATAAAGGTATATATATATATATATATTATTTCTGCTTCTATGTTTTGCTTGAAAAATTTTTAAAATTTATTGCATTTTATTTGAGTCATTTTGATGCTTGGATTCAAACTCTTCAATGGATCTAATTTCTTCATTCAGTCAAGATTTAACAACATATCTTGCAATATCTTAGATTAATGCTTGAGTTAGACCCAACGAAATCATGGTGGATCATCAACAAATTTGATCCAAGTTCCTTCATCCATATTTTCTGAAAAATCTGAAAATTTGAAGTCTAGGGAAAGAATTTTGAGAAAAACAAAAGACAAGCATAAATCATATACAAATTAAAAACAAAAAAAAAAGTTGAAACACGTTTTAGGCGATTACCTTGAATTGTGATGCCACGATTGTCATGACCCGAGCCTACACCTTGGACGTGGCCGGCACTCAAGAACCATTGCTGGTCCCCAAGTGAACCCTCATCCTGGCTGACTACAAGCGGAAGACTAACTTGAGCATACATAAGCATCAAATCAAAAGAAACGTTTAAAAACAGTTTACTGAATCTCAAAATTTGCTAAATATACTAAGTATGAAACATAAGTTTTAAATAAAACATCTGAAAACTGAAAGACTCTCCAAAACTGTCTATTTATGAAGCCACTACTGTATAAAGATGAGTGTCGGAAAAAGACCCACGACTCCTTAAAAGAACTACTAGTAACAACTCATAAAAACTGGAGTACTCCGAAAGCAAGGAGGTCTCACTCATAATTAGACGAGCAGATGAAGTGATCTCAACAGACTCTTGTTGAGGATCCTAATAACCTATATCTGCATCATTAAAAGCTGCAGGTCGAATGCAGTACATTGAATGTACGAGTATGTAATATACCTGAATAACAAATAACTGAAAGAAATGACTGGAATAAATAACAATGTACTCAAGCTGAATGTAAAGAAATAAAGGAGTTAAATCATTTAAAGATTGTTGACATCCTTTGAGAGGGCGCAACGTCGCGGTGACTCGCAAAAAATAAATTATCAATTTTATTAAAAGAGTTTAAAGAATTTTAAAGGGAAAGGGGTAAAAGGGGATAAAACAATTTAAAAGGAGTCGCCACCTAATTTTAGGGAAAACTAGGAAATCAATTAATTAATTAATAATTTTTTTTTACAAAACCAATATATTCTAGGTAAGGGGTTCAAGTAATTTCGAAGGGAAAGTGTTAGGCATCATTCGAAATCCACAATTGTGGGTCCCGACTGAATTCATTTTTTCAAATTGAGGAGACAAAATATAATGTACAAATATAATAAACATGAAATATAAAGAAATACTAATGTAAAACAGTAATATAAGAAACAGCCTAAATTTGTCTAATGTTAATAATATACACAACAATGGATAAAAAATATTGTTCGAACTTTGTTCGAATAACTTCTTTGGAAAGCAACTCCGTGTAACACCCCAGAAATTTTTTGAGCTAAGACTCGAACCATCCTTCGTTGTGACTAGGATTTTACCAAGGAATTTAAAATTTCTTAAGTGTTAAGGTCACTAGATGTAGCACCTTGAGTTCCAAAAAGAACTAAATTGGAAATAGCAAAATCTGAAATTTTGTAAGTTATGCTTAAGTTATGAGTTTTGGGTCAACTTCAAATG